>CAXAMN010007380.1:253962-278165 GCA_963970005.1 Durusdinium trenchii | reverse complement strand
GTCAACACTGCCTTGCATGGGGTTGCATGGGGCCTCACCTTCCCCCTATGGCACCTCACTGGATAGCCAAAAAAACATCGAAAAAATCTGGTTGGGATCCGCAGGTAGCTTTTGAAACTGGCAAAAAACTTTGGCAGGTAGCGTCGTTTGTTGAAATGAGCGCGATTGTTCCGCTTACAATTTGGTCCTTGAATTTGTCTTCTGCCGCTTCCACGACTTTCTGTTGATGATGTAGTGCCTCTGTAAACTTCCGCTGCAACATAAGTGTGCTCGCGTACTGGTGCTCAGCCTCTATTCTCAACCAGTCGTCCTCCACAATGTGAGCAAAAATCGTTATCGTTGTCGTGGAAACATAGGTCATCATGTTCCGGTCTATACCCTGCTTACCTCATACCTGTCACTCGATAACGCGATATCTGGACAGTGCTTGTTTAGGCGTCCTAGTCAGCAAGGGTTTGGAGCCACAAATTGAAACAATGTATGGGAATCCTTGTGACCCTCTAGGAAAGCCACTGTTTGCACCGCTACTTTCTGGTAGTTGCTAGGGCCAGTGATAGTGTTGTCGAGTCACTCACAAAGACTGGACATGTCCGCCAACCGAGCCGTTTCAACTTTCCACCCATTGTCGAAGATACACTGTCGACCGTCGCATATAAACGTTCCGGGGGTGGTCCCGTACTTGGAGGAACATTCTGGTTTGAGGAGATGTCGATGATGGGTGAATCTGTGGGCATCGTGAGAGTTATGACTTACGACATGCAGTGGACGAGAAATGTATATGTTCCTATGAACTGCTTCGGCACACTTGCGCAATAACTGCCTCCTTGAACTTCAGGTTCAGCTGCCACACTTCTTTTTGAAGGTGTTCTGCTTCTTCGTACTTCTTTTGTTTGATTAATTCTTTGGCGCGGTCTCGCTTGCGTTGCAATGACTGGAACTGGAAGTTGAGACTGTCCTTGCAAGAAACAACAGGTGCAAAAAAGCAGGTGCTTGATTTGGTTGAAGATGGTTGAAGTCATCTTTCAAGTCCTCGAAAGAACAAAGAAAGGGCCCATGAACAAAAGACCACCTAGCAGGGCTGCAAGACACAAAGAAATAAATAACAATTAATTAGCCTTAGCACCAATTTCAACTGCGAACTATTGCGTTCTACAAGGACCCCTCTCGCTTGTACGTAGTGTTTGGGCCACCACGGTGGGGGCTGGCAAGCAACCCTTAGAACCAAAGGAGTGCAATTGGAGTGCAAGTGCACCTATACTTGTGCAATTCTTTCGGGCCATGATGCTCCAAAAAAATATACTTTGTTTCGAGTGATCCCCACCATGACATCTCAATCATGTGTTTACAAGCCATGCTGAGGAGCATGTTGCCACGGTCGTGAGCTTTGTGGTTCTCGATGTTGCTTGGGTCCTCCGGTTGTGCGTGGTGGTTGTGTGTGCTGTGGTTGCGTGTTGTGGTTGTGTGTTGTGGTTCTGTGCTGTGGTTGCGTCTTTGTGGTTGTGTGCTGTGGATGCGTCGTCGTGATTGTGTGTTTGTGATTGTGTGTTTGTGATTGTGTGTTTGTGGTTGTGTTTGTGATTGTGTGTTTGTGGTTGTGTTTGTGATTGTGTTTGTGGGTGTGTGTTTGTGATTGTGTTTGTGGTTGCGTGCTTGGTTCTGTTTGTTGTTGTGTGTTTGCGATTGTGTGTTTGTGATCGTGGCTGTGGTTGTGTTTGTGGTTGTGTGCTTGTGATTGCGTGTTTGTGACTGTGGCTGTGGTTGTGTTTGTGGCTGTGTGTTGTGATTGTGTTTGTGGTTGGGTGTTTGTGGTTGTGTTTGTGGTTGTGTTTGTGGTTGTGTTTGTGATTGTGTTTGTGGTTGCGTGTTTGTGATTGTGTGTCTGTGATTGTGTTTGTGATTGTGTGTCTGTGATTGTGTTTGTGATTGTGTGTTTGTGATTGTGGTTGTGGTTGTGTGCTGTGGTTGAGGTCCGGCAGGGAACACTTGGGTCTGGAGCTCGCGGTTGAGGTCCGGCAGGGAACACTGGGCGCGGATGGTCGCGGTTGAGGTCCGGTGGGGAACACTTGGGTCTGGAGCTCGCGGTTGAGGTCCGGCAGGGAACACTGGGCGTGGATAGTCGCGGTTGAGGTCCGGCGGGCAACACGGGGAGCAGATGGTGGCAGTAGAGGAGGCAAAGGCGGAGGACGAGGAGGAGGCGGAGGAGGCGGAGGAGGAGGCGGAGGAGGAGGACGAGGAGGAGGACGAGGAGGAGGAGATGGGGCTGACGTAAAATCTAACAACCCTCACCTGACAGGTGGGGAAAAAAAGTAACCTTGATGCTGCTTGACTGGCTCAGTACTGGCTCCAGTATATGGCTCTGCAGAGTCTTCTCTTGTTCGTGGCAAGCTGATGGAAAACCAGCTCAGTTGGCTCGCTGCTGCACGTTCGAAACATTAGATACTACATCCCCGACAAAAACTTTTATACTATAAAGATGTTCTGCTGATCGCGTGTATCTAAGAGACTCTTCCAACTGTGGTTCAATGCATTTTAATGGTAGTTCATGGAAGATAAATGTGGCGGTTTTATGTTGCTGGATGGATGTGGCTTAGCAATTGTTCACAAATTGGCTAGCGGGTGGTTGATGCTGGATGAAGATGTAGGCAAAGCATGGCAAAGCATTCACACTGAGAAAAAATGGCCAACAAGGCCTGTCTTTTTTCTCACCGTGTGCAAACACTCAGCTCAAAGCCGAAGCAGAACTTTGAGATGATGCGATGATATATGATGCTTTGCTAGGCATTCAACGCCGTGACCCACACGGTTTGTCTCCTCTTGGACTTGTTCAATCAACTTTTTCAGCTCGCTTTCGAGCTTTTCACCATCCTGGGGGCAAAATAGCTGGAATAGTCAATGCAACGTGGTCGAATGAAGCTTCACATCTTTCACGCCTTTCTGGCCATTTTCTCTTCCAAATCCTCGCAGGTTCCAGAACCGATCCCCAACGCGTTTCTTCATTCTTCAAAGGAGTACTTTGTGAAACAAAGTGAGAGGGTTTGCACTGCCGCAGTTTTGCCGCAGTTTTGCATGACAAAGGAAAGACATACCAAAACATCATTGGACACATATATTTGTTTACCTTTGGCCTGCTTAAGCTTGTCGGGCACTTTCTTGCCCACTTGTTTTGACTTTCGAAAACTGGGTTGCTTCCTTGCACCTCATGGTCAACTCCACTTTTTCTTGGAAGGGTTCCACACCAAGCTACATTCCTTTTACAATGCGCAATCAAGACCATTCTAAGCCCGAAAGTTTTAGCCCTACGTCACTCTTCTTCCTTTCCGCTCCAGTCTAATGTCTTTGTCCTTCTTGACCTTGGCAATCTCTTGTTTCAGCCATTCAGCGTTCTGCATGCCTTGTGCCTGTGGCACTATGGTGGACATCTGGTGCAAACCAGCTGGCACGGTCAAGGCAAAATGGTCGAAAGAAACTTCACAGTCCAGGCAGAAGCATCCAGCAAGAGGCAGAAGGTGAGGAATTGCATTGTAACAACCCACCATCCCAGCCAAAGGTAGAAGAACTATCCATGACTATCCCATACTTAGGTACATTAGACATCCTTAGACTACAGTATGGTACTGTAATACGGGTCACTTCACCAGGCGACTCCCAGTGCCTCCATTTCCAAACGCTCTGCGCGCAGCTCTTGTAGCTGTGCTTCGATTCGTTGGGCACTCTCGCGACCTGCGGTCGCCACGCTCGACTCGCCACGCGGGGTCGGGGTTCTCAGAAGACGGGCGCATTGGACCCCAAACAAAACCAAACTGATGGGCAAAGATGGCATGTACAAAGAGTGTCTGAGATAGGGTTACCCAGCAAAGCCAGGCAGGCAAGCATTGAGGTTGGCAACCTCAAAGCAACACCTTGGCTCAGTTCAGACATGTTCAGGTTCAGACTGCGAGCTGGCCACAACAGCAGTTGGCCCTTTTTCCAGTGAACGCAAGTAAGTCCAAAAAGGACAACCTGCTCCTAATCGGTTCAGAGTCTATATGTGTCAATGTTCCCTTCTACCAATTGTTTAGGGCTGGTCCATGCTGTTTTCCTGGTTCAACAACACCAAATAATGATCATGGAAGTGATGAAACTCTGATTCAAGGACTTGTTCGTCCGTTGGTTCACTCATTGAATCCATTTAGATCCATTTGGATGGGATAGTCATGGTGGGATGGCATGAATCTTCTCTCCAGATTTGCACTGGTACTTCACATTTCCCCTCAACAGCGTTCCCCTCAACCCCATTTCCGCCCCTGCGAAATGGAGGACCCGGTCTCTATGAGAGGTCGAAAAATGACCGGGTCGTGGACGGGCTCGCCCGTGCGCAGTTTTGGACCCGCCTGCCACTGCTTCGAACCGGACCTTTTCGTGCGTGCAGTCCTGAAGCCCTGAGGTGGGGCTGTCCGAAAAGGGGTCGACCATTGGATCAAGAAGAATGCAATGAAGGAAAAGAAATCCTGAATCCTGGTGGCGTGCAACACAAGATGTTTACTGCCGATATACATTCTATAGATATTTCATATAGATCTTCTGTGGCACAAGCAGAACATGGATTCCGACCCATTTGGCCCCACCAATCGGACCAAGATTCATGAAGCGAATCGGTATATCAGGTGAGTTTCGTCGGCAAACAGGTCACTTCCAAGCGCAGCGAATCGCAGTCGTTGTTTCGGGGTGCAGTGAATGCGGCGATCTCTCCTTCTCCTCCTCGCGTCCCGTCCAAACGTGTGAATGCGGATCTGTTGATTTATTGCAAACCATCCATGTGAACCCATAAGTGGTGGTCAATGGACAGCCTGGCACCTCTTTCCGGGGCTATGAATAGACACCCCAAACAGGGGGTCCTATCGAATAGTTCCACATATTACCGATTATATATTCTGTATGTACCTGTTCCAGTCCCATTCAGGTCGTCGGGATACGTCTTCCAGTTCACCATCACCGACATCACTGAAACGACGGGAAGGCAGCGCGAGTCGAACGGGAACGGCAGCGCCTTTCACGCGCGCCAGCTCGGCGCGCGTGGTTTCCGCCACTTCGTCCAGCTGCGAGCGCCTCAGGCGGAATGGGCGCCTCAGGGAAGGAATCTACTGGACACCAATAGCGAAAAAAAAAAAAAAACAGGATCCCACACATGGTTTTTAAGGGAAACTCATAGAACATTCAAAGGTGAAACCTTCAGGATTTTCACGGTGTTCACCACCAAAAACTATGGGGCATACCGGTAGATTTCCCCTAGTTTACCACTTCTGGGATTGACGTACTCATGCTACCATGATGTTAGGTCCAAGCTTTTGTTGATCAACAGTCAAATAATATATGTCGGCATGCTTTTTGGTCAACACATCTTTCGCAAATGGGAAAACATATGGAAGAATATGGAAGAATCATGAAGAATCCAGAGACATGCTACCATGCTACCAGGGACATGCTTTGCTCACACCTTGTTGGTCCGGAGTCTGGTTTTGGGACAGACTAGGACGACCGCGGGACGGACTGACGCCCGAGAAGCCAGTGACTGGTGACGGTTTAGGGTTTAGGGTTGGTGACCGTTTTCCTTTTTCCAGACAGGTCGTGCGTGAGAAGTCCGTGTTCAGGACATGTGCCTTCGAAACGTGCCATCGAAACCTTTTGCAGAAGACACCGTGCGAAGCATGCGCCAAGACGCATTTCCGTGCGAAGCGTGCGCCACTTCTCCTCCAGTTGGGCCTCCGAGCAGGCACCAAGCTAACTCCAACACAAGACACCCTAGGCCCCTAGGCTCTAGGGCTCCAGTCGTGCCTCCTTAGAAGGTGTGACACCTCAAACCCACCCCAATCACCTTTGAAACGGATGGAGCCCTTGGGAAGCTCACAGTTGATAAATCAAATCCCCCATATCAAGATCTGAATTCATGTTCCATAGCTAGGTAGAGGACAGGTCGTGACAGGTTGTGGGCCGTGGGCCAAACGCTCCGAACCCCGAACGCCCCGAACGCCCGAAGCGCCTCGAACTTTTTGGCCTGTCCTAACGTCGATGACGGACCCAGCCGGGGTTCGTAGAGACCAGAAACGATCAAAGAGGCGGCTTCTTCAGGAGCCGTTCGTAGCGTCCGATCGCTCCTAGTAGTAAGGCCAGGAGCCCCGTTCGTAGCGATCAAAGAGGGTGGTTTGAAGGACCTGCTCAATTCATCTGGCGGGCAATGATGTTCGTCCTTTTTGGGATCGAGGGGTCGTGCTAGGTATCATCTACTGAGGCTCCCGTACCTATAATATATTGATGGTACACTTCCGCTAATAAGCCAAATAGTAAGAAAACCTGCTCAATGGAAACACTTACTTCATGGAACTCATGAAGGACATCTTCAGAGTCTGCTCTTGGAACACTTCATGTTGCATGGCCATCTCGGTGTCTCCCAAAAAGGATCGAACACCGATCGGCAATCTTGGCAATCCAGTGACCCTTTTCCATCAAGCCGCAGCCCAAGCCCACTAACTGGCACTTAGCAAGAAACAGCCCAAGTGGATGGAGAATACTTGGAAACACCCAATCAGCCCGGTCAAACTCTTCAAAAAAAAATATCAAGATCGCCACCCGAACAGACCCCCCCAAAAAGCAGCACTGAACATTATCCCGTGACTTGGTTGGGGCAAGAAATTCTTTCGTTGGGTAGCAAATCGACTTCGAAGAGTTGGACGTCTCCACTGGAAGTCCACTGGAAGTCAAGGAGTGCCAAATCAATCCGCGCCTAGTTTTCGTAGAAGTCTGGAGATACTCAGTGAGGAAAGTTTAATAAGTCTTAAGATATTTCATATATTTTCTTGAATCAATCTGAATCAAACTCCATCAAACTCCCACCTCAAGTCACAGAAAATTCTGTGTATTTGTGTGTGCGTGTGTCAGATGCAAAGTGTGTCAGATGCAGTGTAGCACCTCATCAGGTGTCACCCAAGTTGTTCAACATGTGCAGGCATTCGCTGGGTGCCCAGCTGTTCGCAAGGCCTTGAACTTCTTCTCGAAGACCCTGCCAAATGGTAGATCCGGAAGAAAACTCATGGCAACTCACCAAACAAGTCAATTGCCAATCCACTCACAATATTGACACATCCATGGCTTTGTCGAGGTTGGAAGGAAAGCCCACTCCTACCACACACAGTTGGGCAGATTGCCCCTAAGTTGATCCAAATGAGCTATCAAAATGAACTTTTCGAGTTTGTAAAAGTACTGATCTGTGGGCCTTTGGTAGTTACATTATAGTTGCACTTGGAAGTGGAGCACCACAAGGAAAAGTCTTCGGGGCGATGCCCCTATGCCCCTCCACCGAACCATGCACGACGTGTGTTCCTTTCGGAATCTATACGCTTTCGGTCCGGCCCCAGTTGCAGAAAACGGACGAAGAACGACGCCCGACGAATGACCGTCGTCTCCAAGCCACGCGCGAGACTGAAGCCGTCCTCGAAGCGCGAGACTGACTCCTCTTCCACGGAGGCCATGTTCTCCCCAAGCCTCCGATGTGGCAGAAACAAACCACCCGCAAGAACAACGCGAAAACACACAAAAAAGGAGGGCGCCCAGGGAGGATTATGGATCTATCAAGCCTTTGAACATGTTCTTTTTTTGATGATGAGTATGGGATTCTGGATCTATCAGTCTTCAAAGATCTTCAACAGTCCAGCAGTTCCAAAGGGGTGCTCACTGGAGAATAGGGGTGCCCTTTATCCAAACACATCCAAACACAATCCCTTTGGAACTCTTGGGGGATCACCTTTTCAACGACCGTTCCAATATTCCCTAGGGCTCCTGGCCCACCTCCGTGAGGTTCGATGGTTGGGGTGGGTGCCACGGGGTCAGTCCCCACCGAACCTGAGGAGATGGGCCAGGAGCCCTAGGGATTATTATTCCGTCTGTGGCTGTTTCAGGCAAACGCGATGGACATGGATATGGTATTTCGGGAAGCTCCCTTTTCTGAGACTGACATGGGGGATCTTAACAACTGTTGTTTATTCAACAGATCAATGACCTCAGTTGCTGCTAAACCGTTTTTTTTTTGTCCAGGAGCCACATTCATGTTGAACCCTGTGGTTGTGTAAGGACAAGGAAGTGGATGGACATCCTTGACTCAACTTGGGTACATGGTACATGTAGTTGCCTGTAGTTGACGCCCAAAGTACCACGGCGGTGTTTCGATCTTTTTGGACGGAAGATCGATTGAAAGGCTACAGCGACGTAATTGGAAGGCTAACGGTGGGACAACCGAATGTCTTCCGTCAGAAGACGGAAACTGGAAGACGTCGTTGTCTACAATGCATGAGAAACTGTTTTCGTTGATGCACGCTAAAAGAATGAAAAGGAGCCTGCGTGGAGATCCCAAACAAACCAATGGATATGGCAGGAGACAGGTAAATGCATTGACATGTTGCTACTGGAATTCAGCCAAGGCACTTTTGATTGAGCTCGGCCATCTTTCTGAGAAGCTCCTTGACAAAGGTTGCAAACGCTATGGCTCGACTGGCTTTGGCTCGAAGCTGGATGCTAATTCTTCAGACAAGAAAGAACCCGCTATGGTAGATTCAAATCGAATTCGTTGTGTTTGACATGATATCGACAATCCTCTCAATTGGAAGAAAACTAGGACAAGTGAGACTGTGACGCAAATCATGTGATTGCTCACATGATTACAGCCTTGACCTTTAAGCCAGGCACCCCCAGTGTTCGGTGCTGTGCTGAGATCACCTCCCAAATACCGGTGCTGGTGCGCTTGACGGTTGGGTGTGGAAAATGGACACGCCCTCCAAAAGTTCCTACTCTCTTAGTGTGAGAATGCTTTTCTTTCACGCCCACATTAGGCGTCTTGGAAGCGTGAAAGCTTGGCGTTCCAAGTGAGAGGCATGAAACTCAGAAAATGCTCTGTGCATCAAATCATCAAACTCTATATAAACCATTCATGACACCTCAATTTAATATATGTTGAATATCAATTCTGAATCTATGTCCAGCTATCATTTCCAAGCTGGCCTTTGCTCTACACGCACACACTGCTGTCACCAGTCTTTCCCCGACTCTTAAGCGCCACATATCGCCACTCCTCCGCCACTGCTTTGCTTTGCCGCTTTGCAGTGGCACTCTCCGCCAGCCTCGATGCAGCGAAGGAGCCGTCCGACTGCGACGTTTTTCGGTCCAGGTGAACTGTATAGAAGGATTCATCTCAGGGATGAAAATGGCCAGCTCCATATGGTTGGCATTCTTTCGGGGAACAAACATGTGACATGTAACAAACTCCTGGCACCTCCTCCTGAAGCTCAGAAACATTTGGGGAACGACTGGGAAAGACCTTTGGTTGATGGTACAAACTACAAACATCCAAGCCAAATCCCGAGGAAGAAGTCTCCGCTTCTGGGATCACCGGCAGTGTAGACACCTCCCTTCCACCACATCAAAACGGCACCTTCCACTTCGACACTTCGACACTGCTCACGCTCCATGTGTTCGGCTCGATCAGACTACGGGGGGGGTTGGTCTCAGCCTTCGGAACCTGCAAGAAAGATCCGGTCGAGTCGAGCATTGGGGAACCTCCGTCCATGAATTCGGTCAACTGTCATAAACTTCGACATATCTGACCATATTCGATGGTCAAACTGTCACATCTCTCTCACCAGTACTCACAGATCCTCTCATATTTATTCTCAGATTCAACAATATAAACAAATCACCAATTTGACGTCAATTCACAGATCAGTGGTCGTTGAGCCGCGGTCACTGACACCTGCTACACCATGCTCAATCTGCCCTGGAGTTATTCTGAAGTCCCAAGACTCTCCCCTATATCTTTTCTCAAAAAGGGGTGTGGCCTTCATTGCACTCATTGGATTTCAGTGGGCATTGTGCCATATGCCATAGGCATGAATCACCCTCTTTGGGGTCTTTGCACCACCCCCCATACCGATTCTTCGTGGCGCCCAGGCACAGCTCTTGAGAGACGCTCGAAAGCTCTTTCTTCTGCTCCTCAAAGGAAGCAGCAATCTCTTGCAGCTTCACGGAGACGCGTGACCGCAAACCTGCCCGCCGTACGTGGTGCGTGCGGTTGGGCGGTGTCGGTGTGCGGTTGGGCGGAATACCAGCTTGCTTTCGCTTCAGTTTTCAGAGCGAGATTCTCCCCATAGACCGTTATATCTTTAGGGAGCCCCAAAAGCATGGATAAAACAGCACAAAAAGAAGACGTCCGTCCTACTGTTAACATCGGATGTGTAGCTCAAATAGGGAGACCTCTGGTAGGCGTTCCGACCCCCCCAAGAAAACAATCAGACCACAGCTCATTGGTGGGGGGGTTCCCTGTTACAGATCCAATGCGACTCCAATTCGGCTCCACCGTTGTCGGCTCCAATGGGATCCGATCCATCGGACGGATGTGCAGGATCTGGCAAAAAGGGATAGGGATGGATCTTTGGGATTCCCAGATCACCAAATGCCATCATTCCACCTTGGAAATGGCTCCATGATAGGGTAAATGTAGCTGAATGTAGCTTGGATTCATTGAACAAATGGACGAAAGCCATGCAAATCCCAAAGAAAGCTACTACGTGGTTTCAACTCATTTTATCAGAGAGTAGGTTCAATCATCCCAAGTAAAGCTATAGAACATAGCAATATCTGAAACCACCACCCAAACTTGTTGGATTTGTTGCTCTCTTTCGACATGGGAAAAACGCCCTTCGGGACATCCAACAACACGCGTCCCGTCACCCAGCACTCCCGTTGTCCCTTCGAGCGCCCAGCATCCGTCCGTGTTCGGCGTTCGCTTCGTTTCAGGGCCTTCCAAGGACTGCTGTCCGTTCTCTACGGTGGCTTTGAGATCGCCCAGGCGGCACATCACCTCCTGTGGGTTTTGGGGCGAGGCAAGATGGGAAGATGACAGGCTACATGGGATGACAGGGGGAGATGGGATGGCGTTCTTCCGCTGGACCCTCTTCTCTCTAGACTTCGTAGCCTAGAAAATGGATGAAAATGGGATATGATATGATATGATGACCCCCCAAAAAAAACATTGTACAATGAGGTACTTTGAGATGACATGGGTACATGAAAGGTCTCTCCAAAATTGGAACGACCGATAGCTCAACGGTGTCAACTGATCATACTGATCGTGCTTTGAGTTCACTAGACATTCAAGTTGAGTGGTGAGATCATCATGTACCATTATGATCCATCAAGTATACCTGCCTTGAAGACCAACACAGAACCTGTTAACGGACCAACTGAAAAACACCACTTAAAGGCCAAACGCTATATGACAATTTAATTGATATACTATAAATATTATATATAGGCATACTTCACAGGCAGCCGTCTCCTCGTTGCTTTGAGAGAGCTCCTGCAAGCGTCGATGGCATTTCTCCACCTCGCCTTCCAGGTGTGGCTCCTGAAGCGACGAAGCCACCTAGACTCCAGCTAGTCTACATGTTCCTCTATGGCGACTCTATGGTCCAACACCCAAGTTGTGAGGGTCAAAATCAGTGTCTGTTTTTAAAAAACAGAACACGTCCAAAAGGAACATAAGAGTCCAAAAGAGAAGAAGAATCCGACCCACTCTTGAGTTCCAGGAATCTTGTAACATCAGCATCTTCTGAACCTGGTTCTTCAATTCGTGACCGAACATACCGAACTTGATCCACTGGTTGCTTCGGTCACTTGTATATCTAGGCCTGTGAAAACTATATGAAACTCCCAAGTTCGGTCACGAACTGAAGAAGCTGGCACTTGGGTCTGACGTTCGTGACCGTTTGAAGATTCCCAGCTCATGTCCAGCACGCGTCAAATCCGTTGAAAGACTGAGGTCAAATCCGGCTCGCATTCCCAAAAACAATCAAAAACATGACATCCGCAGAAGATCCGCGCAACAACCCCAAAGCGGCACCGAAACGGTGGTGCCGCGGGGTTCGACCGGCGGCCCGCGTTCGGCCTGCTTCCGGCGGACGGCTTCGGTGAGTTCGCGCAAGCTGTGTTGCACATCGCTGCGATGCACCGAGAACTCCTGCGTTGACGGCCGAGAAGCCGGGGCGGGCTGGTTCGGGTGAGTTCGGTCCCAAGGGAGGTGTGTTTTGGGGCCCTAAAGGTGCGTGAAGAAGGTCAAGAGTCAAGAGCAGGGCCCCCCACCATGAACACGGTTTTGCCCTATACAAGTCCAGTCTGACCCAGTAAAACCTGGTCTTTGACCTCAGTAAGTATTGATTTTGTATGACCATCTCCAGTAAAATGAGGTCTTTGACTTGTAGGGTTGAATATAATGTATGTTTATGCGGGGTCCATCCACTTGCCAGTCACAGTGGATGATGATGGTTCAGTTGAAGGCCGGCATCTCTAATTACACTGCTAATTGTTTACCGAGGGCTGTTACAGGTAAAAAGGACAAGCATGGACAAACCTAAAGTTATATGAATATCATTCCCATACACTCCATGTATGCCATATATGCCTACATTGGGGTGGTTTGGGGGTCAATGGGGCGGCATATATGGCAGTCCCGTGGAGTGTATGGGATTGAATATCACAGCACGACCACCAGCTGAAAATCTCCTCCCAATTGCTTAGCATGCGAGACTCCTTGGCAGCGCTCAAAATAGCCAGGCCAGCTGGTACAACACAAAGAAGACCCTCTGTAACAGAAACATTGGGGTGTATAGTGATGATTGTGTTCTGCAAAATGCAGCAATGCCAATTCCCCTCCATGTTCTGAACAAAAACAACAAAAAACACAATGTGTCGAAGAAGATTTGTCTTCCTGTCTTGCTTTAAGCTGAGGCACCACTTGGCACAGCTGATCGAGCCATTTCTGCGCCCTGGCAGAGTGCCCATAGGCCTCACCGCAGCACTCAGCACTCACGCATGATGCGTGAAAGCGAACAAGGAGGAAGAACGAGAGCGCCTTAGACATCTGATTCTGTTGCTTGGAACATCCGACGCTATCGAACTGAGCTGTACTTTGCTTAGAACTCCCAGGGTTGGAGACCCCCCTCCGGGAGAGGCCGATGCAAATCCGATGCAAATTGCTGGGACATGAACCCACAGCTTCGCGACCGGTAAATACCGTGTTGTGCGTGGTGTAGGAGTTCTTCCAACAGGCACGTACCTAGATCTTCCAACGATGCAAAATCTCTGCCTTTGGGCTTGTTTTATGGACGAAGAGGCAACATGTTGTATAGTTGGAAGATCCAGCTATAGTATAGTAGACTATATATATATACCCTAACCTTCCAACGTCTCTAGTAACCTGGTACATAACGCAATGTCGAAGTTTACTATGGACAAGGTGGTTCGTCTGGCTTTTCTAGCTCCTAGTTTTTTTGTGGTTCTGGGAGTCCACCAAAAAGTCCTCACTCGACCCCACCACCACCCCAAGATGCACGAGAATGACAAATGTGTGTTTTGTTTTCATCGCTGGATTCGAGTGCACAGGTCTCTTTTGAGCACTGCGTCTTTCAACTTCCATTTCAAAGTTAAGTATCGCATCCTTGCCAAGCGCAGGATTCCATGAAGCCTACCACCTTTGGTGGTCAGTTTCGATTTGGGATCAGAACGTTTTGCCCAACCTCAATGATCCAAGGGCTGGACAGCTGACATCCGCAAAACACGAACACCAACAGTAGGATTCTAGGCGCACAACCTTTAAGGACCATCATTTGGTCCTCGTCAACGAACGTGTGCTGGAACCGCGGATTGCATCCTCAATGTGTGACACTTGTTCCAAAACGTTCCAATACCACTTGCAACTTTGCAAGACATCCATTGCAGCCGTAGAACTTTTTGTTTTGACTGTGTCCAAAAGAATCTCTGAAAAAGCCTCAAGGTAGCAGGTGGCACAACAAGTACAATAAATTGCACAAACATAGGTCATAGACGCCAGGCCAGGAAACATGGTATTTAGGTATGAGCAGCCAGGCGAGTTCAGCTCTCCTGCGTAACACTGGACAGTCCAGTGTTTCATGTTTTTGTTTTCAAGTTGTTTGGTTTGCTTGCCACTTTACTGCACCAAACAATCCTGTTACTCATCTCATTGAGCCGGCGATATCCCTCCAAATAGGTCTTCCCAGCTTGTTCTATGTGGAAAGCCTGTGTGACACTCCTGGGTTCGGTCAGCAAACATGTGAACAGAGTCTGAAGTATGAAGTAAACTCTTTTTTAGTAGACTCACTAGGCAGATTCTCAAATATCTAGTGTAAGATTTGATTTGGCATTTACAATCCAACAATTTTTGATTTAGCCAACCTAGACACCGATATCATGGATCCCAGTACAGTACACAATGCCGAGAGATGCCGGGAGCCACAAGATGATCAATGAGACGAGCTACAACGCCCGCGAGGCCAGCTCCGTCAGTTGGAAGTATCGGTTGACGGCTTTCCTTTGAAAACGGGAGCGCAGCGTGAACCTTGGACCTGGGTGAACCCCTACTACCTCCTACCCTGCCACAGAAAATCAAAATGCTTCCATTAATCGACTACTAGGTATCAGTGTGACCACACATGTGTACAGCCGGTTGTCATGTAGCAAGCCCGGCGGTGGCATCGATGTCGCTCGGTCCAAAACGTCTTCTAGCCAAGCTGATAGGACTCGGGAATTATGGCCTTTTGAGTTCATGTAGCAACCATACTCTTCTTTGAACACTGACCAAAATGTAAACTTTCTCTGTGAGGACGAAACTTTGTGTGTACGTTTCCATGCCAAGAAGTCCCGGTACGCTTCCTCACAAGGTTGCTTGTAAGCTGTAGGGTCACCATGCACAGCAACGGGTCCAAAGAAATTCATGTGAAGAAGCATTGCCCTTAGATCGGTGCAAACCATCATCCAAGTATCAGAAACATGCGTATCTTGGTTGTTTTGCACAGAGTATTTGCAACAAACAAAATACAAGTATTGCGAACAGGATTCATTGTACTGCCATTGCTGATATGCAATAGTCCCAAGTTCAATACGTGTAGGCTGCAATGCTTTATAGTGCCTATAGTGAAGAAATGAAGGTTGACCAATGGACCTTGGCTTAAAGCATGGGAATTCCCGGAACATATTAATCATTGATGTGTTCACTCCACAACCCCCTCCGTCCATCCCGTCCAGTCAAGTTCTTCACGACCCTAGACAAAACATCAACACAAAGCTTTGTTTCGAACAACAAGTAACTCGTTTCCATGGGCAACTCCTCCAACATGAACTGCTCCGTGGTTTTCCTACTTGCATACCACCCGTCATAGTTCGCATAGTTGAGATGGCCGGGCCGTGTTGAAGCATTGCATCTAAAACAAATATTCACCGTTTTCCACCATGATGCATGGCTGAATAGAAAGCGAAACCACAATTGATCTCCCCTCAGTTCAGTGAGGATCACTCGACGGTTTGCAATTCCAGATTCTGTGCAACGGTTGATGGAAGCAACGATGTGCTCCAAAATCGGGTTCACCGTGCTTTGCACATCAGCCACCTTTGCGGTTTCCAATGCAAAGAGGAGAAACCTGGAGATCCTTGTGCTTCGAGGTCGAAACAATGGTAATGATAGAAAAACTCCCATGATCTTGTCGTATGGGGCATTGTTCAGGCCCATACATGCTTCATCTCCGTGAATGCCGATGGGCCACATCTGTTTTGAATCCAATGTTCTGAATTCTCTCGATCTTACCGCAACCTCTTCCCCTACAGCCTCCAAATGTTCCCAGAAGTTCTTGCAAAGACCTTCATCAATCGTGAGACAACAGTCCTCGATAAGATATCGTAATACATCTTCCGGAAGAAGGTAAGGAACCGGCGACATGTAGGTGCGATCACCATCTTTGAATATCACATCCAACATTTGTGGTTCCTCAGACGCCCGTTGGGGGTCCACCAAAGTGTAAAAACAATCAATCACTCGATGAGGCACGAATGGTTTGAAGTAGATGTCACAACTAATGTAATCTAGAGTCTAAAGGAACAGCAGTTTGTCTGAAGAAGTCTCTGGCCGAATTCTTGCCTCGCGAATACGATGCCAGCTTGGCAGTCCAAGTACTCATTTGTCCCTTTGATTCCTGCAGAAGATACTTGATTCACCAAGCAGCATAGTGAAAACAAGTAATTTGGATCTCCTCAGCAGCTGCTCTAATTGAACTCATGGCCCCCTCAGCCGAAGTAGCCTCAGAGAACGGTATGACAAACAAGGTCTTTTTCTCCATGATAACACAATATTACTACTTGTATGAAATCATTTTTTCCGATTGCTCCCAAGAAACGCTTCCAGCTAATTTCTCAACTAGATCTCTCTGCAAAGGACCAATCTCAGACGCTTCGTTCTTGTTCTCGAGATCGTCTGAACCTGCGTCAAGGACTCCCGAGAGAAAGTCAAACTTTTGCTTAAACATACAACCACCACTATAGGCAAAAGATAGATCAACCTTTTTCACGAAGGGCTCGTTGCCTAACGTCGAATCGGATGATGAACCTTCAGATTGGCCATTGACAGCTATGCTCCGACAACCTTGACTTCATTAGACTTAGATTTACACATGAGTCACACTAGAATCAAAATTGGTCGCCAGTTCATAGCAAAAGCACGCGATGTGAAGCCTTGCCACCCCCCAATGCACTAGCAGCTGGCTAGTCATTGATACCCTTGCAAGGTAAGCACACCGGCACACCGATGGCCGCTGTATAAGACACAAAAAATGTACAACGACAAATGACCAAACCAATGAGTTCAGTGGATGACAATCAATTTGCTGCAGCTTCAACAAAATCGGGGCCGGTGTCGATCAGCCCTCTTTGGTTTTTTTGGCCTTTTTGGCCGACTTGAGGGGATCACATGCGGTGTCAACGAGTTTTCGAGCAGCATCACAGGCACTCACCAATGCTTCTGTCACCTGATCCAATTGAACTCAACAACTTACAGCATCGTTGGTTTGCAGTTGTCTCAACAAATACATGGAAAGCAATACAGTTCACCCAATGTGAAACTTTGCGCCTGCGACATGTCGAGAGAGTTTTGCAGCTGTGCCCTAGCCTCCTGCCAATGATGTTGTGTGTTTTGTTTATTTTTTATCACCATTATATTATATATTCACTTACTGCAAACTTAAGATCTAGCAGTGGCAGTGGCTTAAATGCGTTCAGCGGATACAAACCAAAATTCTATGGCCTCCAGCCCTTTCATAGATGCATCCAAATCAGACTCCACAGATGTGGCATACTTCTCACTCCTTAGCCGGTTAGTCACTACAACCAGCGTGGATGCCACATTCAGGAAATGTATTCTTGGTTCCCAACAGGTTCTTCAGGTTTGGCTTCAAATCAACTGCCGCTTTGATCTTTGTGCTAGCGTCATTGATAGCCTCAACAATTCTGGAAATATGGTATACATCAATTACACAAGGTTTGGTACCAATTTCAACTAGCCTTCTTTGCCTTTTTCTGAAGTGCTTTGGGATCATCTTTTGGTTCTTCTCCTTTCTTGTTGGCATCGTTCTTTTCCTTCTTCTCTTTTGCGGCCTTCTTCTTTGTCTTATTTTTCTTCTTCTTGTTCTTATTTTTTTCACGTTTGCCGTCCTACATGTTTACGATTTACAACAATCAAAGCAACCAGGTTCATACAGTTCACCAAAGTAGAGATCTACAAGCAATGTATGCACATAATAGACAAACATAACAAACATCTCCTTCTTGTCATCACCCTTGGTTTCCTTGGATTGCTTCCCTTTCTCTGATGGAGCACATGAGCCGGAAGATGAACTGTTATCTTTGTCCAAGCACGAGTACAGCCTATCGATTTCCTCCTGACTCTCGACCTCCTCAGCCTCCTCCACCAACGTGAGGAACTGCATGAGTTCCTGGAAGGTGGACACACAACTTAACACACTCCTCCTGAATAAGTATTGATCTGAAATTGAACTGGCTATATCGAATATGTTCAACAAGACATTAAAATCAACAACAACTCAGCCCTCGTTGTCCGGCAGTTCCGGGTGTGCACGAACCTCACGCCTTTTTAACTCAGGGTCCAAGAGCTTCCTGTTCCGTATCTGGGTAGCCAAGTCCACACCGAAGCGTTCGTCCATTTCCTTTGACGTGAGCCATTTCCTAATACCGCGCTTTGTGCTCGAATGTCTCTCTCGCACATTCAAAAGGAAAGTTGATGTAGCCCACTGTCCCTCTGAGCACGATGCCCAGGCATCATACAGAACCGAATTGAGGCTTTTGCCTCAAGTACTTGAAAGTTGCCAGTGTCAATCCGCCTAAACCCACAAGCTGGGTAAACCCTTACTGATTGCCTCATGTCCCTTCATTCAGAATATAGACCCAATCTAATAGTTTCCAAGTTGCTTCCAGTAGCTTCATCTGCCATCATTCGAATTTCCTTCGGCGCGTTTGGACCTGAGCTACAAAGGGTTGATTATTTAATCCAACACTTCGAGATTTCACTCCACAAATATATATGAATTAGCCATACTCAGCCCATGACTCCTAATGCTTCTGTAGTATCGCATGTAGCGGGCATGAGCTAACTTTCTCTTTTTCTCAAGTTCTGCATTCAGAACCTCAGCCGGATCATTGCCCTCAGCGGCAATCTCACCTTTTCCATCCTCAGCTTTTGTCTCAGGGTTCTGAGCCGTTTTTGATTCCTCAGCGACGTTGCTATTCAGCTTCTGATTTGACTCACCCTTTGGCTGAGGAGTCACAGGTGGTTCCACAGGTGGTTCCACAGCTGGTTCCTGCAGTACCATTGGTGTAATATCACCGGTCTGACTCCGAGCGAGCATGTCAACAACACCATCCAATTCGAGCGAGCACGTTGAACCGGTTGACCCCAATGATGGCCTGCTAGAGTTCGGTGGGGGTGTGTGAGCATCAGCATTCTCCACACCCCAATCCCACTTCTTGTGATTGTACTGGTACCATTGAGAGTTTGTGTTCCAGTAGCAATCATGATATGTGCTCGGTCTCCAACCATGGGGCGGCCAATCCCACTGATCCCAACTGCTTTCTTCATACTCACGCCATTGGCTCACACCTCCGGTATAGTATTCACGATGTGAACTGACATCATCATCATCATCATCATCAGCTATTGTTTCAACACTGTCACATCGAGGAACCTGCGCTAGAGATCCTGAGCCCTTCAAAGACACGGCTGGTGGCGTTGGCACAGATGGTTGCCCTGTCGCTGTAGTAGGCTCAGCAGGCAGCTCCTGATCCATATCCCCTGAGCTATTTGCAGCAGCTGTGACACATTCACTCCCTGCGTTTCCATCGACAACCTCCTTGTCGACACCATCAGTATCATGCTTCTTTCTACGTTTCACAATCGTCTTGATCACGACCTTCTTTTTTGGATCTTTCGGACCTACATCAAAAAAAATAGAAGAGAAACAAAATCACAACTGTCACCACTGTCACAACACTACCCGGTGGAGCCTTCATTTTGGTGGTGTTCATCAGGTTGATCAGGAGCATCAGTGGTCCTGGCAGTTGCACGACGCCCACTACCCTGGCCCTGATATATATATATATATATATCGTATATATTATGAAAAGCAATGTTCAAGAAAAGCAGTTCATGTTCAATGTTAGCCAGAGGTACCCAAACACCAATGTTTTGGCCTTCAATAGTTCGTCTTGGGTCTTTGTTGGTTCTGCTGGTTCTGCTTCAGCTACCTTCCTTGCTCGCTGCTTTGCCCTCTCTATGAGTGCATGTACATCAGAGCCCTCCATGTCAGCAAGACCTAAAGAAGGCATGAAGCTGCCACTCGACAAAATGGCTACATGTCGTAACTGTATATGCACAAACAACATAAACATGTGCAATAATGAGTTCACTTCTACTGGCAAAATCACATTCTTTGACTACTGAGACCCTTTTATGAGCCGTTGGAATCACAAACTCTGGTGAGATCAGTAAAGCTCAGGCGGTTTCTTGTTGGTTCTGGAGGGGTCCCATTTCACGGCGATTTCACGGGTATCCATGGACATTCACGGGTATCGATGTACATTCACGCCCATTTCACGGTGGTTCACGCTCACTGGTTTTGGTGGTGCCCAGCAAACACAACCAATGTTCATATGAACTCACACAAAATCACCTACTTTCCTAGCACTGTCTCACACCACACCCCAGTTTATGTTATAACCCGAGCTTTACATACAACTTGAATTGCCGCTTGGATCACTACAAGCGGTCCACATGAATTTGAAGGCTGCAAATCCTCTCTTGAAAAGGGATCTAGAGCAGCTTGCGTTGAAACAATCCCTTCGCTTCAGCTTTGGCAAGAAATTGCCGCAAAGCCGGAACACGTGCCTTTTTCCAGGCACCTTTGGTCTTCACCTGAGGCCGAGGCGTGAAGGGAACACGGAATTGTCATATATCGGAAGTGATGTTGTATCTTTAAATTTATGGAACTGAGTAATTAACCGCTTTGATTTCCTTGGCCATTACCCGGAAATAAGCAATCTTGACCTTGGCGCTCAACTCGAGGCCCTTGGATTCCTGGCAAAACAGTTCAACACAATCTAGACCAACAAGTCATGTGCTGATCGATCCTTGATCATTTTGTAGAGTTGGTAGATTCGACCACCATATCCCGCAGGGTACACGGCAGTTGCTGCCAGTCCTGAGCCCCCTGTCCTGGGTCACAAGTGGATCCGTACTCAGTATAAATACTAGACACATGTTTCATACTGGCTAGGGCTCGAACACTTGGGATGTTCCATTGGGTCGTGTTTTCTTGATCACAATCTTGAGCCTTTTGGAGTTGGCCAACCACTTGGCCCGCGTAGCTTTGGATGGCTTTCGGTAGAGGCACTTCAACCATGGTCTTAGTACCACAAACAAAACCCAGACTCGGATCAGAACTACCATCAACCAGGAACTGAGAACTTGGCGCTGTCCCCCAGGCGATGCTCCCTTTCGCTGTGGGAGCTCCCCATATTCCCATCCAACTCGGCAGCCAAAACAGAGAACAGTTGGATGGGATGAAATAGTTCAATCATGTCCAGTTTGAGGTCCCCACAAGAATCGACGGTCCCATGTATGACGACCCAGAACTGATCCAATCGCTCTGGCCACGTGGAGGAGGTCAGGGAAGTACTTCATAGTGGAGCTTTGAGGCTGCTCCACCACAGTGTAAACACCCCTGACTGTTGCTAGCAAAAGCAAGAGCATTGCACGCGAGCATAGCCTCAGATCCACTAAGGTCAGTGAAACGAGTCATCCTGTGGTTACGAAGCCTTGGAACACAAATAATAAAAAACGCCTTTCTAAGTTTGATTTGAATAGCAAAGACCCAAGTTCAACATAGTCTTTCTTTTCATCTCCATATGGTGTAGTTGCACTGCGCTTCGAAGTGTGCAGATTCACAAACACAAAAGACCCACAGGGAGGCCCCATGGAAAGCACAGCATCGGCTTTGCACCTCAATGTTTGGAGTACAGCACGAGTGAAGCCCCGCCTCAGAGCACACGTCCCACTGTATTCGGGTTCCCGTGTTGGCTGTTGATTCTCCAACATGTCCATTGGATCTTTGGTTCAGGCGTGGTGCTTAAGTCATGCTCATCTCCGAAGCGTACATCCTGCGATGCCCTGAGCATAGCAACTCGGATCAGACCGTGTTGACCATGTGAGTTTATCACATAGCTTCAGGGCCCCTGCACTTTAGCACCATTCGCCCCTTAGATCAATATGTTGGATCAATGTATGTTTTGTTTGTACGATATATCAACACTTGAGGCATGGGCTGAAAGCAGCCCCTACTGCTCCTTCTCCACTGAAACAGTCGAAGCAATCCAAATCCTTGGTGTTCCCCACTTAATCGCTGTGATCAACTTATCAAACCGCTTTCTCATGAGCCAAAACCAGGGGTCTGACACGACTATGTGTCTTGTAGCTGCTCGCCGCCACGAAGTCGCAGAGATCGATCCTTTCGCGCGCAAAGGTCGTAAGTGAGTCATAGATTTGAAAGATGCTATGGCCAAAGAGTGGACATGAAAACTCTGGGAGCCCTGACAAAGTACGTGGTGCACCGAGGTGCAAAAGCATTGCAGCAGAGCAAACCGTGAGCGCCAGCTCAGAGGTTCGCCAACGCTGAACCATATTGAATGGGCAAAGTTTTTCCTTCAGGTCTATGGTTCACTTGTTTGAGCAATAAGTCACCTTTCATGAGCAGTTGAATTGTGGTGCAGCAAAAGGCTCACTTATCAAAGACTCGACTAACAAATGTTCACATGTTTTTTGGTCACGACCGACACACTGCTTCTAAGCCGGTTTCAAACCCCGTTAGGCTGATCCTTTGGATCTGTTACCCCTGGGCTACCACTCCTTTCCTTTGAACTAGCAAATGATTCTTTTGATGACTTTCTCATAAGCTCTAAGTTTAGTGTCTAAGATAGCCCACAGATTGCCACACCGCTTCCGGATGCGGCACTCACTCAAAATAGAGTAGATCAGAATTTGATCCACTTTGCCAACCGCCGAGCATAGTCCCACCTCAAGCCAAAAATATAGAATGGAATCACGAGTTAAAAGGTATGTGATCGATGAGTTCTGGACGCTTGTGACACACCACCATGTGGTCCCCAGGATACCGTAACACCACCTCCTGAGTTCGCCTGACAGGTCTACGATTGAGGTGGTGAAGTGTGGCAATGAAAAGGCGGCCTTAAACTGTTTCGAGAACTGCTCATTCACGGCTTGCACCGTCGAGTCGTCGATGCTGTTGACGTAAAAACCACCGGTAAGCCTCGCGGGGACCGTGGATCGATAAACATGTTTTACACACTGACTGTCTGGGTGTTCCACAAGACTTGGATCGACGAGCAGTCTTCCCCTCCAGCTTCCGTCAACATAGATGGCGGCTCAATGGTCCATGACCTCAAACATGAAACTCATAGTTTCATTATTGTATTGCAAAAATCTTGAGGATGAAACATAACAGCTTTTAGCTTCTCTTCATCGGGAACAATCTTGAACATGTTGCTGGCACCCTGTGCCGCCAGCAAAGTAATCTCCTCCAGGCATTTCATCTTCTTCTCCTGTGCCAGATGTTAGAGATGAAGGCCGGTGGGATTCGAGAAACAACCGGCCTCTCGACTCTTCTGACGCTTTTGTTTGGCTTCTTCGGGATCCTGCAAAGGTGTGTTTGTTTTCATTTATATAGTATAGAAAAAAGTAGAACAACCGGGTCCTTCTGCTTTCTTTTGGCTGGAATCTTTTTATCTTCCTCCTTTGTATTCTCACCGGGCTTTTCAGGGTCCTCGGGTGACGACGGAGTCTCTTTCTCTTCCTTGGAGGGCTCACCATTGGGCGTTTCTTCGTTCTGTGCCTTGTTCTTTTTATCTCTGCTTGAGCCAGCATTGGCTTTGGAAGCCTTGGCACGTTTGGGTTGACGTTCAGTTTCTGCCTCCAGATCACGTTCCCGCTTCATTTCCTCATCTTTAGACTCCAACTTATCATCAAGGCCAATAGGACCCTCCTCTTCTTTTTCTGGTGCGTTTCTTTTCTTGCCTTTTCCTTTTCCTCTGCCTCTGCCCTTTCCCTTTTTGGACTGCTTTTCTTCCGCTGCTTGCGCTTTTGCCTTTCTGAGTGCATCTCTTAAAGCAGCTTGTTCTTTCAAGATGTCCTTCATTCTTTCATTTTCATCTTCCAGCGGTAATGGCAAGAGGGGAGGAGTGACCTTCAAGAAAGGCCTGGTGTCAGCAAATGCTGCTGAAGCCTCTGGCTGGCCCTCAGCATCAAACTCTTCTTCCACGTTTGCTTTGGTTTCTGCGGCTGCCCTTCGCTTGTCGTCCAAATATTTCCGACACGCCTTCTCCTCTTCATGCAATTCCTCTTCTAGTAGTTTTTTTGTCTCTTCACTCTTGGCTTTCTTCTCATTGTTTCTTGCATTGTCCCGCACTTCCCGCATCCATTGTTTTCTTTCTTCTGCCGTCTTCGATTCCAGAGCTGCCTTCAGTTGTGCAAATCTGCTCAACGTTTCCTGCTCCACTCGCTTCTCAATCTCTTCAGCCTCTGCTTTCCTTTGCTCCTCAAACTTTTTAAGTTCTTCCTGAACCCGTCTCTGAACCTCTAGCTCTCGCTGCGATTCTTCTGCCTTCTTGTGCTCCTTCTTTTTTGCAGCCTTCTGCTCTTCTTCAGCCTTCTTCAGTTCCTCAGCCTTCTTCAGTTCCTCAGCTTTCTTTTGTTCCTCAGCCTT
>CAXAMN010007380.1:223022-253952 GCA_963970005.1 Durusdinium trenchii | reverse complement strand
TGTTCTTCAGCCTTCTTCAAATCCTCAGCCTTCTTCAGTTCCTCAGCCTTCAGTTCCTCGGCCTTCTTCTCTTCCTCAGCCTTCTGTTCTGCGGCCTTCTTCTCTTCCTCAGCCTTCTGTTCTGCCGCCTTCTGCTCTTCCTCAGCCTTCTTCAGTTCCTCGGCCTTCTTCTCTTCCTCAGCCTTCTGTTCTGCCGCCTTCTTCTCATCAGCCTTCTTCTGTTCCTCGGCCTTCTTCTGTTCTTTAGCCTTCTTCAAATCCTCAGCCTTCTTCAGTTCCTGCGCCTTCTTCTCTTCCTCAGCCTTCTTCAGTTCCTCAGCCTGCTTCAGTTCCTCGGCCTGCTTCTTTTCTTCAGCCTTCTGAAGTTCTTGGTCTTTTGCCTTTTCTTTGAGCCGTTCATCTTCTTGTTGCTGCATCATCTGGGCTTCCTCATCGATTCTTTTGTTGTACTCCCCGGATGCTTTCCTCAGTTCCTCAATCTCCCGCTCTTCAATCTGTTCTTCATCAACTTCTGCATCTTCCTCAAAAGTTTCCTCCTCTTCCTCTTCCTCCACCAATACGATGCAGTCTTCATCCTCGTGCTCTTCCAACTGCTCTTCCTGATCTGTGTTTTCCTGCTCGCCATCTTTCTTCTCATCAGTAGACTTATTGTCATCAGCCTGATGCGGTTGGACCCGGTTGGAGGGATTCCGAACAATACAGAATATGGTGGGTTCCACCACGTGCCTTGCGAGGTCTTCTAGTTCGCCTTTGAATTCCCGCATCCTGCGACTAGTGAAGACTCTCTTGTTGCAATATGAATGGCGGCCATATGAAATTAAAGGGGGTCCTCGAAGATGGCACTGACCAAGGTCTTCAGTTGATGCATAGGACCATCTTTACGCCTGACAGAAACAGTGGATTTCTGGATTTATTTTGAAAAGAATCTAGTAGCCTTCCGTTCTTGGCCCTCCGGTAGTAGGTAAGCATCCTTGAAGCCAGTAGACGATGAAGACCTCCTTCCTTTTCGGCCCAGTCCTGCTATGAAACACTATTCAAACAAATCCCACGCTAGAGAACAGGTGAAGCAATCTTCCTCGACCGCGGGTGTGATCGATCGTTCTGGAACAAGATGATGTGTGATTGCAATCTCTTGCAAAACCTCCTGGACGATGGATAAGCAAAAATATGATAGTTGATTGAATCATTTCTCAGACCCAACCTTGCACTCTTTCTCCGTGGGCTGGTTGAGTGCGAAGGTTGGTAACCAAGCGCTCAAAAATGAAGTATTCCGCTTGCATTGCACCTGCAAAGTCACGCAAACATAAACATTAGAACTTTAATGATGGTGAAAAAAGCCAGGCTTACATAGTCCTCCGTCAATCCTTTTTTCGGGTGGACGTCGATGAAGGAAAATGTGCAGGGCACCTGGCTTGTTGGCTATCGTCGGACCAATCTTGAACGGGCTGAATAATTAAGCAAGAATGCCGGAAACACCTTTCTCTCTTGCATGATTTTTTCGAACTTGGCCGCTGGGATGCCTTATAGCTTAGATAATGCGTAGAACCGGTCTTCCCTGAAGGTTCCCTCCAGCTGCTCTTCATATATGTCCTGATCATTTTGGAGCACTGTTTACCTTTTTCCCCAATTCTAAATGCACCACAGTCCTTCAGCAACTTCATGCGCGTTTTGTCAGGCTTGACCGTGGGCATCTCAAGATCGCTCCGGCAAACCCACAGAAAAATGCGTGCGGGGACGGTGGTCAGCACAGGCGGCTTTGAGCAAAGAAAGACATACAGAATCAATAAGAGATATGAAAAACCTGAGTTGCGTGTTCTGGTCCAGTAAAATGTCTGAAAGCTTGGGTGGTGCCCACCTTCTCCATCTAATCGAAGCTCCCGCTGCCCTGGGCATGTCGGTGATGTAGCTGAACCTATTGTGGTTTCTATTTCGAGCTATAGGACGATCTAGGGGTCTGACGCTTTCGAAGTGCCTTCAGCATCGATCAATCCATGGGAGCAGCCGGGTGAATAGATTCTCAATGCACCCCAACAGTAAGTGTGAATCATTGATCTTTATGTTGCATCAGCCCCATGGTTTGGATGTGTTTCTTCGATTGGAGCCAGCTGAGTGCCAAGTGGCGAGTAAAGTATGTACATTGTGTAATGTCGCTGTTTAACCAGGGAATCTATAGACAAGGACAACGTCGAAGTTTACTATAGACATTGAAGATCTGGGTATATATACATAAGTTTTTTGGGGGCTATAGAATTCGAACATATATAGTTTAAACATGTGTTAAACATGATATAAAATGATATTTATAGCTGCTAGACCCCGCAAGAAAAACAGCTATTAACATCATAAACAGAATATGACAGAGTCTACGTTCCTTTTCCAACTCCCAAGCCCTTGCCCTCTCCGATCAAAGGCCTTGTCCTCTGAAATCGACCCTTGAGACATCATCGCCATCGCTTCAGCAGCGGCTCCGCTGCCCGCAGCGGGGAAGCGTTATATAATTGAGATCCGCTGTCGGAGGTGGTGCATCATTTCAGTGGTTTTCCCCAAACAGTGTGGATACACTTAGCGGTTCTTACGGTAAGGGTTAAGCACCGGGTTTTTGAAGTGGTTCTTCTGTTTTTTGAGGTGGTGCTTTTGAGGTGTTTTCTCTGCGGGAACTACTTGGTACACTGCAAACTATAACACCCATAATTCACATCCAAGACCTGGTTTCTAGTGAGAAACAAGAAGCATCGGAAAGCATTCGAAAGGTTCATGTTCTGCTAATTTCTGAGCCATCTTGTTGAACCAGTGCTGTCTACGGTTGAGTGTTGACGCTAGAAGGGAAGTTGTTGTTGTATTTTTTTTGCGGGCTACTTGTTGGTTGCTGCCGGTTGAATGTGCCTTCCGTCTAATGTCTGCAGCTGAGCCATAGCCGAAACGATGCGAACCATCAGCTGGGCTGGACAAGTTTACACTGTTTACACTGCTTGCCCTTGCAAGAACCCATAATGCCATAGGATCTGAGCAAAAGAAACATATCATATCATGGTGAAATGATCCAAGAAAAATACCAATTTTGCAAAATAACATCATCATCAAACCAACATGCACTGCAAAAATGCACTGCATGAGTCAGATCGACACAAAGTATGACAACTCCACCCTTTCCAGCAATGAATGAAAAGTGCTCAACTTCCAACCCTCCTTTTGCTTCGCGATGCTTGCCATGTCTTTTGGCTGCGCATCCGCCTTTTGGCCACGCAACAGCTGCTCCCCATCGAACGCGCATCGATCTGCATCAATTGCGACGCAGGATCGGCAGCGGGGGGCTCGAAACCTCAACGCTCGGACGTGCGGCATGTCTCATTGAGTGCTCAATGACGAATCGAACATACCAAAACAAAGTCGGTATGAACATCACAAAAACCGGACAGATTTCCAACTTTTTAAGTTAAAAACGGTATGGACATGATTTTGGCGTATTCTGTCTAAATTGTGGTCAAGACGAGTTCAATGTAGGCAAATCAAATCATTAGGTGTTTGAATATTTTCGTGCAAATCGAACTATTCAAGGGTCACAGGGTCGGCATCCAAGCCGTTTTTGAGGCCATGAGCAGGCCATCCATGTAACCATGAATTCAAAAAGTGCCAGGGCCCGGTGGATGATGCATGTTCAGTTGCAGGCCCTAGGGATCCAGTCGTACCTTCTCAGAAGGTACGACTGGACCCTCCTGGCACCTACATAACAGTGTCTCCAATCACCTTCTGAGAAGGTACTTGGATCCCTAAAGGATACCAACTGTTGCAGGTGTCCTGGGACAAAACACCAATGTATTCTAATGACCGGCTGCACAGGCTGCACAGTTCCAACCTGTTCCAACATGTTCGGGGCCCCCATTGGGAACTCTAATTCGGGGTGAAAATACAAAACTAGGACCCCCGCCAAGAAAGAGTTGAAAGGGCTGATTGGTGTTTTATGGTACTTTTGAAGTCCTTCCTGAAGGTGTTTGTTCCCTTCCTTAAGTGAGGGTTCTTCCTCCCTGAAGTGATTGAAACTCTTAAGAACTTAAGGCTCCAAGTACCTTCTAAGAAGGTGTTTGGGTGGGTTTAGAGGGTCCAAATATGTTCAAATACCTTCTCAGGAGGTACTTGGAGCCCTAGGGTTAAGAACTGAAGGTCTTCAAGTGGCAGGGCTTCCGAAGTCGTGCATCCTTCCAAGCCAGAAAAAACACGAGCTCCCACTTGGCTGTGACACATGCCACCCGTCGACAGGTGGTCAATTGGAAGGATAAATAGTCGTCATATGTCGTGGTCAGGGGCCGACGAAAAGAAACATCGGTCAATTGGGTGGTGCTGGATCCAGCTTCTAGATCTACAGTGGTTTCAGAGTAGATGGCACAAAGCCAATGATGTCTTTTGGATGGGGATCCATATACAAACCACCTTTTGGTGATTGTGCCATCTATATTCTCAATCCACTGTAATGATCCCCCTTTGATTGGTCTCCTTTCATCTCCTTTCCACCCTCCTTGCCCGCCCGCGTGCTCGTGCGCGTGCCCGCGTGCGCGTGCTCGTGCGCGCGCCTGACGAACGTCGAGCTCGTCGAAGTAGGGCAGGGTGGGAACGGAGCTGCTTCCCATCGGGGCGCTCCAGCTGATGGATCTCGCCTGAATGATCCATGCTCGACGAGTGTGGACACGCGCTCCACACGATCCACACGCGGGTGAGAAGGTGTTGGCGTGCTGGTGTGCTGGTGTTGGGAGTGCTTGGGCTGCATGGGGAAACAGGGATGATGTTGGTTCAAACATAAGCAGGCAACATCACACTGCGCATGGAGCGCAAACACAACTTTACAATGCAAACGACGTGTCTGCGGATCTTTTCGAGGGAAGGAAAGCCTCCGCGTGATCAGGACTGGCAAAACTCGTTCAGAGCTCTAGATCGTGAGGAGCTGAACCCCACAAATGACAAACTGTTCAAACATGTTCAAACTCAATTTACATCCAACTCATTTGTCCATTGCTTCAAGAGAGTTTTGAAGACGAGCTCCTGGACCTCAGTTGACATGAATCATCTCAAGTCATCGGCTGCAGGAACTTTCAGGAAACTCATGTCATGTTTGGCCCCGTATAGTGAGCATAGCCCATCATGCCCAAACCATTCCAAACCCAGCCGACTGAATGACCAGGGCCACCCACTCGGCCCTTTGTCCTGTCCCTTTGTCCTTTCCTTCGGAATCGGAAAAATCGGCCACGAAAGGCTTGCCCAGCGGCGAAGAACAAGGATTGGCTCGACTTCGATCGGATCACCTCAATTTCGATCCGAGATGGACGAGCTGGACGGGCGGTGTAGCTCCGCTCGCGCGACGCTCGACTCGACGTCCCTTTTTGCGATGCGGGACGTCTACGCTCCACAAACTCACCATTCCAAGCTCAAGATCTCCTTAGTTGAGTTGAGTTAAAGATCTTCATTAGTATTTCTTAGTTGAGTTGAAATAACCCACAACTCATCAGCCTCGCTTTGAATGAAAAATGCTCAAGGCTCTCATCCCCTCTCAACAGGCAGTGGCTGTTTCACCTGCGACGAGGGCGTATGGCACAGATGTTGCCTCATCCTGAGCTCCCCACTTCCACCGTCCCGTCCATCATCTCTACATCCACCATCCTTGGTACTGTCGCGTCTCGGATTTCAGAGGATTCAAAAGACATGGAGACACGGCCACACGGCCAGCATTCTTCCTTCACATCAATATCCACGCACTCCTCGACTTGTAAAGCAAACCAAGCACCAGAAAACACCGTAGTTGGATCCCAAGAAAAAGAACCAAAGACCCTGGCAGCACCATGCAGGGAAGCGGTCGAATCTTGATGTTAGGATCACCATGATGTGAACAATCCATGCCCCCCCAACTCCTCCCCCAACTCCTCTTCCGTCCCAAACCCCTCGTTCCAGGCGGCTCGGACAAGCATCGCGAGGACCCGAAGCTCGCCAAGGCCTCGCAGCACGGTCGACGCGCCCACGTCGGCCGCGGCCGCGGACGCCACGGGTTCGGTCGACGGGTCGACTCGGGCACCTGCATGACGGAGGGCTGGCGCTTGAAGGGCACCTTGAAGGAGTCTTCCCGAGGTGCCTCTCACACGGCGTAGAGCGTGCGAGCGGCGTTGGAGTCATTGATGGCAAAAAGGATGGCAGTTGGCTGCCATGGATTTCATGGTTCTTCCGTGTCGACCAGTTCACACTTCATTCTCCAACCTGTTCAAAACCGTGTCTCCCCAAACTGTTTTGAGGGTCTTCGGATGAAATGTTCAGTGCCACATCGTCACATTGGTGACTTGGAGGGAGTGTATGAAAATGGGTGCAGGTCTTGGAATGGAGGGTGACCTGATGGGTGTTTTCATGAACATTCCCAGCAAGTCCAAAGGACGGGTTAAACGGGTGTGTTAGCGTAAAGGACGCATTTCACCTCCCAACTTCCTAATGTTCACAGGTTTTTCACGGCCTTTCAATACACACCCCCAGATGGGTTTTAGGGCCCAAAAGGTCCAAAAAGAGAGCTCGACAACACTTTGAAGATTGGCATAGATTGGCCAAATGTTAGCACGTCTTCCAGCTGTTACGGTATTTCTCTGTCCCTCCTTTGGCCTCCACTGGGCTCGACAAATCTGAAGGCCTCAGCTATGGCGCGCGAACCAAGCTGCGCAGAACTCGTTCTGCGCCAGTCGAGGACAGGTTCGAAGCGTTGGGAGTTTTGGGGTGGTTGAAGAATGTTGAGGTGGTTTATATGACCTGTCTTTTGAAGCGGCTTTTGAGGTGGTTTGGCTCGACAGGTGACCTAATTGCTTGGTGCAAAAACAGAAGCAAAATCCCGGCTCTTCGACGACGCGAGCAAACAAACACACACAAAGAAACACATGAGACCGTTCCACGAACGGGCGACGAGGATCGGAGGAGCTGCTGGAGGGATACACCTGTTGAACGTGTTTCCCATCCCGGATGGATCCTGGATGGAACCTGGTGTGGCTCGAGACCAGTCACGATGTACGATGTACGGATCTTTGGGCAGGCTTCGTCGGTCTGAAACCCGCAGGTGAAAAAAAAAGGCCATGGAGGTATGTGCAGCAGCTGGGTGTTCACTAGATCGACGTATATCATCGCGTATATGCCATGCCTCATTGAGACCTGCAAGTTCATCCTGAATCTTGGATCATCTTTGGTTACCCTGCATGGAGTGAAACAAACTTCTTTTTCTCAGCTCGGACGATCCCGGAAATATGTCCAATCGCGACCGGTTCTATACATTGGTGTTGGAGAGTAAGACTCATATATCAGACCCGTATCAGCAAGTATTTTTTTGACTTTGGGGCCCGCTTCACTAACACCCCCAACCACCTAATCTCGCGCGTCAGAAAAAGATCAAACAAACCAAAAACGATGTTTCATTGAAATGGAATGGTCTGAATGATGAACAAACCCATGCATCTATATTTAATTGAAGAGATCTCAGCCAGTTCCATGTCTAGTTGGGTTCGTCCACGAAACTCCTGGAGCGGAATCTGCGGAGCGGCACGAAAAGCACCGCCCGAGTGGCGCGGGCTTGGCCGGCAAAGGCCGGGTATCGCGGTAGATGACGAACTGCAGCATCAAGGTACTCACCAAGGTCCAATTCAACATCCTGAGCAAAGAATCAACAGCTTCGCTGCAGCGAAGTATGATTTCTGGGATTCATGTATGAATGAGTTTTGTTTGAAACCTTCATGTAATTGTGGGGGTGTTATTGCACACTGCAGCGACCTCATGAGATTTGACATGATTCTACCAGCGAATCACAGTCCGTCTCTATGACTTCTTGGAGGTGACATCTTTGGTCCAGGCTAGGCGGCCTGGGCGGCTAGGAACCATTCCCTGAGCCTGAGCCATTGCCAATCTCGGGATGACATGCCTCTCACATGTCTTCTGTGGTGCCACCATCTGCGGTCACAAACGACCACTTCTTACGACGACGAATCACACGACGTCTGGTGGCCCAAGGCACATGGTCAACTGCAGTCCGAAGTCATCCACCTCCACGAAGGTGGTGTACAACCGCGCACAGGTCCTCTGCGGTCCCGCCGAAAACGCGCATGTCGCATGTCGGGCAGCACAGCAAGGCATCGTTTTTGGGGTGAGTCGCAAAGGATGTCGTATAGGTGTCGCATGCATCATGGGTTTTGTAGGTCCCAAGTCTATGCAAGGGGGAAAGTAGGGACAGTGTTCCAGTTCCACTTGGAAGATCTTGCAAGACCTGGAACTGGAACTGTCCATAATTATACTTTTGGGATCTTTTGCGGATACTATGGGATACTGTAGTAAGATCTTGCAAGATCTTTTCCAGTTCCACTTGGAACATTGTCTTTGTTTTGGGGTGATACTTTTGGGTTATACTCAGGGCTGGCGATGCCAATGGCCAGGAGTGGTTTGAAGAGGGGTCAATGGGCGGCATATCACCCATGACATGGATGAGTTGGGCTATGTAGCCCACCTCTCCCCTAAAGACTACCAGGCAAAATTGGAAGACCTATATGACTACCAGGAGACTCCAAGGGGTGTTGTTTGGAATGTAAGAGGGTGGTTGATATAGACGCCCCTGTGGGCACCAATTTGCACCTCTTGGGATCCTTCAGGTCTCCTGGTATCTTCCATTAACCCCCGCGCAGCCTGGTGGGCTAAGACCATCGTCCCAAACGGCTCGTGTCATGTGGTGTGATGTCGTGTCGCCCACCCTGGCAGGCGAAGAAGAAGTCTCGACTTCAAACGACTCTCCCTTTGGGCTTTGAGTGACGTCACGAGTTTTCTGGTGGCTCCTCCTTTTTTGGTGAGAAGTACGTGACACAACTTACTAAGCCATGCAGCAATGGTGTTTAAACTTGTACAAGCCATGCGGCGCAGGAGTGGATGAAAAATCACACCATCACCCAGTTCTTGGGAGCTCCCTCCGCAGCCATGCCACTCCACTGGCCCCACTTTGATCTATCCAAGATGACTGACGTATCACGGGTGTACTCGGCATACAGCTGGTGCATTGGCGATGGCCCCACTTGATCAACTAAAAAAGAATGGATCTTCCTAATAGGACTCCAATCGCCTCCTCCCTCTCCATCAGCCGGCCGGTGATTCGCAGCGCAGGATATGCCAGGAGACCCACCGAAAGTCATCGCAGTGACCAGCAAGGACAGCTGACCTGTGGACTTGTTCTTGTAGTTGATCACCACCTGGATGCATGCTCCAAAACGTCCAAAAGGCTTCTGAATTGGTTTCCGTGACCACGAACTAATTGTCGGGTGGGTATTCTTGCCGCAGCTCAACTTTAGAACATGTTCCAGAAAAACAAAAAGATTGCTTCATTCAGGTCACTTTATACCTATAGGTGCGCTACCCAGCAAAAAACAACACCTTGGCTCAAGTCCGATTCGATGCGTGATGCATGTTTTCTTTGTTCGATCCTCTCCGAATTCACCGCTGAAACACTCTTCGTCCACAAAGACTCTTCGGAAAACGAGGTGTCCCGTGAACGGGACCCGTTTCGCCGGTCTTCGGTTCGGTCCGCTGGTGACTCCAGGTGACTCCGGCTCCAAACGAACTAGCGACGGCTTCCAACCAGATATCCGGAGGACGAGGACTTGGCTCACCAGTCCTGACAGGTGTCTGACAAAGCCCGAAAGATCAACCCAAATCGACCCGAATCAACCAGATCTCCACCGTCCAATTATTGGAGATATACTGGTTGATTGGGGGTGGAGATATATTGGTTCCTCAATTGAGATGAATTTGCCAAAAATCCACCATCTCCACCATCCAGCTAAGCTAGAAGTGCTTCATCTGAACAAACGTGCTTCATTTCATCGGTCCACATCTCTTGTTCAGCGCTCGGATCTCATTCTCTCCGCCCACTTCCTTGAAACTCAAGAAACCTTACCTAAAGCCAATGCTGCCCAAGGTTTGTTCAACTTCTCGATGCTTCAAAAAGTGTCTGAGCACCCCCAGATGTCCCCAAAACGCCCCATCCACGCCCGTCCCCGATCGATGAACAAAAAGAAACAGAACAGCCTGAGGAAGAACCGCCACCAGACCGAACAACGCATTGGTGGCATATGCAGCTGTGGTAAAGCTCGAGGAGACCTCAGGAACCCGCGAACCAGGCAGAACTGGGCCATCTGAACTGGCAAAAACCACCCTGGCGCTTTTGTGGACTCCTCTCAGAGGCTTCTCCTTCTGTTCTGGCTCAAAGAAGAACTCAATAGAATACAAACAAATCTCTTGAAAAACACTATATGGTTTCCACATGCCACTCTCAATTCTTCTCACACACTATAGAATCTGGAACTTCGACGATCCTTCACAAAGCTATCTATTCTTTACAGCATGTAAGAGGGTGAATCCCAACTCCGAGCCATGGCGATCACTGGCATCCTGAACGTCCGACGTCCGGTCTCTCGACACATGGAGAGAAGCCCAGTGGCCCAGCCCAGAGCCATGGCGATCACACCCAGAGTCACACACAAGTCTGCCAGCCTCGGAAACTCTCGCGACGGTCGGTCGGAACCACGAAGACCGTTCACTGACTGCTCTGTGCCGAATCAACGGTGGGACACTCGACCGTCTTGCTTCGACCCAAAAGAGAAGAAAAAGGGGGGGTCGAACACATGGGGTCGAACACATGGTCGAAGTCCTTGGCTTTTTTTCCGTGCTCACTGGGAAGTCCCACCAAAGAAATCAGCCCCCGGTGGCCCATCGGCCGTGGGATGGTTTTGGATTGATGTGCTTTTGGCCCGAGAAGCGACACGCGCCCAGGTGTGATTCCGTCCATTTCCGTCTCCCAGGAGACAGTTTTCGCTGGGACTTTCGACGCGCCAAATTGCAGTCCCCGGTGACTTGCCAGGGGTGATTTTTCAGACGTGAACACAACAATCCCAACTACAGTAGGGTGGACGTGTCACGAATGTGTTCCCCAGATAAGTTTTAATCGTTTAGAGTTTAGACCATCAAAACAATATGGTGGTTCGTCCCTTACAAGGACCTTTTGCACCACTCCCATATGAAAAAACAACATCAACAATACAGAATGTCAATACACAACGAAGTTTACACCAGGTCTGTAAGTCTGAAGGAATGATCCCACTTCACCTTATGGTAACTTAGGGGCCCGGCCCTACAAAACACACAGACGAAAAGGGAACTTGGCTATTGAATGTTTGGCAGCTGGAGGCTTGGCTATGAGGGACCGATAAATGCAGAGAGACAAGCGAATATGAGACCACCATCGCAAAAAGTCTCGACTTCAACAAGATCTTGACTTCAAGATTGATGCCGAGAGGGATGCGGTTGAATTGCAAGGAATCCCAAAGTTTCACCAAGCAATGTAGACTGAAGAGGCTGCCCACTTCAAACGGATAGGGTTGATCAAGAATCTACCTTCGCATCCTATATACTCAGTCGATGGAGACTTCAATGGAGGCGCTTCGTTCCCTCCTTTTCCAAGCGATTCCCATGTTCAGCTGCGTCACCAAACCCTCAATCCAAGATGTCCATCAGCCCATGCCACCACGACAGTTAGTAGCAGCAGCTGGGGAAACAGAATCGCCTGAGATCGAAGGAGTTCAGGGTTGAGGTGCTCTCTCTCTCTCTCTTCTTCTCTTTCTCTTTTGCTTTATTAACCTAGCTGACAACCCCAATAACAAAACATCCACCAAGATCTGGCCCATGTTTCCTGCGTGTGTTGTTCGTTGCATTGTTCTTTCACATACCGAATATCGAGGACAATTCTTAATGCACAAATCACGAAATGCAATCCAGTAGTTCGGACACAAATTCACTCAAGTTCAATATCAAACAAATTGTCTACTCAGACCACGAAGCACTTAAGATCTCCGATGGCCGAATTCTAAAACAAGTGTCTGCACATGGTGTAATCTGAAGAACCGCTTCGAAACAGCGCAACTATATTCCCACCCATCGTTTTTCGGGCCCGATTTCACGTTCGTTCAATACACACGAACACCTGTCTAAAATCGGGTATTTTATGCTCAAAAGCCTCACCTTTTTAGACAAACTCTCTGCAGTCTTAAAAAGAGAGCCTAGTGCGCAATTTCTAGACAAGAGGGTGTGTAAACAGGGCCGCCTGATATGTTAGATAAACAATGATAAACATATCAGTTCTTATCTACCAATTTTCTTTTAAACTCGGGTTCTATGATTCTAGATAAAGTTTGAAGCGCTTGTGCACCTTGTTCTAGAAAGAGTTTGTTGTGATTTTTTGCTGTTCTTTGGGCTGCAAGTGGCTTTCCCAATCATGTTTGTTGTGGCAATCATCCTCAGGCACCTTGATTTTATAGTAGCCTTTTATAGCCTTGTTTGGCCTCTTACATGTCTGTAATGCACTTTCTTGCTGCGAAACTATTCCTACCCAAACAGAAACTGAAACGGGTATAAATGAGTTCATACAACTGACGGGAAAATACTCTCACCAAAGTAGAAGGAACATGTTTTGAAGGACGAACGCACAGTTTATACGCGAAATGTGCAATGACTGCGGCGGACAAAGAGCCCGCGCTGCATTTTTGCATCCGAATAACATACACCGAAAAACAAGTGCCAGCAGAAACATATACAAGAAAGACATGGGCGCGCACAGCTTCCACGCAAACGTGAGACGGTTCAAATGATGTCATATAGGGAATCAAAAATATGAACATGACAACAACATACCACTGTACTACAAAAGGAAAAGATCATGTGTTGTGTGTTTTCAATAGTTCTACGATGGTTGTACCGGAATAAGCCTATACGTAACACAGCCATAGCAACTTTATTTCATAACTTGTTTTGGCAACTTTCAACTTTGTTTGGTAACTTTCAGTTTCTTTCAACAACTTCATTTTTAAGTTGCAAAGTTTATATACAACTTCTTGTGAGAATTACAATGCTCAAACCAGGAAATAAGTTTACAAAAAATGTTATAGTGTTCAGTCAGTGTTCGGGCGACAAACGGTTGTCTTTTATACATACAAAAGGAAACTTGTAGCTTTATACTAGTGTTCGGCCAGTGTTCGGACATACATGCTGACAAGTTCTTTAGAACATTGTAAACGGCTTATAACATTGTTTAGAGTTCTTTTGTAGTGTGCGGAAAGTTCTTACTTTCATCTAAGATATTTCAGTTTGTATAAACCAATATTGTTGCTGCAGAAAGAACATTGTCTATATGCGGAAAGAACATTGTTGATGCGGTTTGTGCGCATGCCTTTGAATCGAAGACCTTCTTGAAAACGCCCAAACCATGTGTTTTCAATTACGTTGGACTTTTGATACATGACAGGCGCAGCTCAAAAGGAGGTTAAGTACTCGGAAGACCAGCGTTTGGACACGCGTAGTGACTTAGTGTATTGACAGTCAGTTTGTTATGCAAATACGCCTGTCAGTTCGTTTGAGGTTGCAAGCAATACGTTGCCGCCTTTCTGCCTCGCGAGCGCACGCGACAACCAACTCGCCAGCTCGGACGGACACGCCAAAGACGGACTCGCCGAGACACCAACCACAACATAAGCGAGACGCCACCCAAACAGAACCGATAGAAACGGCCAAACAGGACATGGGCAAGACACCGCCGCAGCGAAACGCCAAGCAAAATGACAGCGCCAGTAAAAGGAAGCGCTGCGTCGGCGCCTACCTTCCCACACCATGTCCGAAACATGACCCACCAACTGCCAAAACATGGCCGAGACACCACCTAGTTAAGCATTGACCGAGACAGCGGGACACCACCGCCCAGGCTGGGGGCCGCGGATCCGGCGGCGCCCAAGCCGCCGCCGGAAAGAAGGTGTACAACAGCTATCGCTATTGGGGAGACAGGTGGCCAATACATCCTATGGGATCCGTTTTCGTACCGAACCTCAGGTTCGGTGAGGACGGAAACACTGGTTCGGTGCCAAGTCACGTCGGGTCGTTCGTCGTACGGAACCTAAGGTTCGGTACGAAAACGGATCCCTTTTTGGGGCATCAGAAAGACGACCAAAAGGCGACTCCAACTCTTGTGGAGAAACATTGAGACTTCACTTCTGTGACGTCCCTGCGGCGACTCCTCCTGTTCCGTATGGACCAAGAGAGGTAGCCAATGACCTGAACTAGGGCCGCAACCTGGGGTATCCCAACTGGGATAGTCTGGGTTCTGACCCACCTCTGTTGGGATACATGATCGGATGGGCCGGACACCAAGTATACCCTGATTCCCGAAAATTCCCGCTCGGCCGCGTCGCTCTCCACCGCGAAGCCGGGCGCGTCGCTTCGAATAGCCCGAGCGTCAATCTCGGCATAGGTCGTCAGCGGAGTGTGTCGCACCACATTGTATGCCAGCTGCACTCCCATGCTGACCTCATAGTCATGGTGTGAAAAGGGAAGAGAAAAAACAATAAAAAACATACACACACCGCATGGCCCCAGCAACCGTCGACAAATGCCTACCTCCTGCCATCTGTCCACCCGTCTGGGCATGGAGTCGGGGACTCACCTCCCCACAACTGGACTCTGAGGTCGACCGACCGGTCGAATCCTGTGGTCACCTGCCAAGCGTTTTGGGGGAGCTGCCGCCCGCCACCGGGAGTTTTTGTACCGAGTTCCTGGAGTGCTTTTAGCCGCCAGCACCCCATCGCTACGCTACGCTTTTTGCTGGATTCACCTCTACATGGGCGCAACTCAGGGATGGTCCAAACCCATGGGGGTTCATCGTCTTTCAGCGCTTCTACCACCGAGGACGACTTGGCCCCCATTCCAAGACCGGAGTAATCCCACTTACCAACCAGGCCAGCGCGTCAACGCCGCGGTCATCCCAGTAAGAAACAACTCGAATCGGTTGAAAGAACCTGGAACAAATGAACTTAACTTTGATAACAAATTGAACTTAACTTTGATCACAAATGAACTTCACTTTGATCATCTATGGCAGTGCAGTCATGGCTTTTTGGGGTTATTTTTGACCGGTTGGTTCCACCCAAAATGAACCGAACCGATCACCAAACATATGTCAACCTACCAGGGCGCCTGGAGTTCCATTCTTTGACCTGTCGAAAAGGGGCTGGACCAAAGCTGACTGGTGCTTAGTAGGGAATAGGGGAATGGATCCAGAGGGGCCTACAGGGGTGGTTCATTCCCTCATTCCCTACTAAGCACCAGTCAGAAAGGTTGACAACAAATCCGTCACCCCAAAAACCAGCGCAGGACGCCACTACCACAAGCGGGACCAAAGGTGGACAGGACTCGTCGGACTCGTCGGACCAGCGCAGGACGGACCAAGGAACTGTTTCTGTCCAGATCGAAATCTTCGAAAGACCTTCTGCCGAACGTGCTTGTAAGACGGCAACCACCTGTCGTGAAAGGAAAGCAACATGGTTTGCTTGCAAACACGCACGGCGTCAATGATTTGGCATGGAAAGGAACAGTAAGGATGTGCGAGTACAACAGTTCAAGCCGGAAAGTGTGAAGAAAGAACCTGACAGCGTGTCGAAGTTCTCTCCGGTGTCCCTTGTATTCATGGCTGGATACCTAAGGAGAAGTATCGCAGGCTGGCTTGATGCAAACATATGCAAAGGGGCGTCTTCCCCATCAATCATCTACATCATCTACCAGGTTACCAAAAACAAGATGGAACCCACGAACCCGAATGCAAACACAGCTCCAACCCCCACACCCCCAACTATAAACGGGAACCCTTCGAAACGCAATTCGGGGAAAATTCAAATCAACGTTGCTGGCCTTCCTATAGCTGACATGAGGACTTTTGCTGGCCTTCCTATAGGGTCATCTCACCAGGACCGGACCAAGCACGACCGACCGAAGGTCGCCAATGCGTCTCCACGACCAGAGCGAACGACCCATCCTTTGGGTCCCTATTACCTGGTTTCAGTGGATGATGATGGTTAGGTTGCGGGCCTTGTTCAACAATGATATAATTTATGGTTTACTGACTGTTACAGGTCATACCGATGGTAATAGGACAAACCCTACCCGTACCCATCCCCATTTAGACCACATATAGCTTTCACATAGCTTTCGAGCGTCGATGTACACTCCATGACACAGCAGCGGAGACTCATCTCTTGTCACATCTCGAAAGCGACGGGCTGATCAGTGACACATCTTTGCAAGCTGCATGTAATGTAGAAAAAGAAGGTACATGCCAAGGTACCTTGCAAGCTGACTCTATATCTCATATCTAAGGTACCTAATTATCTTGTTCCATGCCAAAGAATGTCCAAAACAAGCAAGAAGCACCGCGCAATGGCGATCGTTGTATGTCGTTCTTTTCGCCAAGGCATCGCCGGCTCCAGATCATCAATCCCCGTCCGTGCCTGCGGAAACTTGCCCAAGCATGAGCCACCAATGACCTCAGCAACAGCGGACATGAACTGGATTGCCAAGGGAACTATCTGGTCCAACCATCAAGGAACGCTGTGGGTCATGGCACCAGGAGACCAACCAGGTTATCCCTCACAATGCATGGACTGGTTCCAGGTAAGTCACGGCTCATCCCCTGCGACCCGAAGATCTGGCAGTCCACACCAGGCATGCTGTGCCAGTGCCAGGCATTAGGCAGCACCAAGTCTTCACCAACAGCTGCCCTTTTTAGGCTCAAAGTCTGGACCCAACCCGTTCGCCTTAAGTTTTTTGGATGCCAAATACAACGAGGACAGTTGGACCCAAGAAAAACATGTAGCCTGTAGCGGTTGCTTCCGGTTATGCTGGCCGCCTCTAAGTTGAAACACCTAGACCTGCGCCAGGCGCAAGGGTTGCTTTGACCTGTGTGACACAACCACAACCTGTTGGCCCAGCTGAAAACTGCTGAAAACCACAAGGAAGCACAACCTGTTGGTCCCCGCCAGCATCCCCTGCGACGATGGGTGAAAGGCACAAAGAAGAACACCCCAAAGCGACGATGGGTGAAAGGCACAAAGAAGAACACCCCAAACTCTTGGCCAAGAAATTGTGGCTTGCCTTGCCAACTCCCCCCCCACCCAAAATGTCAGTCACGTGGGAGGACTGGTTGTTCCAGAGTGTTCCAGCCATCTGGCCCTCGGCTGAAAGTCCAAGCGCTGAGGCTGTGGCAGCGACGGAAAGCGTTTTGGACAACAAGAGACCGAAGTCGAGATCTGTCCTGCGAAGCTCACCCCGTCCGCAGGTGACGGTGGAATCGAACCAATATAGAGGAGGTGTTGGGAAAAACACAACAACATGGCATGGCATGGAGTTCAGTATAATGACATACCGTGCGAAAGTGCGCAACTGGCAGCAGCGCCTATTTTACCGCAACAAAGAACAAAAGTGTCATGCTCGTGAAACGTGAAAACTCGTCTGGTTGCTCCTTCGGTTTGTGCTGTCATCCTGGCTGGGGTCATGCTATGTAATCCGCATTGGCAGGCCGGAGTCGTGCTGAGACATGTAATGCTTCAAGCTATGCCTTCTCGCGGTTCAGACCGGCTATCAAATGCAAACGGAAATGGCCACATGGATTCGAAACAACTCAAATGCTGCAAATGCCACCGAACCGAGGGGATCTTTCTCACTGATTATTTTTCTTTTGGTTCGAAACCATCGGAACTCGGAGGTTCCTTTGCGACTTCTGCTGCTACCTGAGCTTTCCTGGCATCACGTGCCATCTGCTTGAATCCACTGTCATCTTTCTTGACCTTGCGGTTGAGTCTCTCCTGTTGCTTCTTTTCCTTCAGTGCCCTGTTCTGCTCTGTCTGTATCAAACTAAGGCGACCTGATTTGATGAATTGATGCAACAAACTCTTGTCAACATTTGCTTTGGTCAAAACGTCTGCAATGTTCTGCATGCCGTCTATCCACCTGACTGAAGCACCCGGTCGCTTAACCGTTTCTCTCAACAAAGCTCCTTCAATGGCCATCCGCTTATCGGTGCTAGTTGATGAAGCGTCCTTGGCAAGATAGTCGTAAACCGATCTAGCGTCCGTGACATAGACGCGCTGCCGTCTTTCAACAACTTCTGACCAATTTCGCAAATCCAAATCTCCAGTCAATGCCTCTTCCAAAAGAACTGCTATCCAATCACCTGCTTCCACTGCTTCTGCTAAATGACTGGCCTCTGCAGCTAATGTACTGCGGCAAACTCTCTTGGTTAAGCTGGAGTGGTAGGAAATGATATTGCAACGACCTTCTTTCCCTTCAAGAACCTGAGGGTCTGCAAGCAAAACAAAATACCCACCAATGGACCTATAGCGAAGAACGCTGTCCTTCTCAGGAGTACCGTTGGCATGACCTGAGTCTGCTAGGTGTATGATGACACCATTTCTGACATCAACATCTGACCAATAGCGAAGTCGGAAATCTGCACCTCTTCGAGCCATCCCCATGTAACTTTTCAAGCGAACAAGATCTGCTACACAAGGATCTGCCTTTGCTCTCTGTATGCAGCCATTTTCAAATGCCAAATCACAACGAAGTTGTCGACTGAGCCACCCCAACTCACCTGCACAACTGTTGAAGAGTTCCTTCTCCTGTAAGGTTAAACTCGATTCAAGCTGTTTTGCTCGTTGGCGGTCAATCGAAATCTTCTTCATGGACATAGCATAATTTCTCATGGAAACATCAATGTGTCCATCTGGCTGCTGCTTCACCTCTCGCCCACGGAAAATAAAATCCCGAACATGGTTTGTAGCAAACTCTAGCGAAAGGGCAGACTTAGCAAAAGCTCGCTGCATATAGGCCTCCTCAACACCGCCTTCAAGATCGTCCACATGGGTGACTAGGACTCCTCTCAAGCGTCCTCCGTCTCGGAGGTAGAAAAGCGCTGGCTCAAGGCGTGATTCCTCCCAACCGTCTGCAATGAGATGCTCACGCAATGCTAGCCAGAAAAGCCTGGCGGCTTCTGCAAACCCGTAGATTGCTTTGTTCGCCCTCAACAACTGGCCTGGTTGGAGATTGGGCAAACCGCCACGCGGCTGTTCAAGATAAACTTCTCTTCCAACTGACTTCCCACTGAAATATGCATTCTTGATGTCCTTTGCAAGAAGTGTGAACTGGAAGTAAGCCACTAGGCACAGACAAATACTTTCTGCAATAGCGCTTGCTGTGGGGGCATCTCGACGAAAAGCTCCTAAGGCCTTATCCTTAAAACCCTGAACAACAAGTCTGCTCTTTGCTTTGAAGTTCTGTCCAACAAGCCCATCATTCTTGTTTGTTCGCACCCAACGTGTAGGCGCAATCAAATCTGGCTTTGTACTGCGGATCTCTGCACTGTCGGCTGGGCTGAGCACCGAACAAGCATCTTTAGACAACCAAGCTTCCCATTCTGTCTGATCGGAACCACCGGGTCCTGTGAAAAGCTTCTGTTGCACCGATGAAAGTTCACTCAGTTTGATTTCCTTGCGGCCTCGCTTCTTGACTGGGTTTTCAACCTGCCCTGCGGCAAATGCTCTATCTGCAAGTCCGGAATACCTCTCTTCAAAATCGTTTCGTTTGACTCCGAAAAGAAATTGAGACCTGCTGAGCTGCCGCTGCTGATAAAACTCCTCAAAACGATCATACTGTTGTGATGCCCTTGTCTTCAAGAAATTCTTTGATTCAACTGCCATATATGCGAACAGGTTCTCATGCGCATAGTCCGTCTTCTCAGGCGCCTCACCAACTCGAAGCCTCTTGGCCTCGCGTTCAGCTGGTTCCTCCTCGGCCTCAACCAACGGTGAAAGCTGTCGGGTTGGTCTTGTGTGATAATCATCCAACTCCGGATCGAACTCATCACCTGCAGGAATCGCTTCTGGTGGTAGTCGAGGTGGAATATGTATTGGAAGACTTTCTGCTTGCTTCAAGAGTTCTGTTCGCCTTCTCTCGCGCTCTGTCTCCCTTTTCTCACGCATCTTCTTGAAGAAATCACTGGATTGTGCATCACGTCTAGCATCTCGCTCTGATTCATACTTCATTCGAGCCATCGAAGTCGAACTGGAGCTCATGTCCTCCGGTTCCGCCTGGGCCGGCATGGGAACATCGGCCGGAGGGGCGGCTTCTGGCGCCGGAGGTGTCTCCTCGATCTCCTGCTCATCTAACTCGGATATGTCTGCGTTTGTATCTTCAACAGCTGGAACTTCATCTGCCTTGTCTGGGACTGGGCCTCGTCTCAAATCAAGAAAACCGGTTCCTCCGGCAGCTGGAGCGGTGTCAATGAGTGCCTGTTCGTGACTGACTGCCATCCATCGATCAAGCTCCTCTTCATATGCTCTGCTCAAGTGCTCTGGAGAAACTGCTATCAAGATTCCACGGTGTGAAAGCCACACTGTTGATTGACCCTCATGTCCGATGACACGGGCTATGCCGCGCCAATTGTGCGGTCCTGGTTGACGATCGCCACGATCATAGTAAAAGACATATGTCCCAACAGGAAAAGGACCACGCGTCGGACGGATCTTTCTCAACTCTGCCCTTCTCAAAGCTGAATCGTTCGCGGCTCTTGCAAAACTCTCTCTGGCGGCGGCCCTCAATTGATTTTGACGAAAGAACCTGGAACCAGGTGTCTCCGCTAAGGCCATCATGCCTATACGGTGAGCTTCACCTTCATCAGAAAGGGCTGCCGGCAGACGCAGGTCACGACCTGTGACCCACTGGCACGGCGAAAAGCCATGCTGCCGAGACATGGAGTTCTTGGCCATGTTCACAGCCGCCGTTGCAAGCAAAAGGTCATCTCGTCCACTCACCTGCTCGGACCAAACAACACGTTCCAGCGTGGCCTTCCAGAGTCCATTGTGCCTCTCGACTTGGCCAATCTGCCAGGGTGATGCCTTTGCGGCTGTTGTAAAATGGCATCCATGTGAATCGAACTCGATTGAAACATCTGAGAGAAAGTACTTGGCACGGTCTGCTATCACTCCCCGTTCAGGGTATCCTGCCCACGACAACCAATGTGATGATAATGCTTCAAGCAAAACATCTCCTGTAGGGTTTTGATGTGTCTGGGGCAATAATGCACAAACATGGAAACAAGTACCTTGATCAAAGATGCTCAACCAACTCCATGATTGCCCGTCTGCGTCTTTGTCTGTCAAAATGTCCAGTCCAATCTGTACATTGAAATCATGAACAAGAGGCAGCTTCGAAGGACGGGGTTCCTTCGGATTCTCGTGCAAACGCGGGCAATCCTCACATCGAAAGAGTCTTACTGCCTTGATTGCTGTATCTGATGCCTTTGTAATTCTCAATGCTCTCAACATTGCCGGAACACTGGCATGCCCAAGATTGACGTGGATGCGTTTCACTGCTAGTTTGAGCTCTCTAGGAAGTGCTGTCCATTTGCGCTGCCGCTCTGCTTCCTTAGCTGCAAAACGATCATCACGCTCTTCTGCCAAGCCTTCACCAAGAAATTTTCCGAACACTGCAGCATACAGCCTCCGGGACTTTGCAACGAGTGGCCTCACCTGTGATGATGGAGCCATCTTTGCCCATTCCTCCCAGCTCGTGGACAACACCTTGTTGTTTGCTAGAAGAATGTAGGACCGTCGCAAAGGAACTTCTTGTGGCCCAGCATGGGGCTGTGGTTTGCGCATCCGAACTGCCTTGTTTGACAACAGGATCAACTGAACATCGGCCTGGGCCGACTCATGTGATATCCATCGCTCTCCAAGATCTGAACTCAAATCAAGCTTGTGCCAACCATCAATGTCATGCTCCTGAACAAAATCAAAGGCTTCCTGCAAGAGAACTTTGGTTTGCTCTTCCGGAACATCTTGCCAAAATCCTCGTTGCAACTGTCTTGTAGGCTCACGCTTCCTGCGCAAATCCGTTCCACCTGGTGTCCTAGGCGCAGGCCTGCCTCCCGGAGTCATGGGAACAGGTGCGACCACCGGTGCGGACACATCAGGCATGGGAATGTCCTCTTGCTCATCATCTCCAAGAATCTGTAGGCGAAAAATTGATTTGCCCTTCCAAAACTCTTGTGTCTCCTTCACAGGTTGTTGCCACCAAGTTGAATCGTCCCTCTGCTTCTGAAAGCTTTCCACGAAATTAAGCTCGGTGACTCTGCCGTCAAGAATATTTTCAAACTTGACACCTGCTGGAAACTTCATTTGAGGTGATGGCGAAAAGAACTTTCTGCGAGGAAGATTGTGGTGTCGAATTAATCTGTCGCCGTCCAACTGCCACAAATCTTTGTAAACACCTGTGACAAAAGGATCCTCATCTGAGTTCATTGCCTCGTCTTGCTGATCCTCTGCTGCTAAAGCATGTTGACCGTCACGGAATGACATGCTCAACGCATAATCTATCTCCATCTGATGCTTGACACCACTGCAAATTGCAGCACACAGCGCCTGGGGGTATCTGGCAGCTTGAGCGGATCGGAGTCCTCCACGATTGCTGCCTAAGAGCTGTTCGTGAGCTCCCCAAGCACAACGGCACCTCTTGCCGACCTTGTTGAGTATGGCTTCAGAGTTTGACAACCAACCTGTGGGCTTCTTGACGGGCTTCTGGGAAACAAGGTCTCGATGACCATAAGCACATTGGTCTCCAATAACATACTTGCCTGCTGCTTCTTCTAACAATCTTGCAAGAATGTGTTCAAAGATCCACGCCAAACTACCTGCTGGGTTCTCAACAAGGTAATACCGTTGCTTGGCATGTTGCTTCAAACAAATGGAAACGACCAACTGCAATGTCTTTGCTCCCAACGTCTCTCGCCAATGCTCCCAATCGACCGACGGACTGAGGTTTGTAAGCATTGACCAAAACTTGCAATCAAATGCTATGAGAACAAGAAAGGGGTTGTGCTCATCTAAAACACGGTGCACCAAACCTCGGCCATATGAAGCCAACAAATCATATCCGTCTACCAGGTCTAGAGGCTGACTGTTCGTCCACCCAAAATGCCCTGCTGCAAAACGGGTTGTGACAAAACTCCCACCAAAAGGCTCAAACAGAACTGTTGTTGTAAAATCGAAAGTGCTGAACTGTTCTGCTAGGCTATACTCTCTTCTCAAAGCTACCCACATTCGAGTGTCGGCCGCCTGAACTCGTCTTGCTGCCTTCTCAAGCTCTCGACGTCGACGTTCCGACACCTGTCCAATGGAATCCTTGGACGACAAACAGCGGGCGGCATGCGAAGCTTCAATCACTTCCTTGGCTACTTGGCGAGGTTCTGGGATAAAAGGTAACTCTGTCAACAAACTCATGCGGGCTTCCTCACCATAATAAACCAAAAGATCCTCTCTCTCTGAAATCAACCGTGGTTGTGCCAAGTCATGATCCTTGATGCCAAGTTCTTCCTTGTAACACACCTCAATGGCCAAATGTCGGGACTGTGTCACAAGCATGGGCAACTGTAGATTCAAGCTTTTGACCTCAACCAACTGCTCACGGACATGTAGCACCATATCTAAAGCTGTCATCGCAGCTATAGAAAGAGGAAGGGGCGTCGAACCACTTGTGATTTCTGCACTGAAAACCTCACCTTTGTGACCTTCCAAAAAGATCGGAATCCTCCAAACTGTTGCACGCTCATCTGTCGTTGCACCATTGGCGAAATGGAAGGACTTGGTAGAGGCAGTCGGGCTGCAGCTCATACCTTCTGGCAAAGTGGATTCGTAGGCCTCACGCCACTTCTTGCTGTGCATACAGCTTGTGCAAGCCGTGTCCAAGAGACAAACTCGTGACTCATCAATTCCTCCTGGAGGAGGGGCCGGACCAAAATGGTGATGTCCCGGCTCATCTAACGAATTCTGTTGCGGGGGCACTGTATTGGGCTCTCCTGAATTCTCACCACGCTCATGCAGTCCACCATCTTCTGTCATGTAGGCTATGATGGTGGGTGAAATCTCATCAACTGCTTGGCTCTCACGGCGACCGGCTGACGCCGGCCTGGCTGATGGGGCTGCCCATGTGCGACACCACCTCAGCGAACTTTCGAGTGCCTCGGCATCGAGGATACTCGTAGCAGCCGAAGAACAATCCTGCATCTTCCCTGTTGCGACGAAGGACCATAGGATGACCGCCAAGAGGGCAGCCGAGCCACGGCGCAATCTGCCCAACCGCCATGCCAGCTGGGACCAATACGCCTGTTCTGGGGTCCAGGGCCGGATGCTCCGTCGACCTGGCTGGGGATGGCGTCTTCGGACTGGTCGTGGTACGAAAAGTTCCTGCCACTGGGGATGACACTCGTTCAGGGCTATGGCTGAAGCTCAACTGGGTTGCTGGGCTGAACTCCTCTTGACTCTCACCGTGAACCGGCTGGTCATTCTCGGTGGCATAGGAATAACCACGGGATGTCGTGGCCTTTGGCTTTGCTGCTGACTTCTTGGCTGTCGCCTTGGGGCGTGCTCCTGGGGTGATCGGCTTCTGTGATGAGGCTGTTCCAGCTTCCAATGAATCCACTCTCAACTGAACGAACTGCTTGGTGCAGCCCTTGCGAGGAACTGGTTCTCCTTGGAAGAAAGCTTCGAGCCGATTCTGCAACTCTGACTTGTTGCCTGAGGTCGCAATCCCCCAAGCTTCGCACTCCGATGACAGCTCATAGACCTTCATCTCCATCAACTTGCCCGGTCGAACATCCTCAAAGCTGGGGACCAACAATGTTCGGATCTGACTGGCCGGAATCTCAATCTCCACCTTCACGGATACCTTGGTTGGGCTGTCTGAAACTATGGGCGTAGCTGTTGGGTAGCTCTTGGCATAGGTCATGTCATTGATGGGAGTGGTAGACGATGCACCGACGGATGACACGGCCTCCCATTCCGACTCTGATGCCACTGGCACGGCCTTCTTGCGCCTTGCTTCGAGGTCAGCATCCAGCATGGGATCTGCCTCCTCCAGCTCTTCCTTGACTTCGCCGACCATGTTGCAAAACTCTGTAACATCTTCATCATGCTCATCAAAGTCCAGCGAAAAATAGGAAGGCGCTTCACCCACAAGGTATGCCTTGCCTTTCGACTTGCCCTTCCCTGAGCCCTTCTTCTTGTCAATCTTCTTCGGTCCTATCTTGGATGAGGTCTTGGCGCAAGCCTGATCGCCGGCCCAATGGCCGATCTTGCCACATGCTGCACAACGAGTGCGTTGCTTCTCCTTCTGAACTGCAGCCTTGCGATCTTCAATACTGATCTCACCCTTCACATCGCCATGGAAAAAGCCTCGGCTCTTCTGCAAAGTGCGCAAATGCTTGCGGCTCTCCTTGTAGGACTTGCGCTGCCGATCCATGGCCGCATAGGCCTCGAACACTTCATCATCTCCTGAGGCTCCAGCATCCGAATTGACCTCTCTGGGGTCTTCTTCCTCATAGTCCTCAACTGCAAAGGTGTCTTCAACAGTTGCTTCCGATGCTGTCTCATAATTCTCATACTCCTCAGGGATGTTGGGCTCTTCCGTGACTGCATGGGCATAATGCTTCTTCTTGTAACTCTGATGTCCTCGTTGATGGTTTCCCCAATCACGGTGGCTGTGTGACTTCTCACGCTCGTGCACATCATAGTACGACACACGCAATGCCTGCTCAACGCCCTCCATGGTGTAGTTGGACTGGTTGGACAACAAAATCTGCCTTCGGTCATCTTTTGACAATCCAACATGCTTGAGGAGGAAATAGGTGCGAAGGTCTTCAGACATCGTCGTACTTCCATCCGTGATATCTTGCAGATCTGACCATGCCTGGGACTGCATACGAAGGAATGCATCAATGCTCTGACCCTTGCGACGATGGCACTTTTCGAAAAAGGTGTCGAATGCCTCGGTCTTCTTGATCACGGTCACCTTCTCAATGCTTTGCAAACATTTGAACACATGTTTGTAGCCATCTTTCTCTCGCAGCTTGTCGATGTCTTCGATCAACACCTGGCAACATCGCCAGGCTTCGCCATGCAGGGCGTCCAACAGCTTCTTTGCGAACCTCTGTTGCTTCTTTGCGAGATCTCGGGCCTCTTCTTGTGCATCTTTTCCATCACCTTCCAAATTGGCATATGCAAAAAGGACTCTTCGACGATATTCCTTCATCAGGCCAGGATCTGCGCCGCTGTAATGCGGCACTCCGTCCTTGTCCACGACCACTTCGTCGTCTCGATACAGGCCTTTGTAGCCAGAATCATCTCGATTCGCCATGGCCAACGCAGCTGGAGCCGGTGTATTACCGGCTCCGCTACCAGTGCGAAAGTGCGCAACTGGCAGCAGCGCCTATTTTACCGCAACAAAGAACAAAAGTGTCATGCTCGTGAAACGTGAAAACTCGTCTGGTTGCTCCTTCGGTTTGTGCTGTCATCCTGGCTGGGGTCATGCTATGTAATCCGCATTGGCAGGCCGGAGTCGTGCTGAGACATGTAATGCTTCAAGCTATGCCTTCTCGCGGTTCAGACCGGCTATCAAATGCAAACGGAAATGGCCACATGGATTCGAAACAACTCAAATGCTGCAAATGCCACCGAACCGAGGGGATCTTTCTCATACCGCAAAAAATGGCTTCTCAGAGAACAACATGTGTCCGATGTGTCCGCTTCAGGAGAAGCTTCCGGACGCTTCTGGACTGCCCGGACTGCCCACTTCGGTGGACCTGTTCATTGGAATGGTATAGAACAAAGATCGCTTTCAGAAAATGAAGCACATGCACACCCCGCTGTCCCGCACCCAAAAGGAAAATAACACGGCGCCGGTCCGGTCCTCCCTTGCAGCAACTCGGTGATCAGGAAATCGTTGGAACGTGCCTGGGGTGCACGCTGAGCCCATTCGCAGCTTTTTGTGACGTTTTCTGACGGCCATCCATGTGTTGCCGGGGTCGGAGAAGTCCCTAGCACAGCTCCCGGTCGGACATCGCGGCTTCAGACTTCAGACGCTGGCGTTTGCCCCGTCTTGCATGGGGTCTCCCTTCAAAGGCTTTTGAGTCCAAAAAGACTAGCGTCCGGCCTTCTGGAGCAGTGTGAGATACACCATCCCCACGAGCACGCCGTGCCAACGCCGCGCCACGCGTGGGCCCTTCATCGCCGACGTGGGATGCTTAGTATGTGGAAAAAAGAGACTAAACAGTACTTGCTGAAGAATCCCTTTGCATCAGGATTTACGAGAAAAAGTAACAACGTGGGAAATGAATCAAAATGTTGAAGTACTCAGTGATTGCAGTATATCAGTATATCCAATCCGGATCCGGCAACTATATAACCCAAAATTGGAGAAAGCAGTCCTTCGAGCCATAGAATCCACAGGCGCAAGCTCTCAAGACTATATATAATATGACTAATGCTTCGAGGAGTTAGCAAACATCACATGACTGTTGTCTAGGACTGCGTTCGCATGCGCGGATATCGTCTTTCTCTTCGTTGATGTGGATGGTTTCGGGGTTGGACTCTTCGAGAAGCATCTAACTGCTGCAAATTGAGCCGGTTGCAATCTTCAAATACCGCCCCCCATTGGCCCTTCGGCCCCTTTTCGCTTCCACCGAGCCATAGCCATGGATCCAAGCGCAGGGTGTCCTGCATCACTTTCGCAGTGAACACAAAAAAATCGATCTAGTCCATGACATCCGGTGGTCCACGGCGTTCTGCTATGAAAGCCTCCGTCGGACTTGGTGCTCAGCTTCGCTCGTCGTTCGATTCGCGTGGTCTTCGGATCCCATGTCGTTTAGCCGTCCGTCTTCGACGCAGAAACCCGGGCGTGGGGCAAACTCTCCCAGTGGTGGCTCCACAAAACCGGTGAAACCTCCCTCAAAAGGAACGGAGGAATGTGTTTCATAGGGATCCGTTGTCGTACCGAACCGGTTCGGTGAGAAGGTAAAGGCACTGTGACGTAGGTGCCACGTCGGGTCGTTCGTCGTAGCGAACCTGAGGTTCGGTACGAGAGATGGATCCCTAGGGTGGGTGTGTGTGTGCCATACTGTTCCATCGCCATCCTTCCCATCGTGGCAATTGAGTTAACTGAAAACCAATGTCAGAGTGTGTGTGTTTTGTTCCAATCTTTGAAGGTCTTCACCTAACACAAGGCTTGCACCATGCTACTCGCGATGCTACCCACTGGCGCGCACGACTGCTTAAGGCAGCTTCCGCGCTGCCTTAAGGGGCTTCAATATATTCGCTGTATGTTGCTTGGTTTCAATTGTTGGATCAAGGTGTCAAGGAAGCAACAAAAACAAGTGCAATAAGTGCAACGCTGAACAGTCATACCGGGGTTCTTTTAGCCCTCTTTTGGGCGAGGAAGAGTAAGCAGAAGACACCCAAAACAACACCCAGAAGATGCAAGGAAGGCAATCGACCAAAAACGGAATCACTCTGGAATCACTAGCACCAGTGCTGTTTGAAGCAAATGTCCCAGAGTTGTTTCCTTTAGCTGTGGCAGGGACACTTAAGAAACCACTGCATGTTCAGCATGGGGGCACCCCTTCCTGATTTGTGGGCAACATCATACACGATTGAACAAACACGTCACACAATTGAGACCTTCAGACTCTATAGGTCTACATCTATACATCCCTGATCTTCACTACCTGGAAAACTCCTCTCCCCAAGCGTACCAAGCACGACTGTTCAACACAATCCCATCGGCTCCTGAAGATGATCTCCCGGCTCGTCTTCACGCGCCGGATCCGTCTAAACCGGCGATGGACCAGCGCTGGGACATGGACGTGGAGTTCCGTTGTGGCGGTGGATGAACCACGAGTCCCACGGTGGTGGATGAACAAGTCCATACGCATCGGCTCAGCTTAGATCTTTAAAACGGCTTAGCCATGTGGCCGATGGCTTCCAGCTTGAGATGACCTGCTCAGCGATAGCGAGCGACAGCGACATCTACACAGCACAGGCGAACTTAAAACACCGTCGGATTCTAAGAGATGACCTGGTTGTTTTACCATCTGTGTCTGATCGGATTCCTACTTTAGAGATGCCCGCACCACGGCCTAGCGTGTCTTCGCCGCGCCGATGGCAACGGGTCCAAGGAGTGCTTCTTCTTCGTTCTTTTTGTAGAGCACCTCTTCCTGCACTTGGAAGAGCTTTTCGGCAAAAGTTGACACAAATCCCAGGTGTTTGCCAGTTGCGATTCTGGCTGTTGCAGTAGTTGGAGCGAAGCTCTGATTCTTGCATGCAGTGGAGGGGACCACGATGTGTCGCCAGGAAGTCCTAATTCGTGCGACCGTCTGGATGCCGCAAGATGTGGCAAGAGAAGCTTCCAACCAGTCAGGCTCCAAATGAAGCTATTAATTCTGTGGGAGCCTACGGAAGCTGAACTGCTCAATGACGCATCATCTGTGACTTTCGTCAGGTGTTGTAAGTTGTGACTGCAAATCGATCTGCTGTGCCACGACACCTGGCATGTATGCAGAAGAACTCCAGGTCCAACAGTTACCCTCCGTGTCGGCTTTGGGCATGCCTTCACGCTGAAGATCTCCACAGGATCAGTTTCTGACAAATACGAACTTGGCCTATACCAGGATCCATAAGGGGTGCTTAATTGACCGAATAGGCAACATGCCTTTGGGGGCCCTGGTAGAATCCGAAACACTACCGAGCTAGCTACTGGACAAGCCTTCCCAAACGGAAGCAGCAGCTCTCTGACTCTCAAGAAAACGTTTCCTGAGTTTCTGGGTACACTGCATCTGCGGCAAGGAGGCTTCTGCCCCTGCATTGCTTCTGGGGTGCTTTTCTTTCGGCCACTGCGGTCGGTCTTAGGATGAATGTTCAGCTCCTGTGACGTGCAAAATCTGGACATCGACCACTTCGAACACCGTCCGCGGCCCAAGAACACCCCGCATCGTTGGCCCTTCGCTCGTGGCCCACCTTCGTTCCGCACCGGAGCTGAAACCAACGAAGGCCAAGGCCCAACCCGTCGGGCGATGAGTGCGACTGGCCTCCACCAGTCTGAGGTGTCGAGATGTTCGGCCCAAAATCATTCAGCTGAGTCAGCGGAGCGCCACACGTGATGCACTGGCCACACTGACCGAGTCAACGACAAGGAGGTCAACGAACGGAAAGAAGGTGACCAGTGGGAACCGCGCAACAGGCCAGCATGAAGCAACTGACCGTCACGGTGTTCAAAGGGCCGCGCCCATGAGCCTGCCCAGTTCAATCCAGAAGTGTGAAGCCAGTGTTCTCTGCACCACCTGCACCGTGTCTTGCTTGTCCAGTGCGCCTTGCACTAGACCTCAATTTATGGAGCTCTGGAAGGTGCTTGGCTGACGGATTTAAAGCTTACCGTCCTATGCGAAGGTATGATGATGGAATTGCCTCAGCAGCAAGGCCTCTACAGCCTTTTCATGGTCAGTTTGCAGAGTTGCCAGTCTCCGTTGAAGCAACCCCTTAGAAGACATGATCTTTTGAGATAATATGCCCTGATGTATATGGTTGCCAAGGCTGAGCACGTCAACCTAACAGAAAATTGAAACCGCTCCAGCCTATGCACAGCCTATGTTGTCGCTTGCGCTAGCATGAATCTTCCTATAGAGCTCCAGATGCTACTCGCCTGATGTGAGATTGGAATCTCATCTTCAGCAGCAAGGCCTCTGGATATTTTTCACTGTCAAATTGCAGGGTCGCCAATCTCCTCTGAGGCAACGTTGTATAAGACGCTCAGAATTATGGAAAGTATGCCAAATAGTTGCCTTTTCAAGAACAAATGGCGTTACATTGGCGTTACGGTGTCTTTTTCCAAAGACGGCGTTTTTTGTTGTGACCAGCGGACACCGGCAAACACCAAAATAGAAACGTCATTTCTTGGCTTCCAAACGGCGTCTTTAGGCATCCAAACGGACGGATTTGTTCAGTCTTTTTGTTGTCAATTGGCAGGGTTGCCAACCTCCTCTGAGGCAACGATGTATAAGACAATTGTGGAATGTATGGCCTAATCTATATAGTTTCCATACTTGCCCATTTCAATCGATCAGAAATAAAAGCCCTCTATTCTCTGCAACACCAGCACGAGTTCTCTTTTTGTCGACGGAGCTCCCGATGTTGCTCAGCTACCGAA
>CAXAMN010007380.1:179333-220601 GCA_963970005.1 Durusdinium trenchii | reverse complement strand
TGCCAGTCTCCCTTGAGGCAACGCTGTAGAAGACATGAATCTTTGCCAGAAATAGACATACTGCGCCCTAATCTATATGAGCGGTTGAACATGTCTCCGGTTATGCATCAGGAGACTTTGTCCGATACTCACACTGTTCTCTGGACTTGCTGCATCTCCTTTCTGTCGTTTGCAACCGACATCGAGCTCCGGCTGCTGCGCTGACTTCGGATTGATATCTCACTGTCAGACAGGTACCTACATAAAGCATCCTTGTTGTTGGTCATGCTTCAACTACTATGAATTTCTACTCAGCCTGTCTCCGCAAAGGATTACAAGAGTATTCCCTGTGAAAAGACCACACAAATAGCCAGGACTGGCTAAGCAAAGAGTGGGTTCAAACGTTTTTGTTGGCGCGAGCCAAGCTAGGTCACATGCAAAACTTGGCTGGCTGAAATGGTGCCCCAATCTATGTGGTTGCCAAGCCTGCCCAGTGCACAACCTCTCTGAAATTCGATCCCACTGATCTCTGCACCAACTGCACCAGTGAAACACTTGCAACTTGAATGTTTTTGAAAAAGCTCCCGGGAAAAGGCGGAGTACAAGGCTATTCAATGGCAAAAACTACTCAAATGGCCAGCACTGGCCAAGCAAGTGAGCCAGTGCTTTTGATGGCGCGAGTCAAGCTAGGTCAGCGGTGCGGTCACATGGATGGCTGGTCCAGTGGTGCACTTTGCGAAGTCCCAATTTAATCCCATCAAGCCCACACACTCCATGTATGGCATATTTACCTACATGGACCCCGACTTCAACCCATTCTCAAGTTTTTTGCCCATCAAGATTTGAACCCACTGTTATCTACACCACAGGCACCAGTCCAACCTTGTAACTTTTGATTTGTCAGGACCCAGGCAAGGCAGTTCAGTATTCGTTGTGAAGAGAAAAAGAACTACACAAACAGGCAGGTTCGTGGGCAAGGCACAGATTGAGCGCAAAAGCTTCTTCTCTTTGCACGAGTCAAGGTAGGTGGCATGCAAAGTGGGATGGTGAAAATGCTGCCCTTGCATTTGTCCTTTCCAAGCCTGCCAAGTTCAATCCGTCAGGATGTGAACCAGTTATCTACATCATCTGCATCAGTCCATTAGCACCTACAACTTGTGATTGCTGAACTTCGTCGTGAAAAGAACAGGAACTATATACACAAAGAGGCAATGCGGGAAAAGCAAGAATTGCACGCAAATGCTTTTGTGCGTCCAAATAAAGGTGGGTGGCATGCAAAAACTTCATGGTTGGAATCGCGCAAGCACAACAAAGCTTGCTTTCTCCTTCATCAGGAAGAGACACAACTGCGAGTTAGTTCTCTCCAAGTCCCAACCTACGCACACCGGTAACATATAGTTGCTCGAAGGATAAGTTAATTTGGAGCAATGTCTGAAGGTGACATGTTCAGGCAAGCAATGGTGGGCACAGTGAACCAAACAACTTCGAGTGAGCAGGCCATCTGAATCTGCATTGTAAACTTTCCAGTGTTCTAATATGACGTTCCAAGTCTAGGGAACATTTGAGTGTGAACCAACAACTCCAAACATGTTGGTCTCTTGGTATTCTCCCCGGTTTGAGCTCTCTGTCCCAGTAGTTTCCTGATTTGGCTGGAAAAAATCTGCAGTGAGATTTTTGTCTCAGTCTTGCTTTGGGTGTGACGAGTATGCGGCAGGTTGGACAAAATGATGTTCAGGCTTGCCTCCTCAATCCAAAACCTTCACAAGGCATCACTGGCTTCCGGCAAGCAGTGGTAGGCACAGTGAACCAAACAACTTCGAGTGAGCAAACCATCGGCGCTGTACACTTTCCAGTGCTCACATGGCAAGCCAAGTGTAGGGATCATTTGCCTGTGAACCAGCAACACCAAACATGTTGGCCGTTTGGCAGTCTCTCCTGTTTCAGCTCTGTGTCCCTGTAGCATGCTAACTTCGCCAGAAAACACTTCCAGCGACATCTTAGTCTCAGTCTCGATTTGGGTGCACCAAGTAGTATGAGGCATGACCGACAACGTCAAACCAAGACCTTCATGAGGCATCAGTTGTGAGACAAATCCGCTCAAAGCATAAAGAGCCTCGCAGCAATGCAATGTGACACATTCAAGCAAGTAGTCGATTCCCACGGATGAGAATGATCAGGGATGATAGCTTCTTTGGGCAGCTGGCCTGTCACTTGTTAGGAATTACATTGGGCGCCTTGACCTGTGCAAAATAGCAACTTATGCCCGAGCTGCTTGAATGCAAGTGCCACGGGCCGCGGCAATGTGGAAAAGGCAAACATTGACCCCAGATGCTTTTGTTAGCACGAGTCAAGGCAGCTGGCATGCGACAATCGAATGTTTGAAGTAGTGCCCAAGCCTGCCCAGTTCAATCCATCAAGAAATGAAACCACTATTATCTGCACCACCTGCAGCTACACAAGTATTCATGGCGACAAAAACTACACAAATAGCCAGCGCGGGCTACTAAGCAAAGATTGAGAACACTGGCTAATGTGAGCAGGAGTCAAGGTACGTTGCGTGCAAAAGTTGGACGGTTGATTTGGTGCAGCCACAACAAAGCTTGCTTTCCCTTTCATCAGGAAGAGACACAACTGCGAGTTCTCTTCAAGTCCCAACCTACACTCACCGGTAACACATAGTTGCTCGAAGGATAAACAAACTTTGGAGCAATGTCTGAGGGTGACATGTTCAGGCAAGCAATGGTGGGCACACTGAACCAAACAACTTCGAGTGAGCAAACCATCTGAATCTGCACTGTACACTTTCCAGTGTTCGTATGACGTTCCAAGTCTAGGGAGCATTTGCCTGTGAACCAACAACACCAAACATGTTGGTCTCTTGGTATTCTCCGCGTTTTGAGCTCTCTGTCCCTGTAATTTGCTGATTTGGCTGGAAAACACCTGCAGCACGATTCTTGTCTCAGTCTTGCTTTGGGTGTGCCGAGTATGCGGCAAGACGGACAAAATGATGTTCAGGCTTGCCTCCTCAATCCAAAACCTTCACAAGGCATCGCTGGCTTCCGGCAAGCAATGGCGGGCACAGCGAACCAAACAACTTCGAGTGAGCAAACCATCGGCGCTGTACACTTTCCAGTGCTCACATGGCAAGCCAAGTGTAGGGATCGTTTGCCTGTGAACCAGCAACACCAAACCTTCTGATCTTCGGCTAGTCTTGGTCGTTTCAGCTATCTGGCCTCATTGTTTGCTGCTAGAGTAACACACCCTTGCAGTGAGATCTTAGCCTGAATCTTCTTCGTTGGGTGTGTCAAGTTAAATCGGCCAAAGCGATAGACAACATGATCTTCATCCTCGTTTCGTCAAACGGCATCACTGGCAATACGCACGCGCGCGCCCACACACACACCTCCTGAAAGCCAAAAAGTCTGGCAGCCATGTCTGAAGGTGACACGTTCAGGCAAGCAGTTGGGGGCACAGTGCACTGAAGAACATCGACTGCGCACTTTCCAGGGCTTGAGTGTGAACTAGCGACGTCAAGCCCAGTGGTCTTTTGCCAATTTTCGTGGTTTCAGCTCTCTGTCCCTCTAATTTGCTGACTTTGCTAGAAAATACTTGCAGGAACATCTTAGATTTGGGCGCACCAAGTATGTGGCATGACAAACATGGTGATATTTGTGTTTGCTTTGTCAAAGCAAAACTTTCGTGAGGCATAACTGGCAAGACAAACTGGCTCAAAGCATAATGAGTCTTATGGCAATGTTTGCATGTGACACATTCAAGCCAGCAGTGGTGGGCAGAATGAGCCAAAGAAGTGCCCGATGATGAGAATGTCCATGTTTGCTGGTAGCTTCACTTGCTTGACTTGTGCCACATTGCGACATCTAGTGCGCAAAATGCTTGAATTGAATTGCCACGGGCTCACAATCTCGACGAACAGCTCTCAGTCTCGCTGAACGGTCATGGAGAGAACCAGCCTCAGCACGAGAACGAACCAGCCTCATATCCGAGGAATACCAAACTGCCTTGATGCATCTTGTTTGCTTATGCAGCGTGCCCCTTATACCAAAACCTTGCCACCTCTCACCCTCCGTTGTGAGGATGCTGTGCTGGCTCTGGTCAGACGCATGCACAGCCTCCGCGCACGGCTCTTGCACCCACACAACGTTGGTGGTCGTACGCAACCCCAAATCAACCAGAAAGCTTATGGTAAGGGGTGCGTGTATATCAGTTGATGTGGTACACCCCCACGCAGAAGGTTCTGCGGAAACTTGCAAGTTCTCAATTTCCATCACCCAAAAGACATGGCGAGACAAGCTGAGTCAGCTCCCATCAGACACAAAACAACTTTGCCAGACATCCTCAAGGTCCTCAAGTTGAGGAGCTCCTATGCCAAGTCACAAACGAGACGCGACGCGACGGTGCAGCTGGGACGGCTCAGCACATGCGCTTGCTGTTGCACATGACTTGGAGAGTTAGCTCAGCGTCGCTGAACAATTCAATTGGTTGAAGCCAGAACGACGTGGCGCTGGTTGGGCCGGTTCTTGGCTGAGAGATTCGCTCATCATGTTTAGAACACGCAAAAGTTCTGGGCGAAGCTCTATGGCCCTTTGACCTCAAACACATGTAGCCAAAAGCTTCAACGCAGACTTGTCCAAACAACTCTCCGGCACTGACCTGATTTCACTTGGCGCAGGGGCATGCATTGACCAAGGGATCCAAACCCTGTCCTAGAAAAATCTACATGCTGGCTAGCAGGCATCGTTCCAAGAGCGGATAAATCCATCCACCAATTGGGGGGATCCCTTCCACCATCCTGAAAACGATCCGTGAGAAGTTAGAAGCCTTGCACCATCCTTCACAAGTGGTTCGAGTTGCAAGTGGTGCAAAGCCGCTCTTTTTGGTTCCGCCCAAGACGTTTCTGTGGCGCTTCGCCCCGAAAGGCATGGTTCGCGATGGTCTGCACCTTGGTCTGCGTTCGCACCCAGTTTGCCGTTCCCTGCCACAGATCATGCAGATCATGTTCAAAGTGCATGGTCAGTGTGCGCTGCGAAGCCGGTGAAGCGACCCTGCGTGGTCCGTGTGCGAGCCTGCTAGGCCTGGTGAAAGCCAAATCGCTCTAACACTGCCTCGTCAGCTTTTGCATATACCCTTCGCATTTCTGGCCACATATTTGATACTCACTCGGGTCTGCATTTCCTTAGGTCTTTGCGGAGAGAACGAGACCGGCAGCCAGAGTGTCCATCAAAGAGTCTCGCAAGAAGAGCAACCAACGCCTTCTGTCAGTCAATGCACCGAGAAGCATTTCATGAGCGATTCGAACGAACGATGCTTTGGAGTGAACGATGCTTCTCATAACGTTCCATCCAAGCACTGTTGACGTATGCAAACAAAACGATGTGGGTTGAACAAGTCGAGCAGGTCTATGGTCAATCACTGACTGCATTGCAGGCATTTGAACGTCATCTGACGAATTTCTTTGCAGTCTCTCCACTCTGCGTGGAAGATACAGCTTATGAAGAGGACTTCCAACAGCTGCATGCGGTCAACCAGGTGCTGAAACGACCCCACCAGTGCTGTCGTAAACAGCTTCGCATGCGTTACTAGATCGGCAAGAATCGGCTGAAGGAGAAGAATCTGCGCGGCATGTCATCGCAATGCACACCAAAACTTGTTCACATATGTTTTTCGGAATTCATGGCGTGGTTGGTGTCCCTGGACAGGACATGTGAATACCGAATACCTCCCTTCTGCACAAGGAATCGGCTGTGATGTGATCCACCAAGGAACCACGTTTCCGCAGGTGGAAGCACAAACGTGAAATCAAGATGTCACTTTGCATAGCCATGTACGTCAAATCTGCTATGCACAGGTCAGGTCGCTGCCTGCTTCTTCTTCTCGTCTTGCGGTGTCCTGCACAGCATGAGCAATCATGTGCAATCAACTTAAAACCTCTCGATCAGGTCCCTGGGAGTCATTGCAGGACAACATGCCACACGACGTCTGATTAGCCAAAAGGAGCTTCAGCTTAGAGTAGAGTAGTCAAAGCCGAGTTGACCAAATCAAGAGTCCAGGAGCTAGGCGTAGTTGACACAGTGCTGTTGTGAAAACATCAGCCATGCAAGGTCACAAGCTGTGTTTCGCGCGTGGTTTCTCATGTTTTCTCCGCTCTGGTCCATGAACATCCGTGAACACACTGTCAGAAATGAATAGCTCGAGGGCCATGTGCGCGCTTTCAAAATGGTTTCCATGGCGGACTCCCTCGGTGAATGATATATGCAAAAATGAGATGTTCTTGTTTGAAGTGCCGGAGAAAAGATTTCTTGTTTGCTGCACCGTATATGGGGTTTGTCATGAAGGTTCCTGTTCACACTGCGGATGTCAGGGGAGTGCCTGGGTCGTTGTGTCGGTCCAAATGATGAATACACCCGTCGTGGAGGTTTCTCCGGTTCGCATGCTCGGGTTGGTGCTGGCAGCTGGACCGGGATTGCTTCAAACCCTCGCGCCTCTTGGGGTTGTCTAGCTCGGGCGCTGATCGACTTCTTCTGGCGAAGTCGAAGGTGTGGTACTTGGTGGCACAGGTGTCGTGCGTGGGAGGCGGGAGGCGTGCTTTTGAATCTAGATTCTAGATGGATCTACAACAGTTATCTCGTTATTTCTGGCTCAGACTCAGACTTCATGGCAGGCGCAATGGGGACGTCATTGAACTCGTCACTGAGCTCCTCACTGCGTTGGAGTCTCCGTCTTCGTCGTATCGCTGGACCGCGGCCGGCGCAGCAGTGCTTCGGTGGAGCGCGGCAGGTGCAGATTACGTGGCAGGTGCAACAGTTCGCACACCTTGACACTGGCAGAAGCTGGAGCAGTATCAGTCAACGGGCCAACACCAGCAAAGAACTGCAGCGTTTGGTGGAAGCTTCGGGGGTGGAACGCTAGCAAGCCAGGGGCCACAGCAGGCGCTGGAGGAATCGGCTCGAAGAAGCAGCTCGAAGCAACAAGCAACCACAGCATCTCGACTGCCGGAAGTTGGACCGTCGGAGTGGGACACCGGTCGACCGCGGATAGACCGTGGGCGGGGTCAATGTGCAACGCAGCAAGTGAGCGGTGGACTGAGCGAGCTGAGCGGGTTCTGACTGAGCACTGCCTTCTGGCTTTGCGCAAAGCGCATCAAGTTTTGACTGGCTGATGTTGGCTGGGTTTTGCAACCGGGCGCCAAATGTGCCGGCTCGAGCCGGAGGTGGACTCTTGCTGCAAGTTTTCTGATGGTCGCGTTTTCTGATGTGCGCTCGGTTGAAACACTTGGATGGGTTGGGCCCTTACTAAGTGGTGTTTAACTTGTTTTAAGATGTTTATGTATAGCGCAGTATATGCTATAATATATAGTAGTCGCCACCAAGCCGTAGACGACATCTTCGAACTACTTAAAATACGGTTCTTTGATCGACACAAAACCCATCAAAACCCCAGTTCAGGGGGGCGGAGCGTTGGTTCGCTTGGGCTGGTTGACCAGGCCCTGCCGCCCCTGTGGCATCCTCGCTGCGTGCCGCGGCGAGGGAAACGGGCGGGACATGGCGCTGGGCGGCTGGTCCGAGGCCGCCGGGCCAAACGTCGCTGGGCCGCTTTTGCAGCCAACGGTGCCTCTGAAATTAGGCATATTGAACCTGGGATGTCAAAACAATGTTGTACAAACCCCTCTTCAGAAAGCGAAGTGTTTTCCCTGAGTGGGGGAGGCTAGATATAGGCTCGTTCATCATCTCTTTGAAACATGTATGCCAGCTGTCAAACCCCAATTTGAGTAGGGGCCTGGTGAGGACAGGACAAGACATGCTTCATCCTTTCGCATCTTTTTCCATACCCCCAGAATGATACTGGAATGTATATACTGACTGTATACTGGATATATAGTTCAGATTAACATGGATCCATTTTGGGGGAGTCTTTTCTCAAACTGAATTCCTTAAACGACAATAAATGACGCCTGCTTAACAAGCATTGTTTGATGCTGTCACTGCACGATGTGATGCTTATCCACATTGACTCACCTCTTTAAGCCAAAGGCTGCAGCCTTTCTTGGTCGATTTAATCAATCAACTCAAACTGCAGATTTTGGAGTCATGTGAGAATATGAACAGCCCATATCCTGGCTTCGTACAACTTTTTGGGGCACGCAAAGGAATCCCACGGTATACTTACTTCCATGTCCACATGCTACAAGCTCCTGTGATTTCACCAACATCACCAAATGAAACGAGCCGTACTGATCTACACCAGTCATACCACCCTTCATTCCTTTGGATTCCTTTGGATTCCTTTGGCACAGGCTGCGACCTTTGTACCAAAAACCTGCTGCCAAGCAAAGGAACCTTTCGATCCACCACAGGGAGCCATGCCTTTCACTCGAGCCAGCCACGCTCCTTGAAAACCTCTCTTCGACGTAGCGAGCTCACTACGTCTGCTCGGAGGTTGGTGACACAAACGCTACTTTGATCATCGATCTTGGCCTTGAGGTAAATGGTGGCGCGAGGGCGACTTGCAACGCATCGTTATTTGTTTCAACATGTTTTTTTCTATCCCCTGTGAGTTAGCCAGGTGAGGTGGTGTTAAGCATTCTGTAGAGGAAACAGGCAGGGGGCATGTAATCTTCCGCCTTCCTCAGGCAGCTTAGAAATAGATTGCTTGCTCTAGCTGGTGTCAACAGGGAGCTTCAGAATGATGTGGAGTGGAGGGACAAGCTCTGTCATGAAGGACATGAATGATGCAGCACCACGAAGCGCCGCAATCCAACATTATGTTTCTGCTGTTCAACCAAATGAAACCTATCATCTTGAAAACGCCTTGAAATTATACCAGTAAAATGCAAAGACTTGGTTTCTACAAGGATGCACGGGCGTGGCAGACCTGCCCAGAACCAAATGATTGTCATCCACCAGGACAAACAGTAAGTCCAGTATTGGCACCAGTTCCATGAACTTAACACCTGGAAAACCCACAGGCTCTGCAATCTCTCTATGTCTGCATAAGACTCGGGTTTCAAGAAAAATGTACGACATCATCTGCATTGGAATCAAAAGCACTGCCATGACGCGCAGCGAAATAGTACAGTCTTCCACCAATCTTATTTCACGCGCGGGAATGCCCATAAACCATATATAAACTCTACCCCATGCACGAACCATCTAGGTGTACGCAAATCCTGGCAGGCCATTAGTTTTTCTGCCTGAATGAACCATGCACGAACCATTGAAAAAAGAAAACCTTCACCAAAACGACCATTCGATCAGATCACAAGAGTTTCCTGCGAAGGAGATGTCCTCCCCACCCTGAAGCCTGAAGCACCTCAGCCTGCTGATCGCCCGTGCTCATGCCGGAAGCACTCCAGGTTTCGGCGGCTGGCTTGGGTCTCCTCATGGTCTGGGCCGTGAAGCTCCTGCGATTCAGGGGCAAACACAGGGTTTCAGTGACTTATGCACATCACCAACTGAGAGCACTTAAGCACACCAATCACCTACATGGAAGGCTGTGGCTCTCTGAGACGGATTGTGACTGTGATCACAAACGCTGGACGCTGAGTCGTTTGCTCAAACGCTATAGAGGTACACAAAAGGACCAAGTCTCTGACCCCAGGGAAAGGACTATAATCTCGTTTGTATTAAGGTTCCCGGGCCGGGATGTTTGACTATGGGGTATGCTTCGGGGGTATGCTTCGCGCAGTGTGAAGACTAAAGTAGTAGCATTTCCAGAGGGTATGCTTCAGGGTATGCTTCGGGGGTATGCTTCGGTGTATGCTTCGCCTAAGTCGAACATCCCAGCCCTACATAAACTGGACACCTTAAACATATATCGAAACCCCTTGGGTTTGTCGAGTGAGCGATGAAATGCCGAACACTTCTGTGAGAAATGAGTGCCAAAGTTTCATTGACGCTCATTGAGCAATCGATCTGTGGATTGCATGGCATCCTTTCAGTGTCTTTCGATTGCCGAATTGTCCTCCAGGCCGTTCAACTCTCTGATGAAAAGCTCTTCAGCCTGGACAATCGGCTCTCGAATTCCCAAAGCTTCAAACTTAGGGGTGAGACACCTGGGCCAGTGGGTACGTCCACTAGCATTATGGTAGGCAATCAAAGAGAAAGCTCCAAGTTCCCACCTTTTTCATCCTTTTTCATCCTTTTTCAAGGGTTCGCATTGATCGAATACAGCCAATCACCCTTGAATAAGGTCTCACACTTCCAAATCACTTCCGAATACTTGCTATTGCCCTCTGAAAGGTCTCGGCCTGAAGTCTCGGCTACCATGACACCTTGAGTCTCCGATTGTTTAACTGTCATGGAACCCAATGATGCCATGAAATTCACAGACACACCCTCCAACATCCCCTCACCGTAGCCGATCTGCGGAAAGTCCTCCCCTCAAACCCTTGCTCCCCAGCGCCTCAGCGATGGAGCCGGTCGCCTCCAAGAGCTCGGCCAGGCGATAGACGCTGCTCAGCGTGTGAGGATGCCCGGCTCCGAGGTGCGCCTCGCAACCCGCCACGGCTCTCCGCATCAAGGGCTCTGCGTCAGCGAAGTTCTGCCGCTTCATCAGGACACCCGCCAAATTGTGGAGCCAGGTCAAGGTCTCGGGATGGGATGTCCCCAGCTGCGCTTCGCCCCCGGCGAAAGCTCTTCGGAACAGTTCCTCGGCTTCAGAGAGCTTGCCTTGGGCTTCGAGAACGAGTGCCAGGTTGTTCACGGAAACCAAGGTGTCTGGATGTGCTGCTCCAAGAAGAGCCTCGCTTCCTTCCAAGTCTCTCCGGGCGAAGGGCTCCGCTTCATCCAACTTGCCCTGGCTCTGAAGCACGAGTGCCAGGTTGTTCAATGACGCTAAGGTGTCTCGATGCTTCGACCCCAGCTGATCCTCGCGGCCCGCCAGGACCCGGCGCTGCAGCGCCTCCGCCTCGGCCAATTGGCCTTGAAGCATCAGCACATTCGCCAAGTTCTCCAGGGACGTCAGCAAGCGCCAATGCGCCGCTCCCAAACGCTCCTGCGCCTCCACCGCCCTGCGGTACAAGTCTTCGGCGTCCTTCCACTGCCCTCGACGCTCCAAGACGCTCGCCAGATTGTGCAGCGCAATGAGCGTCTCCGGATCCTCGGGGCCTTGCTGCGCTTCGTGCGCCGCCAGGATCCGCCGCCACAGCGTCTCCGCCTCGATCAAGGCGCCGCGCCACTCCAGCACTCGCGCGAGCCTCATGGAGTAGACATCAAAAAGGACCTCTTTTTAGATGAATTTCTGAATAGTTAAATCATGTTTGTGATCTAATTAAGTTGATCTGCAATCATTTGATCTGTAATGTTATTTAAATCTGTAATGATCAACGCTTCTTTAGACATGTCATTGAAATCTGGCAAAAAAAAATGCAAGTGATCAAGGCTCTGTCCGACAGATTCTCAGAATTTCCAGCACATATTGCATCTGCAGTAGTCAGTATTATGCAAATTGCCTGAGAATATTTCCGGAAAAGGCCAAGGACGTGACCGGCTTGACGCCAAAAGGGTCGCAGCATGCTCTGAGCCCAGGTTGGTGGTGATGGCGTCGGCGCGGCAGCGGAGCCTGGGCCACTCACAACTCGTTCACCAATCTTCTGTCAACACCGGTGTCCCAGACTGTGCACATTATCAATCTGGCTACTACTTTTTTAACTCGATTCACAGTCTATTGAGGGTTTGATTTCTGAATAATTACTCTGAATTGTGGCTATTGCCCAATCCGTACTCGAATACTCAATTCTCTGACATCAATTAGCTCTACTCTACGGCCATTCAATTTGGGAGAGCGGTTCAAGCCTAGAACCTACAACAGGACTTTCCAGGCTATTGCGACATTTGGAAGAAAAAATCATCAGCCATTAGCTGATCTGCGCTGGATAGGCATCGGGGTAGTTTCTGTCAGCTTCCCAAAGACAAACAACAGTAAAGTCAATGGTTGTGGGGTGGCCTTCGCCACTCTTCAAGTCAGATAGTATCGTATTCTGGTATTCCTTGCATGCCCCTAAAATTGTCAAAAGTTTGCAGCAAGCCACGCACAGGTGCAAGGCCATAGTTGCTAGTGCTTAAAACGACGTGTCCACAAAGCTCACTGCCCATCCGGGCACAAAGCATGAGAGACATACAAAGGTTTACTGCAATTGCCTCGTCCAATCTGCCAGCAAACAAACACTGACAAGACCAGAACAGAAGGTCGAAAACTTGGTAAGAAATCGCCTTGATGATGTCGAAAGACAAAAAAGAAGGTGTTACTATTATTTACTATCTTATTAGCAAACAAGCGTCGTTTCCACCAGCACTGCTCTAGCATGGCCGACCTTCTCCTGAGCAAGCAGCAAAGTGCCCTTGTACTTATACTATAGTTTAGAACGAGATTCGTTGCGCCACACCGTTTTCATGGTATTGCAGCGCACACTTGCATCTACAGTGCAGTGATTAATGCCCGGCCCAGCATGAACACATGCGAAATCAGCATTGTGGATCTGCAGCTTCAACTTGAAGCTAAGCAACACTTCCAAAATATACTCGCATTCCAGAAGCTCCGAATGCCCGACTGTTTCTCACTGCGAGCCACTATCGTTCCAACACCCCCTGGGCAACCCTGCCATAACAGCCTAATTGCTTTTGAAGCTTGGCATGACATACAGTATATAGTTTGATATAGTTTGCTTGATAAACTGTTGAATTGAAATTCTGGAGTTGTTGTCCCAACTAAACTTCCATGATATTCTGTTTCAAAGTCTGCTCGCCTCCTGCTGTACTCGGACAACTATGCATTCTCTTGGCGGCATTCCAGGTTCATTCAGCAGCTTGCCAGCCAGATTCCTTGGCCAGCTGCAGATCATGGTCCAAATTTGGATACGGAAGTTTGTTTGATGGTGCAGAAGTAAACTTGGTGCGCTGCACTCCGATTGGCTTGCCCTGTCCGGAAGACGAGCAGCAAAGTGCGCGAAAACAAAGACGGTTTCACACAGTTGCAACCAAATACACGTTCCATGACAAATCCAATTCGAGCCTTCTCAACCATTTCCGGCGTCTGTCGTTTTGATACGTCATACGCGCAGCTTGCATCAACCAAAATGGGGATGCAATAGGCAACTCTGGCGTGATATTCCTTCATCAAGAATCTCAAAGGGAATCGGCCCCGGTCTGTCCAACAAGGCTAGGCTAGGCTTGCATGCACAAAAGAAATATGAACACTGCATACTACATACTTCAAACATCTTCATTTACACAAACCTCTCCTCTACCGTTGCCTCGCGGCCTTTCAGCTCGAAGTCACGCTTCATCATGTTTCTGTAATTATTGTCGAGCAGGGTCTCGATGTCGGGCCATTGATCCGGTGCTTTCCGCACCTCAATCGCCCCACAACACGCAACACGTAACGCTGCAGTTCTGGTGTGTTAGGGGAAATGCAGTGCGGACCGCATGGCTGTATCGGTCAAGGCAGGACCTACATGTATGTATGTCCTGTAAGAAGCCCAAAGCACCATGCAAAAAGAGTGCCCAATGCATTCATCGAAGTGTGACACCCGCGTTCGGGTGCCCATGCAACTAAGTTCTGTACAGTGTAGACACCTGTCATTTGCTGTCAAACCGTGTGTCTCGCGTTGCGACGGTGGTAGGACAGTGCCAAAACCGATGCGCACTGTTGAACCACATGCAAGTGATACACTACCCACCGTGGCCAAACATGTTGAAATGAACACATGCCCAGCAAAACGCCGGCTCCTGGCTCCTGAGAGATGCGATGACATCAATAAACTCTACGTATGCTGTGTGTCCTATTCTGGAACTATATATATTTAATTTGTCGTGTCCAAGACTGACATCCCAGTAGCTGCCCTTGCCTCGACCCCACCAGGCATTGGCCTTTTCACCCTCTGTGATCAACGATGCCTGCAAAAAGCACGGATGCAGTGGAGCTGACTGACTGGGAAGAACTGAATTCAACACATTGTAATGACATTGAACTCTGAGAAAAACACGAAGACTTCCACCAATTCTTTGCTTTCGTTGGTGATGTTGTAAAAGCCGAGCTCCGTGGTGTAGTGGAAAAAGCATTCTACGTCACCAGCACCACCAGCACCAGCTTGCGTCAGATCCTAAGATATCAAAAGGCATGGATCAGGCAGAGGTCCGACATGTTTCTCAGTCCGCCAGAGATAGCCTTTGTTCCTATAGCCTGTCACGGAACAAGGAACACCACATGCTCGAGGGGCCATTTGTCCCAAAGAGTGATTTTATCCAAAGGCTCTGAAACCTGAAATTAGAAAGCACTCAGGTGTCAACTCTAACTCGTTTGCCTATATAGACATCACAAAGCTTATCGCTGTTTAATGTTCTGCAGTCCCTTACATCAAAAACAAAATGCAAGAAACATGTTTGTGCAACAACTCAGGTTGGGTCAAGCGCATCTTGCCAGACCTGCAAGAATCTGCTACTAACTACTGGTGCAAGTAGGCAACTGTGAAGAGGTTTGACGAGAAGTTAGAAGTTACGCAAACCTTCACATTGATGGCACCTTGATGTTCGACCCCTCGTGGAGCCAGCACCAGTCAGCTGCATCGTATGCATACTCCTCATGAGCGAACACACCACCTTCCTTGTAATCCTTCTCGAAGTAGCGCTTCAGACTAGCCTGGCAAAAGGGCAGTGAGATACTTATACACAGGGCAAGATCCCGACATCGATTCAAGCAATGAGCAATTCGTGCAGTCCCACCCACTTGTGGCCGAAATATCGGGTGGCAATGTTCAATTAGAGTCCAAATCAAGCTGGCTCCAAGTATGTCAGGTAAGTCGGGCAACTAGGAGCAAAATTGACCAAAGGACGCTGTTCGGCGACTCCCAGGAATCATGGCCACCAGTGTTCGTCAACACCACCACCATTTCTTGGCTCTAAAGGTTCCAAACCGGGTCCCAATGGCCTCAGAAAATACGTCCTGAAAAGTATGAGGTTTGAAGCAGCACTAACTCTCTAAAAGGTGGTGGAGTCTTGAATTAGCCGGTAGCCGGTATAAGCCTGGCACATGAGAAGACACTCTCAGTGTCACAAAACCTGCATGATTGGAAAGACATTGAAAGGATCGACAAGTCTTTTGTGGGGGGAGGAGATGAATCAGTAGTTTTTTGTTTGGCACTTTAAACATAATGAGCTTTTGACACGGGTGAAGTGGTGAGGTTTAACATCAGACTTCTACAATCATCAAACCTTCAAAGCAGAAAAGCATCGGTTTTCGCGACGAGGGAGCTTCTGTGGACGATTCTGGGCGCTCACTTTTTCGGGCACCTCTGGAGGGCTGAAGAGAATGTCCAAGAAGTCCTTCACACCTCAAGAGTTGCACAGCTCCCATGACTCCGGTGGTCAGCAAACAAAATGCTTCTCTATCCAAACAAAACATGGGACAACTTTGCATGGTGCTGAGCAGAAAATGCATCTGCATGGCGCTCTCCGGATCAGTGTCGCAGTGACAGGCGCCGCCAAGCGACAAATCCGTGAGTCTTCTGGGTACTCCTCCAACATCAGCAATGCTAGGCAGTGCTCAGTTGCGGAAGGATCTCGATACTCAGTGTAAACATGTGTAAACCATGTACCAACTACCAACACCCAACCCAACTATACTGATCATGAGCAATCGGAAACATTCTATGAAGTTGTTCTTCTTAAATCGAAGCCTTCGGCGTCAACTGTTTTCAATAGGCCACGTTTGACGAGTGTCCCGCAGGCTGAAACGCTCCACCGGTGATGGCTCCTTGAGAAGGACATTGGCCTCCTGCAAGGTACCACCAATACTCCGAAGCACTTCGATGTAGCCTCAGTCTTCGATCAGATTGACGGACAAATCTCTCAGATCTCCCAGCCGAGCTACAATTTAACCGTGTCTGCTGTTGGCAACATCCAAGAAACATATAACCAAGAAAAGGACACAAACTCCACCCAAAAAGTCCGCAGTTGTCCGCAATCCCAATGTGTACCTGTACGGTAATTATAGAGTCGTACCGTACCAAATGATTTCAACAAATGCAGAAAATCCCAAGACATCCCAAGACCAAGACATCCAAAGCAAGATGTTTGTTATCCAAATAACATGAGTCGTACACAAAACAACATATCACTTCTATCTCAGGACCTCCTCTCCGACGCTCCCAACTTCACCCGGGTCCCAGGAGCTCTGCCGCTCCAAAGAGTCGGACTCTCCCAGCTTCGAGGTGAAGATCGCCTCGACCTGGCGCCGCAAGTCCTTGGCTCCGCTGGGCTCGACGCCCAAAAACCGTGGTTTGGCAACGCTTTTATCGTCAGGTCCAAAGAAGGAGGTGAGGGTCTTGGAAGGGTCTTGGAAAGGGTCTGTTTCGGAGTTGTATGGAGTTTTCTTTGGTACGGGAATTGGCGCACTGTTTATAAGTATAAGGGAGAGGGGCTTGGAGGCCGCCGGTATTGGGATGTTTTCTCGTCAAAGTCTGGCATGACTCGTCAAGGTGCCATAACTCAGCCCTCCTTGGGCTCAGCCCGACTCAGCCCTGGTAAATTTTTGCTGACAAGAGGTTCATATCTGCACAGTTTGGTTCGGTTTCTGAAGGCATTTGGGTATAACTTAGCTAAAAGCTTCAGAGCCCCCCTACCCTACAGGACTGATGCTGCAGCATCTTGCTTCCAGGCAGCTGTCATGCTTTCCACACTGCTTCCAGCGCCTCTCGCAATACAACAGTCACATCAAACATCAAACAAACCACATATCCAGTGGCCAGCCCGGAATCCATCCAAAAAACACACAAGAAAAAAAAGAGCTGCCTTCCTGGCCAAACCTTCCGCATGAACAAAAGTCTCCAACGAGCTTCACCCAAACCAACAAACTTCACCGACCCTGAAAACTGTTCGATGATCCCTTCAACCTGTCATTCTTCAAAAAGCCTCCGTGAAGAAACATCTTCCGAGCCTCCTTTGAGAACCTCCGACCTCCCCCAGCAACCTCCGAGCTCCCCCAGCAACCTCTCCAGCTCCAGCAACCTCTCTTCACGGACCCAGTGGACGGAATCGGTTCAACCAGGGAAGAGCCAAGTCTCCAAAAGAGGTGGAGAAACTTCTCGTGTTTTATTCCTCAAGATGTTGGAGCGATGTCGTTCGTTTCCAAAACGCCACCAAACCACCCAAAACTGCTTCCAGCTCGCTTCAACAAGTCACTGAAGAGTCGCATTACACCGACTGTGACTGCGTTCGCGGCGGAGGGCGGAACTGCGCGCCTCTCTGAGTTCCTCCCGCTGTGGAGCTGACGCCGGGCGTCGAGTCTCCTCAGCGTGGGAGAAAGGACCAGCTGGGGCGGCCATCTGATGTGGATTGATGCTATCTGCGTCTGAGGTCAGCAGCATGTCTTTACTAAATGTACAGTTGAAAGGTCAACATCCTTTGGAGTTTTGGAGCATGTTGCAGCAAAGCTTTGCTGTTTTTGTTGCCGTTGAAATGAACTTACAAGATAAGATACCAAACATGAAGATTCATGCACCTCAAAACCAGTGGCAAGGTGCCAGTGGCCACGAGCGGCTATCAGGAAGATCACACGAGTCTATCCAATGTTCTTCTGCCAAGCCGCGATGGCCCCCAGCAGCCGCATCCTCCAGAATTGGCGCTTGAGACGTCTTTAAGCAACAATGTCCACCGGGTAAACTCCCATGCACAAGACAATCACCCAAGTCACAAGAACTCTAATGAGCCAACTAAAAGGGTGCGCGGCCAATCGTCTCAGCAAGTGCATCCACTCATTCGCGGGGAATCCTGAAACAGGTGCGTCCCACCGAGTCCAAGTGTCCAACCACTGCATCATCGTCCCTCAGTGCCTCTGTGGCCACCACCGGGCTGAACTCCTGCGCCGAGCTGCCGCTTCCCATTGCCGCAGGCCCTGCACCACGAGCGCGCCGCGTGGGGAAACCGCCTTCGGTATAGTGACCTCATACGCTTTGAGGGATGACCTTGCAAGTCTTGAGAGAACCATCCCTTTTTGAAACAACATTTAAAGGAAAGGTATTTGCCATCAAAGGGAGGTTTCTTGTGCTTGTCAGCATCCACAGAGTCCAAACATGTAGAACCCCATTCAGCCGAAGATCGCAATCAGGTCCCACCCTGTGGGCAAATGTGGTGAACTTAACTCTTTCTTCTAGAGTCCTGGACCATGTCGCCGTAGACCATAGACCCGAAGACGACCAAGATTGACCAGCAACGCCACCTTTCGTGAGGGGAAATGGCTATCGCAGGCACCCCGGGCCACATCCATCCACGGCTCTTTACATACCCGGAAGTCTCCCCCATTGGACCCAAAAACACTTCGTGATGCCTCACCGTCGTCACCGGACCCCCCACTGCACCGGCGCACCGAGGTCCGGTCCACAGGGAGCAGAGATCGGTTCAACGAAGCGATGATGTAGCGTGGTGCAAACGATGAGAGGAGCGGTGACCGGTGTGGTGTGGAGAAAGATTTGATTATGAGATGAGTTTTCTTTGAGATTGCATAAAATCTGACTTATTAGCTTTAGAATGCTTAAGATTGGGGGATTTTCCCCCTGAAAGGGAGACCTGCTAGCTGTATAAAATGTCTTTTGGAGTCTTACACTGTCAGGACATGTGGATCTATGATTCTCGACGTTTGACATAATATGGTTGATCGCGATAAAATTGTGGTGATCATTGATCCTTTGAATTTGCCTTCGAAGAAGAGGGAACCGCCACACCGAAGGATCCACTTAATATGCTGCCTATATCCCCCAAGCCAGCCACGTTAAAATGTTGTACGTTATAGATCCAGTATAGATCCAGGGTTGTCACGTTTTGTGGAAGATTCATCTGGTACATTGTTCTGTTATTGCACATACTTGCATCAGAGTCCTGCGGTCATATATATATCACCTGCCTGGCAAAGCGGCGGTGGATGTTTGGCACTTATCACGTTGTGAATGGCATAGAAGTGTAAGTCTGAGCGATGTAGAGGTGTCTGTGTGTGCCTTGGCCGTGGGTGTTGCTGCAACTGCAACTTGAGAAGGGCTGCTGATGCTGCGGCGGGCATCGTGTTCGGATGTAGGAGCGCAACATGAAAGAACTTCAACCTTCAAACCCAAAAAGATCAAAAGACTTCTCAAGCCAAATCAGGCTAAGTAGAGATCCAGGCTGTGGGAAAGAAAGCAGCGTGTCAAAGCTGCTGAGGCATTCCTTCCACCGATTCGGAACATGAGTTGGAGCTGTGCTGCGTCTACTAATTCAAAAGACTGAGACTCTACTAGACCAAATCCACAAAAGACCGAGAACAAGTCTCCAATGGGTCCAGCAGGTGGGAAATCGCCCTTGTTTTGTCACTCGAACTGGAACTCGTTCCATCCATCGAGATAGCTCGTCTTTGGGCTTGGTCGAAGCGGGTGAGACGAAGAGCGACATTTGATCACCTACGATGGTCTGCCATGACATCGAAGATTCCTGCCAAAATTGAACATGCAACATCGTGTTTCAGAAATGTGTTCTTATGTAGTTCTTCTCCGTCTTCCTTTGGCGGCCTGGAATGAAATTGCATGCTCGACAGAAAAAACATTCAGTCAACGTAGAATCTCATCTCTCAATAGGACGGGACCCTCAATGAAACAATATGAAACAGAACGTAGCCGCAGCCACTGTAATTCAATCATTTGTATCCATGTTGAACCCTATTACTGTTCAGTCAAAGCTACAATCGCAAGAAGGTATCTTTAACCAAAATCCGATGACACTGAAACCGGTCAGAAGAACAAACAGAAACACCTCCGGCAGCATGAACAGTGAAAAGCGCAAATCGATGTGCCGCGCCAGTGAAGTCAAAAGATCGATTGACACCAAACAGCCATCACCTTCACATCGTCACGGATCGTAGTACGCATCTACTCGTGCCAATCAAAGAGTTCTCCTTCCCAGCCGTTCGCAGTGCCGGGGCACTGGGCGTGTACCTGGTGCCTGTCGTGCTGCCACACATGACCAGCGGGGACAAGGAGATTGGCAGATCTACAGGAAAGAACTCTGAGGTTGATGAAGTTTTACTTGGTTCCACGAACCAAACTGATCGTAACTCATGAAGCCTCATGAACCATGCAATTCCCCAGTGTGTCCCGCACTTTTTTGGGGCGAGCTATCTATCAACAGGATCCTACGGCTCCCGGGTTCGTCGCCTCTCCGCTGCGAAATACAAAATCCTCCCAGAATGGTGTTCTTGGAGAGCCAGGTTTTTGACCAAAATCCTTGGTGGGCAAGCCTCAAGATGAATCACATCCAACAAGCGCAAAACAAACAAAAAGAGCCGATTCCACTTCTCCGATTCCACCCTTGATGCCTTGCACGAGCGAATGCGACTCCCTGTAGCTGCAGACTGCACCTTGGCCAAGTGTTCACAGGCGAGAACCGTGCTCAGATGATCGATGAAGTTGATAAAGCACATGTCACAGTGACACCAGTGGCACAGTATCAGTGTTGGAGAAAAGAACAGACCAGGTAAGTGAAGGAGCAAACTACGCCATTAAACTTTATGATCCAGTTTAATGAGTTTAATGGCAATTCTACTTATTGACAATGACATCCTTGTTTCTGGTTAAAGTCAACAAAAGCGCCGTACCACAATATAGAGGTCCTGGATGGTTATGGATTCTACAGTGATCGTGCAAAAATGGATTGTTGTTATTTACTACATGTATTCTATGAAATCTATAGTGCAAAAAATGATGGTCAACAATGAAGGCACTTGGAATTTCTATTTGTGTGTCTGGCACATGTTTCATCTATAAATTTCATCAGTCTCTGATCTACTTATCGTATGGAACCCAAAAGAGGTGAGGGGGGGGGTAGCAAATCATCCTGTCTGTCCTGCTTGCTGTTGAGGTCACAGGTTCTGGTATGGCTCTAGCCCTAGACTGGTGGTTCTAATGGCCCAAAGGGGCGGTTTTCACGTAACACGAAGAGACTCCTTCAAGGAGCAGAACAATCAACCCGCCAACCTTTGGCCTGACGGACCTTGCTTGTGGCCTCTGGACACTGGTCGTTGCTCTCAACTGTCCCGACTCTGCCCGACGAAGTGCCTCAGGAGAAAACTCTGCAGACTAAGGCGCTGGAGCGTGGCTAGTAAAAGAGATCGTACCATCCTGGAACCACCTGGTCGACCAGTTCCTGGGCGGTGAGCAAGGTCTTTGATCTTTCTAGTCATGGGATGCGCGTTCAGCTTTGTCTTGCTCAGCTTGTATTCTTGGAGTCATCCAAGAGTCTTTGATATTATAGGACTCTAATCCTAAGCAGCGCCAACAACCCCCTTAGCAGTCCAACCTAAAGTTCCAAAGCCCGGGTCTTTGAGTCACCATGTCGTATAGAAATCATCAGACTCACCCCCCTTCATGCAAACCAAGCAAGCGCAAACGACATTCCATCAACGTCTCGCCTGCGAAACTTCGGAGGGAAGGAATCGGCAGCCGTCCTGCCGTCCTGCTGCCGGTGGACAGACTCATCGCGGTTTGGGAGGCTGAAGAGAGGGTCATGGCTTGGTTTGGGAGTCCTAGTTGGCTGGAACAAAGTTGAGGACACAGTTCTCTTATGCAAACATATAGCTTTGATCCTTCCACCAGACAACTGTGACAACAATTCTGGTCTTTGTTTGGAGACCTACAAAAATGCGACAACCAACAATCTGCGAGGAACCACCAACTGGAGTAGTTCCTCCCGCGTGATTTTTGGTGAGGAAAAGCTAGCAAGAAAAAGCTACTACATCCACGTTTTTGTCCAGCGCTACACTTGTCCTCTATGAGTTCTTCAGCCAAGTGGTGGCCCACAGGCCCTCTGTCCGAGGCATGATTGTCGTTGCTCCATCTTCAAGATGAAACCTGGCGATCGCTCATGCACGGATCAGTGTGGAATCCCGTTGCTCACCGGATCGCGCGAGTCATAAAGCGAGGTGGACGCCCCCCCATAGTCCCGGTTATGTTCCAGCGAAAAAATGAGTCTTCTCATTCAAATCGCATGGGTGACATCATACGGGCTTTAATAAATTCTCAAACGTCGTCGTCGTCGTCGTCGTAACTAGAAATCCTCCATGAGCAACCCTCTGTTGCTGATCTCAAGGCATAGCTAACCACGGAAAAGCAAAGGATCGGAAACAGCAAACTTATCTAATTGGAGACCGCGCGATCCACTAGGGATCAGAATCTCCAACAAGATTCAAGATCAACACCACGCATGGCCTGTCTTCATCTGCCAATCGGACGGTAATTCTCGCCAATTTCATCAGCAGCCCGCCTGTGAGTGCAGAACACCAGAAAAGCTCTTAGCAGTAGTTCACATCCCAATATCCCAAAGGATCCCAAAGGCATGAGAGGACTCTTCCCAATGCAGGGCAAACCGTCATTCTCCATCAGTTCTTGCAGTGAGTGTTTCACACCATCCTGAAACCAGCCTTAATTGCCACCAAGGCGCGGCCAAGACTACTGCAGAAGGGGGCGCATGTCGCCCCCTATCCCTTCTGCGGGTGCAGTGTAGTGCAATTCAAACCCACATTGCCCTTACAGCTGAGCCCAAACCGCAGCAGTCGAGCGTTCACGAGGGGTCAGGGGAGCGTGCAGTTGAGTGAGCTGCTCACGTGATTGGGTGGGAGGTCGCGAGAGTTGAGTTTAAGGGGTTTGCAAATTCACTAGTTTTTGCATGTTTTTGCTACAAGCCAGGAAGATCCAAGAAGTAGCTCGTACCAACAAGTAGTTGACCAAATGGTGGTACTGTTTCAACGATCCAACTAAAAACGGACAAAGGTGGAGAATCCTGCGGATCCAGAAATCAAGAAAAGTTACCCCGTGGCGGTCGAACCGAGTGGAAGAGAAACGTTGGAGGCAGAAGTGGAGCGGGTTTGGTTCCAAGATGTTGGTTCCTTCCTGACTTTTGATCCAAAAGACCCATGTTTTCATCCAACTGATTGTGGGGTGGCAATAGATTAGAACGTTTGGAACGTCTCCAAAGAAGCATGTGCTGCAAACGTTATGAGGCAATGTTCAGAATGCAGGATGCCATTCTCAAGCCATACATCATACAGGAACATCTCAACCCACTCCCCGGAGGACTGATACTTTTTTCACTCAAGCCAAGCTCTTTGGATCCTCCAATGACTTAGTTCGTCTTTGGATGCCGTTGGGCTGCAACGATGGTGACACACACAGTGCCTTGGCCATGAGGTAGATGCTGCCTGGAGCGGATTCCTTCTTTCTGTTGTGTCCTATTGTTGTTCTGGCAGCTTTAGAAGGGGCTACTGACTGCTCGTGCTGGTGAGTCGACATGGCATGTAAGTCACAATGAAGCGGAGTGGAGGAGCCAATGATCGTGGTATGAAGTGAGGGACGGTGCAAAACACTGCAAGCACCAAAGAAGGACACCTAGATCATGCTGAAGAGTTCCATAGGCAGGACTGAACACAACAAACAAAATGCAATTGTTTGTTATCCACCAGGACATGGAGTATTGACACCGGTTCAATGAAATCCAATAAAGAAAGCAAAGGCTCTGCATGAACTCCACGTGTACGTGAGATTCGCGCAGTAAGAAAGAGATTAAACAGACTTTGGTCCGGTCTTTCAGAAAAACCACATCCGGATTCCCTGGTTAACGCAAAAACGATCAACACCATGGAAAGCAAAAGCATGGCCACGACGCGTGGCGCAAGAACATTCACCAAAATGACCAGCTGATCAAATCACAAAAGAGTTCCTGCGAAGGATCAGTCCCCCACCCTGAAGCACCTCAGCCTGCTGATCGCCCGTGCTTGCGCCGGAAGCGCTCCAGGTTTCTGCGACTGCCTCGGGTCTCCTCATTGTCTGGGCCGTGAAGCTCCTGCGATGAAAAGCAGCAGAAACAGGGTTTTGGATGGTTTTGGGGTGAGTCCTTGCGTTTTGCACTGGAAGCGTCACCAACTGAGAGCACACTTAAGCACACCAACCGCATGCTTGCCTGTGGTTCGCTGAGAGTGACTGTGAAAGAGAATCATGGCCGTAAACCTTTGGGAGCCGAGTTTTTTGCTCAGACGATGCTGGAGGTTAGTGGTGCACCTCTGCTCCACACACGGTCAAGTCTCTGGCCAGACATCTTATAACACGAAGGCACCAGAGAACCTCCGAAAAGTTCGATTTAGAAACAAGTCACATAAATAGTTCGTAAAGAGCACATGACCTGCCGAGTCAACGCCTTTCGATTGTCGGATTGTCCTCCATCCCGTTGAAATCTCGGATGAAAAGCTCTTCAGCCTGGACGATCGGGCTCGTTAACTCGTCGAACTCGCGTGATCCCAAGTGGCTGGTGGCGTGGACTTTCCGTTTTGTGCGAATCCGTTCCAAACGCCCTCAGTCCAACAGAAATCCGACCCACCGCAAACCCTCTCAATCATCCGCCCGCACCTCGGTGATGGAGCCAGTCGCCTCCAAAAGCTCTGCCAGGCAATAGACGCAGCTCAGCGTTTCTGCATCATTGGCTCCGAGTTGAGCTTCAAATCCCGCCAGGGCTCTCCTCATCAATGGCTCTGCGTCAGCGAACTTCTCCCGCTCAATCAGCACACGTGCCACGTTGCTCATCGATCTGAGCGTCTTCAGATCCTCAGGGCCGTGGAGCTCCTGTGCCGGTGCTGGAAGATGTCATGTTGCAATGCGCTGTCTGTGCCTGATGAACATGGTGTGTCAGATATCACAGTCATAGACACTTGTGTACTGTTTGTGTGCATCACCAGGTTGAAGTGCACCTGGACCGCTCTTACTCCGAGGGAAAAATATATATACCAGTACCTACGAGTATTGATTGATTTTCAGTAAATGTATACGGGGTAGGCATGCACTTCACCATGAAACTCTCTAATAATACAAGTTCTGCATTGTTGTGTGAGAAATGAGTTGAGCGACAAATTGTCATTGATGCTCATTGTGCAAACGATCTGTGGAGTGAAAGGCATCCTTTCAGCGTCTTTCGATTGTCGGGTTGTCCTCCATGCCGTTCAACTCTCTGATGAAAAGCTCCTCAGCCTGGACAATCGGCTCTCTAATTCCCGAAGCTTCAAGCTTAGCCAGGGGGTACGTCCAGTATAGCATTATGGTAGGCAACTGAAGAGAAAGCTCCAAGTTCCCCAAATCCCTTTTCCAAGGGTTCGCATTGAGCGAATACAGCCAATCACCCTGGACCAAATGTCCTTTTTCATCAGAGCATTGCCTACTGGAAGTCCGTGGATGACCTGCCACACCTTTTCGGGGGAGATTGTTTCAGAGGTGGAGATTCGGTTCGCATTGAGCGAAAACGGCCATTCATCCTTGAAGAAGGTCACTTCCAAATCGCTATTGCCCTTTGAAAGGTCTCGGCCTGAGGTCTGGGCTAGCATGACGCCTTGAGTCTCCAATGTCTTTAACTGTCATGGAACCCCATGATGACTCCAGATTCATTGTATCCCCGAAAACTCACCACAAATCCAACAACCGTTCCACCGCCCATCCACGGAAGGTCCTCCCCTTCAGACCATTAATATTGCTCCCCAGCGCCTCGGCGATGGAGCCGGTCGCCTCCAAGAGCTTGGCCAGGCGACGGATGCTGTTCAACGTGTGCGGATGCCCGGCTCCCAGGTGCGACTCGAAACCCGCCAGGGCTCTCCGCATCAACGGTTCCGCGTCAGCGAAGTGCTTCTGCTTCATGAGGACATTCGCCAAATTGTAGACCCAGGTCAAGGTATCTGGATGGGAGCGCCCCAGCTGTGCTTCGCTTCCGGCAAGAGCTCTTCGGAACAGCTCTTCTGCTTCATGGAGCTTGCCTTGCTCGTAAAGAAGCGTGGCTAGGTTGTTGATGGAAATCAAGGTGCTTGGATGTGCTGCTCCAAGAAGAGCTTCCCTTCCCTCCATGCATTTCCGGGCGAAGGGCTCCGCTTCATCCAACTTGCCCTGGCTCTGAAGCACGAGTGCCAGGTTGTTCAATGACACTAAGGTGTCTCGATGCTTCGACCCCAGCTGTTCCTCGCGGCCCGTCAGGACCCGGCGCTGCAGCGCCTCCGCCTCGGCCAATTGGCCTTGAAGCCTCAGCACAACCGCCAAGTTCGCCACGGGCACCAGCGTCTCCAAATGCGCAGCTCCATGGAGACGCTCGTCCGCCTCCACCACCCTGCGGTACAAGTCTGTCGCTTCCTTCCACTGGCCGCGACGCGTCAAGACCAGCGCCAGATTGTTCAGCGCACTGAGCGTGTTCGGATCCTCGGGACCAAACTGCGCTTCTTCCGCCGCCAGGATCCGCCGCCGCAGCGTCTCCGCCTCGGCCAGGGCGCCGCGGTCCTCCAGCACGGACGCGAGCCTCACGGAGTCGAGGTCCAAGGATAGGTTGGAATAATAAAAGGACCTCCTTTTGGATGAAGAAATCGTTTTTGTGATATCATATTAATTCGATCTGTAATATGTTGATCTGTTATTTGATTTAGATCTGTAATAATCGGATTGTCTTTAGACATGTCATTGAAATCTGACAACAACAAAAGATGCAAAGCCATTCTCGGAATTTCCAGCACATATTGCATCTGCAGCAGTCAGTATTATACAAATTGCCTGCGAAATCCTGCGAATATTTCTGAAAAGGCCGAGGACGTGACCGGCTTAACGCCAAAAGGGTTTCAGCATGCTCTGAGCCCAGGTGGGTGGTGATGGCTTCGGCGCGGCAGCGGAGCCTGGGCCACTCACAACTCGTTCACCAATCTTCTATCAACACGAGCGCTCCAGAGTGCGCGTTATCAATCAGATTCACAGTCTAATGAGGAGTTCATTTCTGAATACTCTGGGTTGTGGTGATTGCCCAAGCCGTACTCGAATACTCACTTCTGTGACATCAATTAGCTCTACTCTACGGCCATTCAATTTGGGAGAGCGGTTCAAGCCTAAACCTACAACAGTGTCCCAAAGACAAACAAACAGCAAAGTCAATGGTTGTGGGGTGGCGTTCGCCACTCTTCAAGTCAAAAGTATCGTATTCTGGTATTCCTTGCATGCCCTGAAAATTGTGAAAAGCTTGCAGCAAGCCACGCACAGGTGCAAGGCCATAGTTGCTAGTGCTTAAAATGCTTAAAACGACGTGTTCACAAAGCTCACTGCCCATCCGGGCACCAAGCATGAGAGCCACACAAAGGTTGACTGCAATTGCCTGGTCCAATGTGCCAGCAAACAAGCACTGACAACCCCAGAACAGAAGGTCGAAAACTGGGTAAGAAGTCGCCTTGATGATGTCGAAAGACAAAAAACTAAGGTTTTACTATTTACTATATTATCAGCAAACAAGCGTCGTTTCCACCAGCACTGCTCTAGCATGGCCGACCTTCTCCTGAGCAAGCAGCAAAATGCCCTTGTACTTACACTATGGTTTAGAACGATAGTTTTTGCCGTTGCGCCACACCGTTTTCATGGTATTGCAGCGCGCCCTTGCATCTACAGTAATTAATGCCTGGCATGAACACATGCGAAATCAGCATTGTGGATCTGCAGCTTCAACTTGAAGCTACGCAACACTGTATATACGTGCATTCCAGAAGTTGCGAATGCCCGACTGTTTTTTGACTGCGAGCCATTATCGTTCCAACACCCCCTACCCAGAGACGCAAAAACCATCTCAACACATGTGCAACCCTGCCAGAACTGCCTAATTGCTTTTGAAGCTTGGCATGACATATAGCTTGCTTGATAAACTGTTGAATTGAAATTCTGGAGTTGTTGTCCCAACTAAACTTCCATGATAATCTGTTTCAAAGTCTGCTCGCCTCCTGTTGTACTCGGACAACTATGCATTCTCTTGGCGGCATTCCAGGTTCATTCAGCAGCTTGCCAGCCAGATTCCTTGGCCGGCTGTAGATAAGTCTAAATTTGGACATGGAAGCTTTTTTAATGGTGCAAAAGTGAACTTGGTGCGCTGCACTCCGATCGGCCTGCCCTGTGCGGAAGACAAGCAGCAAAACGCACGAACACAAAGATAGTTTCACACAGTTGCAAACAAATACACAAGCCATGGCAAATCCAATTCGAGCCTTCTCAACCATTTCCGGCGTCTGTCGTTTTGAGACATCATACGCGCAGCATGCATCCACCAACATGGGGATGCAATAGGCAACTCTGGAGTGATATTCCTTCATCAAGAATCTCAAAGGGAATCGGCCCCGGTCTGTCCAACAATACTAGGCTAGGCTTGCATGCACGAAAGAAATGTGAACACTGCATGCTACATACTTCATCATCTTCAAACAGCAAACATCAAGAAGAATCACAAATTGTACGCAAAGCTCTCCTCTACCGTTGCCTCGCGGCCTTTCAGTTCGATGTCACGCTTCATCATGTTTCTGTAATTATTATCGAGCAGGGTCTCGATGTTGGGCCATTGATTCGGTGCTTTCCGAACCTCAATCGCCCCACAACACGCAACACGTAACGCTGCAGTTCTGGTGTGTTAGGGGAAATGCAGTGCGGACAGCATGGCTGTATCGGCCCAGGCAGGATCTCTGAGATTTTGCATTCATCGAAGTGTGACACCCGCGTTGGGGTGCCCGCTCAACTGAGTTCTGTACGGAGTAGACACCTGTCATGTCAAACCGTGTGTCTCACAACGGCAGGGGTAGGACAGTCCCAAAACCGGTGCGCACTGTTCTACACGTGCAAGTGATACACCACCGTGGCCAAACATGTTGAAATGAACACGTGCCCAGCAAAACGCCGGCTCCTGAGAGATGCAATGGCATCAATAAACTACGAATGCTTTTCGTCCTATTCTGGAACTTTTTGTTGCCGTTTCCAAGATAGAATCTAACAGAAGACTGACATGCCATTAGCAGCCCTTGCCTCGGCCCCACCAGGCATTGGCCTTTTTACCCTCTGTGACCAAAGATGCCTGCAAAGGCAGATGCAATGGAGCTGACTCACTGTGAAGAACTGAATTCAAACATTGTAATGACATTGAATTCTGAGAGAAACACGAAGACTTCCACCAATTCTTTGCTTTCGTTGGTAATGTTGTGAAAGCCGAGCTCCGTGGTGTAGTGGAAAAAGCATTCTACGTCACCAGCACCACCAGCACCACCAGCACCAGCTTGCGTCAGATCCTGAAAGGTCAAAAGGCAGGGATCAGGCAAAGGTCTGCCATGTTTCTTGGCCCGCCAGGCCTTTGGGCCTATAGAGGCTATAGCCTGTCACGAACCAAGGAAAACCACCTGATCGGGGGGGCCATTTGTCCCAAAGAGTCTTTTTCCAAAGGCTCTGACACCTGAAATTAGAAAGCACGGCAGGTGTCAACTCTAACTCCTTTGCCTGTATATAGACATCACAAAGCTTGTCCCTTACGTCAAGTACAAAATGCAACAAACATGTTTGTGCAACAACTTAGGTCGGGTCAAGCGCATCTTGCCAGACCTGCAAGAATCTGCTACGAGCTACCGGTGCAGCTCAAGTTAGCAACTGTAAAAACGTGTGACGAGGCGTTACGCAAACCCTCACATTGATGGCACCTTGATGTTAGACCCCTTGTGGAGCCAGCACCAGTCATCCGCATCGTGTTCATACTCCTCGTGATAGAACACACCGCCTTCCTTGTAAGCCTTCTCGAAGTAGCGCTTCAGGCTGGCCTGGCAAAAGGGCAGTGAGGTACTTGTACACAGGGCAAAATCTTTAAGTGCAGACGGCGTCAAACGTGTCACTACAAATTTACTAATATCATTCTATGATTCTATGACACTCTATGGCGGCCTCTCCGTGGCCACACTACAAGCAGAAGACCTGATGAGACCTCCACATTCGGATAGAATTGGAAAAGGCGGTGGATGAAATAATTCCTACCGATTCTGCTGCCAAGGGCCGTTCCGCGCAAACAAAAAGAGTGCCCATCGAAATGGCAAAATCTTCAAAATGACTTGCCCTAAATCGATCGAAGCAATTGGCAATTAGTGCAGTCCCACCCACTGGTGCAAATACTCAGGTGATGTTCAATTAGAGTTCAAATCAAGTCTGCTCCAAGTAAACAGTATGTCAGGCAAGTCGGGCAACTATAGGAGCAAGAATGAGCAAAGGACACTGTTCGGCGACTCGCAGGAGCAAGTGGCCACCAGTCTTCGTCAACAACACCACCATTTCTTGGCTCTTCCAAACCGGGTCCCAATGGCCTCAGACATACGTCCTGAAAAGTATGAGGTTTGAAGCAGCACTAACTCGCTAAAAGGTGGTGGAGTCTTGAATTTGCCGCATTAGCCGGTAGCCGGCATTGAAAGGATCAGCAAGTCTTGTGGGGGAGCAGGAGATGAATCAGTAGGTTTCTGCTTGACACATTAAACATGACGAGCTTTTGACACAGATGAAGTGGTGAGGTTTAACATCAGACTTCTACAATCATCAAACCTTCAAAGCAGAAAAGCATCGGTTTTCGCGACGAGGGAGCTTCTGTGGGCGATTCTGGGCGCTCACTTTTCCGAGCACCTCTGAAGGGCTGAAGAGAATGTCCAAGAAGTCCTTCACACCTCAAGAGTTGCACAACTCCCATGACTCCGGTGGTCAGCATGCAACCAAAATGCTTCTCTCTCCAAACAAAACATGGGAAAACTTTGCATGGTGTTGAACAGAAGATGCATCCGTATGGAGATCTCTCCGGATCACAGTCGCAGTGACAGGCGCCGCCAAGCGACAAATCCATGAGTCTTCTGGGTACTCCTCCAACATCAGCAATGCTAGGCAGTGCTGAGTTGTGGAAGGATCTCGATACTCAGTGGAAGCCATGTGCAAACCATGTACCAACTACCAACACCCAACCCAACTATACTGATCATGAGCAATCGGAAACATTCTATGAATGTTCTTCTTAAATCGAAGCCTTCGGCGTCAACTGTTTTCATAGGCCACGTTTGACGAGTGTCCCGCAGGGTGAAACGCTCCACTGGCGGCTCCTTGAGAAGGACATTGGCCTCCTGCAAGGTACCACCAATACTCTGAAGCACTTCGATGTAGCCTCAGTCTTCGATCAGTTTGACGGACAAATCGCTCAGATCCCCCAGCCGAGCTACAACTTAACCGTATCTGCTGTTGGCAACATCCATGAACACATATAACCAAGAAAAGGACGCAAACTCCACCCAAAAAGTCCGCAGTTGTCCAAGCAATCCCAATGTGTACGTTAATGTACGTTAATTATAGAGTCGTACCAAATGATTTCAACAAATGCAGAATCCCAAGTTTCCCAAGACCAAGACATCCAAAGCAAGATGCTTAAATATATGAATATATGAGTCGTACACACCAAACCAAAAAAACATATCACTTCTATATCAGCACCTCCTCTCCGACACTCCCAACTTCACCAGGGTCCCAGGAGCTCTGCCGCTCCAAAGAGTCGGACTCTCCCAGCTTCGAGGTGAAGATCGCTTCGACCTGGCGCCGCAAGTCCTTGGCTCCGCTGGGCTCGACGCCCAAAAACCGTGGTTTGGCAACGCTTTTATCGTCAGGTCCAAAGAAGGAGGTGAGGGTCCTCGGTGTCCTCCTCTTGTTTCGGAGTTGTATGGAGTTTTCTTTAGTATGGGATTTGGGGCGCTGTTTATGGTAAGGGAGATGAGTTTGGAGTTCGGGCCGCCGGTATTGGGATGTTTTCTCGTCAATGTCTGGCATGACTCAGCCCATTGGCATCAGCCCTGGTTCTTGCTGACAATCCTTTTCGAGGTTCATCTGCACAGTTCCGTTCTTTTTGACAGCATGCAGCATTTTGGTATAACTGTGCTTAAAAACTTCAGAGCCTCTGGCGTCTTGCTTCCAGGCAGCTGTCATGCTTTCCACACTGCTTCCAGCGCCTCTCGCAATACAAAAGTCACATCAAACATCATCAAACGACATGTCGAGTCAAAACAACAGCCTTCCTGGCCAAACCCTCCGCATGAAGAAAAGTCTCCAAAGCGCTTCACCCAATTTCATAGAATTTCATCCATCCTGAGTCATTTTGGATGATCCCTTCAAGCTTTCATTCCTCAAAAGCCTCGTTTAAACCACCGTTCCGGTGGACGGTCAACGACCGGAACGTCGAGGAGCCCCAAGAAACGGAGCTTTGAGAAGAAACGAGTCGGGTTTTTCCACAAGTTTGACCGCTTTCCTCAAGGCGTTGGAGTGAAGCTCCCTTCCAAAACGCCGCCAAACCACCCAAAACTGCTGAGCTCGCAGCTCGCCTCAACAAGTCACTGAAGAGTCGCATTACACCGACTGTGACCGCGTTCGCGGCGGAGGGCGGAACGGCGCGCCTCTCTGAGTTCCTCCCGCTGCGGTGCTGACTCCGGGCGTCGAGTCTCCTCAGCGTGGGAGAAAGGACCAGCTGGGGCGGCCATCTGATGTGGACTGATGCTATCTGAGTCTGAGGTCAGCAGCATGTCTTTACTAAATGAACTGAGAAAGGTCAACATCCTTTGGAGTTTTGGAGCATGTTGCAGCAAAGCTTTGCTGTTTCTTTGTTGCTGTTGAAAGAGAAGTTACAGCTGAAGAGTGGCAAGTTCCCAGTGGCCGCGAGCGGCTGTCATCTGGAAGATCACACCAGTCTGCCTCAAAGTTCTGCCAAGCCGCGATGGCCCCCAAATGCCGCATCCTCCAAACTTGGAGCTTGAGACTTGAGATGTCTTTAAGCAAGAATGTCCACAGGGTCCCATGCACATCCATGCACAAATGAGCCTTCCAACAGAAGTAGAAAAGGGTGCACTCATGTTCCACTCAGCAAGTGCATCTGCGTAAAAGGGGAATCCTTTCATCATCGTCCCTCGGTGCCTCTGTGGCCACCACTGAGCTGAACTCCAGCGCCGAGCTGCCGCTGCTCATTGCCTCGCAGGCCCTGCGAAGCGCGCCGCGTGGGGAAACCGCCTTCAGTATGTTGAAGCAAAGGTGGGGTGACCTGATGCGGTCTGAGGGATGACCTAATAGCATGGTTCTTGTAAGTCTTGACAGAACCATCCCTTTTTGAAACTGGAATGCTGGGGGTTGCCTTGAAAGGGGAGGTTTCTTGTGCTTGTCAGCATCCACAGGTGCCTTTTCTGTCCAAACTTGTAGAACCCTCAAGTTCAGCCGAAGATCGCAATGAGGTCTCACCCCACGGGCGAACGCGGTGAACTTAACTCTTTCGTTCACAGTCCTGGACAAATATGAACATCCGAGCGCTACATGTACTGTCTCCACGCCGTACTGTCTCCCAAACGACCAGAACAAATGTAGCTCCACCTTGAAGACGACCAAAGATTGACACAATAAGCAACATGCAACACCGGACCACATCCGGCCATTCGAAGTCTCAATATCGCCATCGCCATCGCCAGACTCGGATGTCCGAAACATCTGGATGAAAGAAAAGGGCTCCACATCCATGGCCCTTTCCATACTTGGAATCCCCCCCATTGGACCCGTCACAAAGCACCTCGCCGTCAACCTCGCCGGACCCGCCGCACCCCCCACCCGCTCCGGTGCACCGAGGTCCACAGGTGATGGGAAGCAGAGATCGGTTCCACGGAGCGAGGATGGCGCGGTGGGTGGCGCAGTGGTGTGGAGAAAGATTTTGATTCAGAGATGAGATCCGGTTTTCTTTCTGGCATAAAATTGCATAAAAATCTGACTATTGGCTCCAAAAATGGGGGGACTTCCCCCCCCCCAAAGGGGCACCTGCTAGCCGGAAGTCAATGTATACTGTAACTGTATAAGATAGTATGGCTTTTGGATTCTTACACTGGCAGGACAGGTGGATGTGGATCAGTGGATTCGGATGTACATTGATTCTCGAAATTTCACATGCTGGTCATTGATTCTTTGAATTTGCTGATTTTCCAAGCAGCCGTGTTGTCCTCCAATACCCTCAAATCAAAACCGTTGAACATGTAATCTCTCTGTCTTCCCTCCCTAAACGTGGAAACAAAGAGTCGTCTTCATCGGACTGAGGCATCAATCAAATCGGGCTGCAACCTAAGATTTGACGTGTTGTGCACACAGTACATGGTTTTATGCACCTACTACTCTTCTAAACTACAGTAGAGGGTTGTCACGTTTTGTGGAAGATTCATCTGGTCCATCGTTCTGTTGTTGCACATACTTGCATCAGAGTCCTGCAGTCTGTATGTATATATATATATCACCTGCTTGGCTTAAAGAGGCGGTAGATGTTTGGTGCTTATCACGTCGTGAATGGCATAGAAGTGTAAGTCTAAGTGATGTACAGGTGTCTGTGGGTGTGCCTTGGCCCTGGGTGTTGCTGCAACTGCAACTTGAGAAGAGCTGCTGATGCTGCGGCAGGCATCGGGTTCGGATGTAGGAACGCAACATGAAAGAACTTCAACCTTCAAACCCAAAAAGATCAAAGGACTTCTCAAGCCAAATCAGGCTAAGTAGAGACCCAGGCTGTGGGAAAAAAAGCAGCGTGTCAAAGCTGCTGAGGCCTTCCTTGTTGGAGCTGTGCTGCGGCTACTAATTCAAAAGACTGAGACTCTACTAGACCAAATCCACAAAAGACCGAGAACAAGTCTCCAATGGGTCCAGCAGGTGGGAAATCGCCCTTGTTTTGTCACTCGAACTCGCTAACTCCATCGACATAGCTCGTCTTTGGGCTTTTGGTCGAAGAGGGTGACACGAAGAGCGACATTTGATCATCGAGGATGGTCTGCCATGACATCGAGGATTCCTGCCAAAATTGAACATGCCAAGATCGGGTTTCAAAAATATGTTCTTTATATGTGTCTAATGTTCCGTCTTCCTTTGGCAGCCTGGAATGAAATTGCATGGTAGACATATATAGATAATATATTATTCTGTCAACGTAGAATCTCATCTCTCAATAGGACGGGACCCTCAATGAAATAATACGAAACAGAACGTAGCCACTGGAATTCAATACTTTTGTGTCCATGTTGAACCCCATTGTTCAATCGAAGCTACAATCGTAGCCATCCGGCAGCATAAACGGTGAAAAGATGGGAAAGTGTAAATCGACATTCCGGGTGCCAGTGAATTCGAAAGACGGATTGACACCAAACAGCCATCACCTTCAAGAGTACTTAAGTAAAACAACGAAACCAGGATCGTCACGGATCGCGATACGCATCCACTCGCGTCAACCAAAGTGTTCTCCTTCGCATCAGCGGTGCTGGGCTCGGCGTGCTGGATCCTGTCGTGCTCATGCCGCCACAAACGACCAGAGCGGGGACAAGGGGATTGGCAGAGCCAGAGCTACAAGAAAGAACTCCAAGGTTGAAGAAGTTTTACTTGGTTTCAGGAACCAAACTGATTGCAACTCATGAATCCTCATGCGACTTTTGGGGGAGATCTATTTGACATATTCTGACGTCCCAGCAGCTCCCAGGTGCGTCGCCTCTGCCCTGCTCGGAGCCCAGAGGCTGTGTAAGGTGGACGTGGTGGACGCGCTCCAGCTGTTCATGGCCGAAAAGCTCCTGCAGCGGCTCTGCAGCAGAGCCAGTCAGGTGGGAACGGATCTTCAACCCAACCGCATTCGATGGAACGACCAAGCCCTACTCGGCAGTGGTCAGCTGACACCCACCGGCACCTCTGCGCGGAGAAAAACTCCCCCACTTAAGGCTAAACATCTGCAGAAATGCGTCAGAACTCCCAAGCAGCCATGAATGCCACGAATCGGTCTTTGGGATTGGTGTTGCTTCGCCACTGCCCTCCACCTTGAACCCGCCCAGACATCAGGCTTCCAACATCTCTCACCATCAAACTCGCCTTCGTTCAGGCGTTCAGGTCTCTGATAAGCTCAGCCTGGAGAGCTTGGAACACAGGGGGCGTGGCCGGGACGACGCTCCCTCCATCACCAAGTAGGGGGTGCAAAAAGAATAAACACATGTCCAACGGTGCTTGTCAGTGAGTGCTTGTCACACCAGGGGTGGTGGAGGTGCCTGGAACTCCCACAGAGGTGTGTCCAAAACTCTGGACCTTTTGGACATGTTTTGGACAATGAACCTCTTTGGGTGTGTGCCCTGTTGGTATCGTAAAATGACAGCTAAACCCAAAAAGAACAAACAAAAAACATGGGACTCCAGCTCCACCTCTCCTGAATCCAAGACTTGCCCACTCATAACCGTTACCTTTTGGGCGCAGTGTTCTTCTGCACGCCTTGCAAAGGTGAAGCCCTCGTGATCTCGTGAAGCAGCAACCCCCAGACCTGGCAGTCGAGAGTTCGACTACTTCAATGCAAAAAGGAAGGTCCAAGTTTGGGGCCGTTTTGCCCACACTTGTTTCGAGAAAAAACTAGATCAGTTCACTTCCTGGCTTGGGGGAGCCCATGCAATTTTGAGACAGGTCCATCGTGGCAAAAGGCAATTTAGTTCGCCCTTGCGGCTCAAACCTACGGAAGGGATCTACTGAGCCAAGGGATCTACTCTCTTCTCTCTTCCTCCCTCCCTCCCTCCCTCCCTCTCTCTCTCTCTCTCTCTCTCTTTCCCTCTTCTCTCCTCCTCGTAGCGTAGCCCTCCGCCTGCTCCCCGTCCCGGCTCCCGTTGCCAAGCGGCGGTGACTTGGCTTTCAAGATCCACATGACTTCATGGGCTCCTCACGCGCCGCCGCAGCCTGAATCTTCCCCTGGCGTCGCAAACACGTGTTCTCCGCCACGTGTTCGAGTTGCGTCGTCAGCGGTCAAACCAGGCACTTCGGGGGACCATCAGGAGGGATGAGGCGACAGGGGAGCGAAGAGCTTGAAATGTCCTCTTTCAATAACATGACAGCTTCCTCCCTGCATTGAGCTAGCAGGGAGATGCCCACGTGCCACCCAAAACCAGTGCCATTACTTCTCTTCCAAGTGGCTGTGGCACATGATCTCTTGGGAAGGGAGGTTGTCGATGTGCTCCCAAACACCATCCCGTGGGGTCATGAGATCCCAAAGCCTTGGGTAGGATTTCAGCCCGGAAAGTCCAGGTGAGCTCACTCCCCCTGCTGGCAAGGTGACAAAAACAGTCCAGAAAACAAATCTTGCCAAGAATGGTCTCCATTCCACACTCTGATTACCTGTATTTCCACAGTGTCGAAGCTTGGACTACTGGGTGGAATCATCATCGGCTGCAACTGCGAGCACAATATTGGATTCTAAGAATTGATTGACTGCTTGCGTCATGTCTAGAGTCTAGAGTCTAGTGGAGTCGTGACATCCCCAACATCGGAGTCGATAGTTGACCCAAATCGATAGAAAAAGAGTTCAAAAAGGAGGAACTGCCCTGAAAGTACTGTGCCCCCCTCTCCGTTTGAAACGCCCCCAAGCATCACAGATTGCCATCTGACATGTGACATATAGACTTCCCTCCGGCCTCTGAGACCAATTCGGAATCGAACGCTTCTGCGATGCACAATTGCTCTCCAGAGTCAAAGATTTGCGGAGCAACCGATTGAAATAAGGCATCGCAACCGCTCCTGAGAGGCCCAGGACCACGTGAGATGAGGAGTGACACTGGGGCGAGCAGCTCTCGTGACATCAGCTTTGGTAGTTCTCCCTGTGTTATTTCAACAGTTCGACTTGGTGGAGGAAACGTAATATGTTCAACAGAAACCAATTGAACACGTGCGAGGGAACATGGTGTCTTGTGGCCGACAACAACTCACACAAAGGGAGATCCAGGGAGAGCCTCTTGGTCAGACTCTCCGGCCCTCCGAAAAGAGCTGCATGCTCATGATGAACATTTGGAAACTGACTCAATCTGTTTAGAAAGCTCACAAAATATATGTGGTTCTTTCAGCAGGGAAGCATTGTCACTGAGACCTTTGCAGTATTCATGGACATGGCGGAATACTAATGTTCGCGCCCCCATCCACTATTTCCTTCACATCCATTCGCAACTCCCCGTGGTGAACACACCCCACATGAACAGCATAAGACCTCCTACCTACAACCTCCTACAACCTCCTTCTTCCAAGACGTTTCGAGTGACCTTTTGAGATGCCAGAATGGGGTCGCTCAGCCGACACTTTGAAGGTCCTGCTTGGGGTGGTGCTTTTGGCATCCTCGCAACCCAACCTGCACGGTCTTAACTGCCAAGGCTCTTGGTGACGTAGTACAGTAAGCTATGTTTGGCAGGAATCCTTGGACTCCTGCTTGCCGTACGGCCACCCAAGAGCTTTCCAACTCCTCCAGCACAACGGTGCACAACATGCATCTAACCAAGCGCAGGTGGTGGGGAAGACGTATATGACAGGCAACTTGGGAGGATGCCTCCCAAAAAAACACCTCGATCATTGAACAAACAAACACGAACAGTCCTTCAGGGATACAGAACTTATCACGGTATTACATGGTATTACACTTCTTGGTTTTGCCCAACGCAGGGCAAGAGTGTCAGAGTGTGGAAACACCAGTCAACAATCCACAAAAAGTTGAGAAAATGAGTTCAGTCCCCTGATACAAAGAAAACATCAGATTTCCTCTCACTTCCCTCAAGAGCCAGTTCTTGGACTGTGCCTGTCTGGAAGACCCGAGCCCTGAGAAACGGGTGGCTAAACCAAAATGGCCCGTAGTTACAAGGGTACAATGCTTCAATGAACACATGCTAAATCCTTCCGTTGACCCAAATCATGCCAAAATCCTAGGTGGGCAGGCCCGAAATCAAGATGACTGCTGCGCCTTGGCCAAGTGTTCACCGGCGAGAACTTCGCTCGGATGATCGACGAAGTTGATAAAGCACATGTCGATGTTGCGTTTTCGCCGGCGCCCTCAGCCACAGTGACGCCAGTGGAATTGGAGAAGAGAATGGACCAGGTGGAATCCAAAAGGGGTTGGGGAAGGTAGCAAATCATCCTGTCCTGCTTGCTGTTGAGGTCAGAGGTTCTGGACATGAACGGCGCTAGCCCTAGACTCGTGGTTATAATGACCAAAGGGGGGCGGTGTCCACGCAACCCGAAAAGACTCCAACAAGAAAACGGAACCATCAACCCGTCGACCTTTGGCTTTTAGCCTCTTGGACACTGGTCATTGCTCTCAACTGTCCCAACTCTGCCCGACGAAGTGCCTCATGATAAAACTCTGGCAGACTAAGGCGCTGGAGCGTGGATAGTAAAGAGATCGTACCATCCTGGAACCACCTGGTCGACCAGTTCCTGGGTGGCGAGCAAAGCCAAGTCGGTGATGGGATGCGCGTTCAGCTTTGTCTTGTTCTGCTTGTGTTCCTGGAGTCATCCAAGAGGTTGTCTTTGATACTAGGGCACGAATTCTAAGCAGCGCCAACAACCCTCTTAGCAGTCCAGCCTAATTAAAGTTCTAAAGCCCAGGTCTTTGAGTGACCAACATGTCGTATAAAGTAATGAGATTCACCCTTCATCCGAAAGATTCCGAAAGCAAGCGCAAACGAGATTCCATCAACGTCTCGCTGGCCAACTTCGGCGGAAGGAATTTCAGCCTCATGCCGTCCAGCTGTGGGAGGGCTGAAGAGTGTGGGGCTTGGTTTGAGGGTTCCAGTTGGCTGGAGCATGACCCTTGCGCCAGGCAACAGTGACAACAACTTGACTCCAGTCGTTTTCTTTGGAGACCTGCAAAGAAACAAAAAAGTCACCAACCATCTTCATTGGAAGTCTGGAATAGTTAGTTCCTCCTTTCGCGTCATCCTCCGCTGGAACCCAACATAGAAAACGCCAGTGGACCAACTTCCTCATGGTTTATTTTAGATAGCAACAGCTTTGATGCCAGAATAACCTTTGCTTTTTGGTCAGCTCGCAAAAACAGCTATTATCTCCGCTTTTGTCCGGTGCTATACTTGTCCAGCCAAGTGGTGGCCCACGGGCCCTCGGTCTGAGACATGATTGTGGTTGCTCCATCTTCGAGATGAAACCTGGCAATAGCTCATGCACGGATCAGTGTGGAATGCCGTTGCTCATCAGACCGCACGAGTCATGAAGTGAGGTGGACGCCCAGGATAATTCTGAGTATTTTCTAGCCGAGAGAAAGTACAGTAGATCATTCAAATGGGTGATGTCGTACGGGTTTTTATAAAAACATCGTACTATGTGCTGTGCGTTCACTGAATGGGGAGCCCGGACAGCTTACAAGTCTGGTGATCAGGAGTCCTAACCACAAATCCTCCAAATGAGACCCCCTGGTTGCAGATGCAGGATCTCCAAACAAGAATAGATTCTATAGCTACCCCGCGGAAAGAAAAGGATCGGAAACCGCAAACTTGTCTACTTGGAGACCATGCAATCCAGTATAGGATCAGAATAGCTAATAACAAAATATAACAAATACCATCGGATACCCCTTTGAGAAGCACCTGTATTCTTCTCCAGTTCTTCTAAAGCAAACATGGGCGAGGGATCAATAAAAAAACAAAAAATATTTCAGGGGATCAAGAAAAAAACAGAAATGAATCAAAAAGACATTAAACTAGACGACGGTTTTCCCGAGAGCGAGACATGTAATTGTCCAGCACAGTCGAAAAGATGTATAGAAAGAGAGAAAGAGAGGGTGGATGTGAAGGAGTGACAGTGTGATGCGCAGGTGCGATATAGATCTGTAGACGTATGGAGGTGGAGAGGTAGATCTGTGGATGTGAGCGTACGAAGATGTAAATGCACAGAGACGAGAGAAAAGATATGTAGAAAGAAAGAAAGACAGGACAGATGTGAAGGAGCGACAGTGTGGATGTACAGATGTGATATAGATGTGCAGATGTGTGGGTGTGGTGAGGTGGAGAGGTAGATCTGCGGATGTGAGCGTGTGAAGATGTAAATAGGTGAGGGGGTGTAGACGTAGATGCGTCGATGCAACGGCAATGCAACGTCAACCTTAGTCGCGCAAGTACAACGCTGAAGAGGTTCAACTAGAACTGAAGACCGTACATTTCACACTGAAGTTTCCACGAACAGGGCGACCTGAGAGTAAACGACGTCACGATCATGACAAGCGACTCGTGTATTCCAAGCGAACATCGTTTGTCATGAAGGTGAAGTACACACATACTAACGTCACGATGACTCTTTTGTGGCAGCCACTTTTGAGTAAGCAAAGTATCTAAAATTTGTCCATCTCTCAAGAGAGCCGGGTGGTCGGGAGACATGACTCAGCTGCAGGGGCGCCAGAGCAGCCGCGAGAGATGACTCAGCCGCGAGAGATGACTCATCCGCGTACTAAAGTTGTACTACAAAGTCGTCAGTTCTCAGCTTCCAGCTCCTCTTCCAGCTCCCCAGATACTCCGCGTACTCAATCGTCAGTTCTCAGCTTCCAGCTCCACAGCTTGCTCCGCGTACTAAAGTTGTACTACAAAGTCGCCAGTTCTCATCTTCCAGCTCCCCAGATA
>CAXAMN010007380.1:99556-179323 GCA_963970005.1 Durusdinium trenchii | reverse complement strand
TACTACAAAGTCGCCAGTTCTCAGCTTCCAGCTCCACAGATTGCTCCCCGTACTAAAGTTGTACTACAAAGTCGCCAGTTCTCATCCTCCAGCTCCCCAGATACTCCGCGTACTAGAGTTGTACTACAAAGTCGTCAGTTCTCATCTTCCAGCTCCCCAGATACTCCGCGTACTAGGAAGTCACCAGTTCTCATCTTCCAGCTCCCCAATCGCACTCTCGTCTGCATTTCGCACACTCGACACGCACGATCTCCGCAGAGGGTTGCGCCGGACCGGGTCAAATCGCACTCTCGCCTGCATTTCGCGCACTCGACACGCACGATCTCCGCAAAGGGTTGCCCGCGGCAGAGACAAATCGCACTCTCGCCTGAGTTTCGCGCACTCGACACGCACGATCTCCGCAGAGGGTTGCGTTCGTGGCGGTCCGGCGGCGCTGCCCCCGGCCTTAAGAGAGAAAGTTAAGAAGAGCGAGAGAGGAGGATGTGAGATGTAGATATGAGGATGTGAAGATGAGCAGAGATGTAGACGTGCAGATGTGAAGATGAGCAGAGATGTAGATGTGTGATGAGCTGAGATGTAGATGTGAGGATGTGCAGATGTGAAGATGAGCAGAGATAGAGGTGACAACGTGATTGTACACAGGTGAAGATGTGAAAATGTAGAGGAGGTGTAGTTCTGCAGATGTTTTTTTACGAAGAACCCTTCGCAGACGCTCTCGGGAAAAACGTAAGCGGACCCAAACGTGCAGAGGGAAGAGCAATATTCCATTAACGGGCGGGGGATCAACAAAAAAACATAAATGCATCAAACATTAAACATATTTCAGTGTGATCAAGAAAAAACAAAAATAAACGGACCCAAACGTGCAGAGGGAAGAACAATAATCCATTCGAAGCAGCGATCAAAAGAATAAAAAAACACAAACAGTAAAATCACATGAAATGAACATGAAAATGAAAGAAAGAAGGAAGAAAGGATAGATGAGTCAATGAACAAATGAGATGAATGAAATGAAAACGCTCAACAATTAAAAGCGGGAGGGGGCGCGGGGGAGGGTGCAGCGCCTCCCCCGCAATGTAACTTGGCACGACCAAAAAACAAATATCATGGAGTTTCCCCAATGAATCGAGCTTTGATATCTGGAATGGTCTCTGTGCTGGGCATCTGGGCAAAGCTTGGCAACATCGCATTGCAATTTCACAGCCTTCCTTCCTTCCTTCCTTCCTTCCCGCTATAGCCCTTCCTTCCTTCCTTCCTTGCTTCGTTTCTACGTACCTGCCTACCTGCCTTCCTTCCTTCCGCCCGCTAGCCCTTCCTTCCTTCCTTCCTTCCTTCCTTGCTTCCTCTTCCTTTCTTGCCTCGTTCCTTCCTTCCTTCCTTTGCTTGTTTCTTTCTATGTTTTTGATGCATTTTTATTTATTTTTGATGCATTTTTGTCTATTTCTTGATGCATTTTAGTTCTATTTTGATGCGTCTCCCGGAAGAAAGGAAGGAAGGAAGGAAGGGCTAGCGGGAGGAAGGAAGGAAGGAAGGTAGGTAGGCAGGTAGGTAGAAACGAAGCAAGCAAGCAAGCAAGCAAGCAAGCAAGCAAGCAAGCAATCAAGCAAGGAAGGAAGGAAGGGCTAGCGGCTAGCGGGATGGAAGGAAGGAAGGAAGGAAGGAAGGAAGGAAGGAAGGAAGGAAGGAAGGCGGTGAAATTGAAATGCGATGTTGCAAAGCTTTGCCCAGATGCCCAGCACAGAGACCATTCCAGTTATCAAAGTTCGATTCATTGGGGAAACTCCATGATATTTGTTTTTTGGTCGTGCCAAGTTACATTGCGGGGGAGGCGCTGCACCCTCCCCCGCGCCCCCTCCCGCTTTTAATTGTTGAGCGTTTTCATTTCATTCATCTCATTTGTTCATTGACTCATTTATCCTTTCTTCCTTCTTTCTTTCATTTTCATGTTCATTTCATGTGATTTTACTGTTTGTGTTTTTTATTCTTTTGATCGCTGCTTCGAATGGATTATTGTTCTCCCCTCTGCACGTTTGGGTCCGTTTATTTTTGTTTTTTCTTGATCACACTGAAATATGTATTTTTTGATGCATTTATGTTTTTTTTGTTGATCCCCCGCCCGTTAATGGAATATCGCTCTTCCCTCTGCACGTTTGGGTCCGTTTGTGTTTTTTTGATTTTTTTTTGATTCGTTTTTTTGTTGATCCCTCGCCCCATGGTCACTGCCGACTCCTACAACTCACATTTCTCATTATGCTATCAAATGCTGTTTGCTATTGGTATATCCTAAAGCCTGTGGATGTTCAATGGTGTTCCCCCTGAATCTTCTGAAACCCAAACTTTGGCAAATTCGCCCCCCAGGCATGTCGGGTTCTCTTTTTCATCCCAATGAAGAAGCAAACCCTATCTCTTTCGACAGATCTCTCCGGCGGCCTCGGTCCAGTCGCAGAAGAAGTGGCTGAAGCAGGTGTCCCTGCCTGAGACAGCGTGGGCGTTAAGTGGCCATGACGTCGTGGTGAAGAAACTGGTGAACATACAGAATGGCCACGCAGTGTCCTTCTAACATGCACCTACCATGATTTTGGGGAGGTGAAAACGGTGAAAGCGGGATGGTCCATAGATTCCAAATACTATACACAAACTTCACCTTCTGCACCCTCTCTCGAGGGTGCCCACCGTGTCGCTCGTCATCCTTCCAGCCACCAACGTGAAGCTTTCGGAGTTTCTTTGCCTGCAAAGCGACAACATGATGGATCTCCAGGTCCCACGGTGATCTTCGGTGATCTTCATACCCTATGTTTTTTACTTATAAGTCCTGTTACGGTACGTATACTTATATGTAACATAAGTATACGTATGCAACTTATGGACCCTACCAAATAAGTAGCACAAGTGCGACGGTAAGTAGCACATGGTGTGTTTTTGAAGGTTTTGATTCTTTCTGTTCGCATGTAAATTTCAACCAGATACAGCCGCATAAAAAATGAAATATCTATATATATATATATGTTTGTTCGTTCGTTTGCAGTAGCTGCAGGCTGAATGAACTGCCATGGCTGGACTTGGCCGCGGAAGTCTGTCTGGGGCCGTCAATATATATAGAGATCTCTGCGGCGGTGTCGGAGACAAAACAAAAACGCGCGGCGCTGCCCAAACCACCAAAAAAACCAAGAAAAACAATATTTCCCGCCCCGGTTTTCCCACAAATTTCCCACAAAATTTTTCATGATTTTTCAATCTTCCGCAATTTCCCTTATTAAAGGTAATTGGCAGGGTCTTTCCCACATTCTACCTCTCAAAAGTTTTCCCACAAATTCCCACAATTCCGGGCACTCTGTTTTCTTGCGCCCAGTAAGTGCTCTATAGTGGCCCAATGAGCCCGATAGAGGCTTCCAGCTTATACACCTCAGAGACCAGCACACCCACAGCATCCAAGGCGTACAGGATGTCGGTCGCCAGCTGTCGGTCGCCAGCTACCGCGCGCGCGGCTCCATGCCCCCACAAATATGCTCCCCCAGTCTATATTTGCTTGAGCCCAACTGCCAGGACAACCCTCAAAACCTCTGTTCCCATAAGTAGGATAAGTAGAAAATAAGTAGAACATGCTTTTTTTCGTCATACTTACGTTCTACTTATAAGTATGCAATTTTTTTAACATAACTAGCGAAACCATATAAATAAGTACGATAAGTTCCAAGCGGTTTTTTGTACAACTTACGGCGCTTATGATGGTTATTACTAAGATATAAGTCTAGTTGTCCCATTCATAACTAAGTTATAAGTATAAAAAACAAATGGTATGCATGAAAAATCATGCGTGAAAAGAGTCGTAATATATGGCCAACCACCAAATGATTCAATTCTCAGTCTTGAAGTTGATGGGATGCGAAGAAAAAATAAGGGAATCGCTGTATCACTTGTTGCTGGCCACGCTGTATCACTTGTATTTCATTCCAGAGATCCACGGCACTTTTCATCAATTGTGCTCGCTTTTGACAACCGCGTCTGCCCGATCCACCGTGCATGTGTTACTGGCCTCGTTGGGAAAGGCCAGCATCACGGGCGGGGTGGTCTGTCGAACCGGCCTTGGAGCGAATCGGATGGCCGTGGGAAAATCTATGAACATCTCGTATGAAAAAGCGAGAGCAAAGTAGACAGAACAGATCCAAGTAGGTGAAAAACGGTGAAAATACACATGGCATGTTGAAGCTGCTGAAGCTGCTGCTTCTGCTGCGTGTTGAGATCGAACCTCTAGGTGTGTGGCGTGGCTCGCTCGGGGTTCGAGCTGGCCTGTGGGGAGACTTGCACACAAGCAAGCTGCCTGGGCTGCGCCCGTCCGACGAATGTTGCATCACAAAAACCAAGGCATCTTACTTGGATTTACTTAAGAATCCGCCAAGAGTGCGACAATGTTCCTTCCTTCACTTGCACTTGGTGAGATGTCTCTGTCAACAACAATGACTATTTACACATCTTAAAGCCTTAAGATTACACAAGCGTCTGAGTTTAGCGCCCCAACGACATCGTTCACTCCTGGCGCTCAATGTTGCAGGTGGCCACAGTCAAAACGTGAAGGGCTCTATTTGAGGAGGCTTCTGTTGTCTCAACAACCGAACGCGGTGCTGGCATTGAAGAACGTTGAACATGTGTCCGCACAAACAAGCCAACTAGCCTCAAGTGTCCTCTCACGCGTCTGGCCAATCCCCCTTCCACAGGTCAAGGCCGCAGCTCCTCCTCCTCCTCCTCCCCACAACCAAAGGAGGTGAGGCCGCAGAAGATCGTGTCCACGCAGCTCTGCACCTCAAATGAACCAATTATTAAACTTCTCTGTTCTTGCTGGGTACTTTCAACATGCAGGGAAGTCTTTTAAGCCAATACCAGTGTGGGTAAAGGATGCCCACCATCGAAGTCTGCGGATGTCAACTGAGGCCTCTGCCATCTTGCGCCCCCTCTTCTTCCTCGCTGCCCGTCGTTCAGCAGCTTGCTGGCGTCGGATTGCAACAAGGTCAGACATCTGGGTTAACGCATGTCTGGCGAGTGTCTGGGTTCTCTTCTCATGAGATCAGCCCTAGACCCTAAGCAGCTGCAATGAACAAGACCTGTCAATCAGATTTTGGTCACACCTTGTTGAATACTAAGATAAACTGCTCTATTTCTTCAAGGGCCCTACAAAATTGTCTGAGGGCAGCGTGCTGCGATTGGTCTAGACTGCAGTTAGTTGCAACAAGTGATCGCGCACGATAGCACTTAGATCGTAAGTGTGTGGATCAAACAAAGGAAGCCAGTGGTGAACAAACGCAGTCTTGGGCCAGCTTGGACCTTCTCTGACGCAACACTTGTCGCTTCTTCGAGGAAAAACGGGCAAGTGAATCTGAGTAACGGATCTCAAGGACCGTTGGTAAGCTTTCCAAACCCCCAAAACCTGAACATATCTCGCCTTCTCAGCAAGGATGACCATGGACTGGATCTGTGCCACTGCTATTACTTTGGCACGGGCTGCGACCCTGTTGGCAAGGGAAGGAAGATGATGTCAATCCACCAAAGGAGCGATGTTTTCTCACTCGAGCCAATGGTTCCTCTCTTCGACGCAGCTCTCTTTTTGGACTGCTCGGAGCTGGTGACGCAAACTGCGCTTTGATCTTTGATCTTGGCCTTGACGGAGATGTCGGTGCCTGCAATGGATCGTTTTTCTCAATGTTGTTTTCCACCTTCCTCAGGCGGTATAGATAGAAATAGTTTGCTTGCTCTAGCTGGTGTCGACAGGGAGTTTCAGAATGATGTGGAGTGGAGGGACAAACTATGTCATGAAGGACATGAACCATGCAGCAGCACCACCAAGCGCAGCAATCCAACATGTTCCGGCCTTTCAAACCAAATGAAAACTACAATGCATATAGAAAACATGATATCATGCAGTGAGTGCAGTTTCTCCAAAGATGGACGGACATAGAGGCAGAACTGCCGAGAACAAAATTCAATGATTGTCATCCACCAGGACAAACAGTGAGTCCAATGTTTGCACAGGTTCAATCAGCCTAAAACCTAGAAAACCCAAAGGCTCGACAGTTGTCTCCATGAGGTTTGGGCTTCAAGAAAAAGCGTCATGGTCTTTCTAAGTACAGTATATCGTGATTCCTTGACTGACCCGAGAACTAAAATCAGCAGCAGAAAAACATAAGAATAAGAAGCTGAACAGAAGCCCCTGCCAGGCCATCCCCTGAGGAGAGGAATGATGATCTTCCCTTCAATAGCTTTGAAGATGTCCCAAAATTGTCAAAATCAACACCGCCCGTATCCGCCCATGGCCTAGAACGGATTCAAGAAGGCGCATACAGCGCCGACAGAGCCGAGACTTTCCAGAAAAGATCACAGGGCACATTTCGGCCGTTGAGTCGGTTTAGTAGTTGTGATTTGCTTACGAAAACGCTCAGAACAAGACAAGTGGAGGTTGCTGGACCGTCGAAAGTTTAAAACAGTTTGTTTGTAACATCCCTCGGCACTCGGCACACTAGCAGTGTGCACCAGAAATCCCAAGCGTTCAAAATTTCATGTACTATTGCTGGCCTAGGATGTTTTAAGAATAGAGCAATTCCATCAGAACAACACAAGACCGAGAAGAAGCGTTCCTGCCTCGCATCTGTCCAAATTGACCTCAACGCATGGAGACTCTTGAACTTGTTTCCATGGGAGGGCACGGGCAAACTTGCAACTTCCCCGAAAGAAAAACGCCTTGCCTGGCTGCAGCAGCAGCAATGTATGCTTGATTCCTGCCAGAAAAATAATGGATCTAAGACAGAAAATTATACTATAGTTCAAAACAGGTGTAACGACGCGTTTCCACACATCCACCACGTGAAGGTACGGGCGGGTAGTATGGTTGGACGCAGTACGTGTACGTGGTACAGGAACAAAGTATGCGTGGTAGGGGTGTGCTGAGGGCGCGCTGGACGCGTGGCGCAGATGATACAAAGTGGTACAGGAGGCACGGGTACATGGTACATGTACTTCATTCGGGTCGCATGCGGTATGCCCTGGGTTTTAAACACTTTGTTCTTCAGTGTGCGCACATTGTCCGCACAGCAAGGTGTTCAACACATGAGGCTGCAGAACATAACCCACCAAATTAAAATGGGTGACCTGCACACGCTCTTCGAGAAAGAGTCCGCCAGGCTTCACACATTCCTGGTAACTTGGATTTGCTTTCTTGCGTTGTCATGTCTTGGTTGCAGCTTTGCTTTGTTATCGTGTTTAAACTGCTTAAAGTAAACAGACCATTAATAAAAGCATACACATGCAGTGCGCTTGAACAGTGGGCAATGTACTTGGATCGCTGCAAGATATACCTGTACCATGTACCCTTACCATGTACCACTCCCTACAGAGGGGTCCTTAGGGGTTCCTTATTTTGGTACAAGGGGTTGGTAGGAGGGCGTGGTACATGGTACTGGGTACACGGTATAGGTACATGGTTCAGGTGCATCGTACAGATAGAATATACGGGTCAAACATTATACTCCAAAGATGTCCAGAATGCTTTGTTACCCAAGCGCAAGCAATGCATGGCGTTCACATCAACAAAAAAATTGCAAAGCATGTGAAACTTAGCGAGCACTGTCGGATGAGAGCTGGTCTCTTTGGAGAACCTTGCATCGTGCAAATATGCTTCTTGACCAAGTTTCTCAACCTTGAGGAAAACAGGGTGTATGCAGGCTGTTGCCGACGCCGACAAGACGATACACGCTACACAATGTCACATAGGTCTGTGCAAACATGTGGAATCCTGATATAAATTAATATCGTTTCTTTTGATTCCTTCATCCAACAAGGTATATCGAGAGACCACACTTGCATCAAGCGTATTACACACATGTCGTACCATATCGCCGTACCTGTAACAAGCATCGCACCCCGACGTCGTACCGGACCTCGCACCTACATTCTGATATGCAAATTCAATCAAATTCACACCTATCTTGAACCGCTATAAACAGAAAATCTATGTTGGCTCATGGTGGCCGGCCTCGATCACCACACCCAAATGCAAGCGTGGCAGGGATAAACCGCCTCGGGAACATTGATGCGCTCTCGGAGGAGTGGACCCAAAGCCTGTGGCTTCCAAAAATCTACAATCTATCTATTGGATGCTGCATCATCTTTATTATCTATCACTCGCCATCCTGGAGCCAATAATGAGTACAGTAAGTATGGTATGGATACTTAACATGACTGTTTTCATCTGTTTTCCAAATTTTTGTTGAGTATGTCTATCTTGTATCTCCTCCAGAGCCTCCAGAGCCTGCAGGACCGGCAAAAACAAATAACATGCGCTCTATCCACCGAATCCACTAGACGGGGACCGTGGTGGTTTGAGTCCACAGCTGCGTCCATGTCGAAGTGATGCTGCTGCTCCTGTGCGACATTTCAGAGTAGCTGGCACTAAACTCACGAGTTTAGACGGATTCAACTAATCGTCGAGGCACGCTGTCTAATTACTGGGATCAACCAACGTAGGACATTTATATGTACATAATGTTTAATTTACTATAGAACATTTTATATATACTTGTCAACCTGAGGATGTTCTCCCCTGACCACGTGCCGCGCCTGCGGGCTATTGAGGGCAATGTCTTCCAGGTCCTGACTCACCAAGGCGATCCCAGCGATGTTTTTTCGGTCAATCTCTTCATCTGAGGCATACACACCCTAGGCCTCCAGGTACCTCCTGAGAAGGTGGGACTGGGGTGGGTGCCAGGAGGGTACAAATACCTTCTGAGGAGATACTTGGAGGTGTAGGGACAGATTTGAAAATGATACAAAAGGAGCTCCCCTCATAGAATGACACAACTTTGATCAAAAAGTGGTATCGCATGATAGACACTATCATTATGTCAAACGGACATACAAAAATTCAGAAATACCACACATAAAGATGTGATCGGACCATTTAGCTGTCGCTCACATGTTTGACATGGTTCAAAGGTTTGCTGATTGGGCTGTGATGTGCAAGGGTCAGACCGAGAAGTAGGGGGACGATGAAGGGATCAGCATCTGTTTGTTCCCTCTGACCCAGGTGCGAAGCCTGGGCCGCCAGACTGCCTGAGAGCCCTCTGCTCCAGCCTTTCTAGACACCTACAGCAGGGAAGATCCGATGAGATGTCTTCTGCAGTCTGATGATTGAGCAGCTGACTCAGAAAAGTGATGGAAATGGTTTCCCCCCATGTACTAAATTGTCTCCCTGTGCGTTCATCTAAACTACCAAGACTCCCTGAACCCAACTGGCTTCATCCAACCTTTTTCACTCAGGGGTCTGGTCAGGGAGGCCACCTGGCTCACTTGCGACATAGCCAACATGTCTTCCTTCATCTGGGATCCCCCACGGAAATGCGGTTCCTCTCAGCGTAGATGATCCGCAGCTTCAGAGCCTCTTCGTTGTTTCGAACGAACGATGGGATCGCCACCCAAAGCCGCAACAAACTGCAGTTGGACATCGGAAACCCACAAATGGCTGTGCTTCATGGCACCAGGAGACCGTGAAGGAAGACCAATTTGGAAGACCAATTTGGGTCGTTCGCTGCACGGTGGACCAGGGCTGATCCATCCACAACGCGTCACGACGCGTCACGACGCCTCGTCCTCGCTGTAATCGGTCAGTGGTTTCTTCAAAGCGGCAATTGGTGCCAAGGCATCCACGCACCTTGTTGGAGCGATGGAGAATTGATTTGTTGGAAAGGCTGCGTCCCCAAAAAGATTCAGAAATGAAGGTGTCAAACGGTGCTGCCCCATGTTGTTCTATAATAGGTCCAATTTCGAAAGGTTTTGGGGCTTACTTACCTACTCATGAAAAAACGAGCACCATTTAAGATCCATGACTCAACGAACTCGGATCCCTAGCGCTCCGATGTCCACGAAGAGGCCGAGAGGTGTCAACTTGCTGACCTGTCCAAGAGCACACTCTCAAAGTCAGAGGCTTTCACTAAGTCTGATGATTCAATCTTCTCAGAAAAGAAAAACAAACTCCAATTCTCATGGGGTCCTATGGGGTCCTGCCGAGTCTGCGCAGATTCTACATGGAGAATCTACCATATGTTTTTTAATGGGACAACTAGACTTATATCTTAGTAATAACCATGATAAGTGCCGTAAGTTGTACAAAAAACCGCTTGGAACTTATCGTACTTATTTATATGGTTTCGCTAGTTATGTTAAAAAAAATTGCATACTTATAAGTAGAACGTAAGTATGACGAAAAAAAAGCATGTTCTACTTATTTTCTACTTATCCTACTTATGGGAACAGAGGTTTTGAGGGTTGTCCTGGCAGTTGGGCTCAAGCAAATATAGACTGGGGGAGCATATTTGTGGGGGCATGGAGCCGCGCGCGCGATAGCTGGCGACCGACAGCTGGCGACCGACATCCTGTACGCCTTGGATGCTGTGGGTGTGCTGGTCTCTGAGGTGTATAAGCTGGAAGCCTCTATCGGGCTCATTGGGCCACTATAGAGCACTGACTGGGCGCAAGAAAACGGAGTGCCCAGAATTGTGGGAATTTGTGGGAAATTGTAGGAAAACTTTTGAGAGGTAGAATGTGGGAAAGACCCTGCCTATTACCTTTAATAAGGGAAATTGTGGGAAGATTGAAAGATTATGAAAATTTGTGTGGGAAATTTGTGGGAAAACCGGGACGGAAATATTGTTTTTCTTGTTTTTTGGTGATTTGGGCAGCGCCGCGCGTTTTTGTTTTGTCTCCGACACCGCCGCAGAGATCTCTATATGTATAGACGGCCCCAGACAGACTTCCGCGGCCAAGTCCAGCCATGGCAGTTCAGGCAGCCTGCAGCTACTGCAAACGAACAAACAAATATATATATATAGATAGTTCTTTTTTTATGCAGCTGTATCTGGTTGAAATTTACATGCGGACAGAAAGAATCAAAACCTTCAAAAACACACCATGTGCTACTTACCGTCGCACTTGTGCTACTTATTTGGTAAGGTCAATAAGTTGCATAAGTATACTTATGTTACATATAAGTATAAGTACCGTAACAGGACTTACGTATAAGTAAACAAAAACATATGGTAACTCCAGCTCAAGGGAGCGCACGTCGCAGCGGAGAGCGAACGAGCACCGTGCATCGTGACTGCCGCGCCTTGCCCGTGACCTCGTCGCCCTCGGTGAACGCCATGTCACTGAAGTCACCCACCTGGCCGGGCACAGTCGCCACGGCACTCCAAGGAGTTCCAAAGATGGGTGTTACTTGCCTCCAAAGATGGGCAGGTTTCGAAAGATTCACCGCTCTGGAAGTCCTGATGCATCCTGAGGCAATCCTTTAGTCCTGCCCTCAAAAGTCTTCAACTATTTTGGCAAAGTGTGGAAGCTCATGAGGAATGCGAATGGACTGCTGGAGGAAGATGGTTTCATTCTTCGTCCAGGGTCCAGGACAATTTTTGGTTCTTTTGGTGTTCAACATTTCTGTGTTCCCAGACGCTCATGGGCCCTCGTATGGAGGGGTCGGACCCTCATATGGAGGGGTCTGGGGGCTCAATTCCCTAGGGTTTTGAGGGACCAGTCGGGCTGTGAACGGAGCGTCTGGGTTGAACCGTTATTCCTCATATAAAGGATATCGTGTGTGTAGGGTGCGTGGCCCAAGGGAGGAGGATGGATGGGAACCCACCGGCGGTACGACCTGCGTCGTAACATCGGCCCTTAAGGTCGCACGGTTCGGAGGCGATTCCTGGGAGTCACCGGCCGTCGAAAAAGTGGTTAGGTTGGACCATTCAAGGGCAACATCTTCGGAACGTGGTCTCATGTTGGGGGGGATAACGTGGCCCAAGTTGGTGCCCATTAGCTCTTGACCAGAGTCCACCACCTCCAACACCAGAGCAGTCTGGGCCCCACCTGAAGCTCCGCACTGAAACCTTGAGAGTCAATGAAGTGCTCTGAGGGCATCTTCGGATCTGTACCGCCGTTCACAGGTGTGTCGAGAAGGATGAAGAAATGGCACTTCACTTCACAATTCCCAATGGTGGTGGAGAGGTGTGGTAATTGGATATGGTGATATACTCTTGATAGCTTAGTGATCATCAGAATTGCAGTGCTTTCCGAGGGTGCTGAGACACGTGCAATGGCAAGCTAGAGTGGTCGTGTACAACTATACTCGGAAAACTGGTCCCGGAACAAAAACATCCGATTTGCTCAACTTGAGTCAATCCTAGGTTTGCCGCTGTCTGGCGCCATGGGACCCAGTGTGGAAGGTTTTCTTTGTGGGAATCCTTATGCCAAGACCATTCTAATGCCAAGAAAAGAGTCGATTCACCTTTGCAGGGTTCCCTTGAGTAAAAGACCACTCATTGGATCGATGAAGGGATGGTCGACGGGTGGGGGGCCAAAAGCTATAGTTGCAGTAGGTTGACCAATTCCTTTTTTAGAAGGCCACAGCTGCTTCGGCCGATGGCCATCTTGTCTTCATGGAATTCTGAGACCCTTGCCCTCCACAGAAGGGCGCCAACGACGGAGACCGGTGACGATCTCCTCATCGATCTAAATGGCTCCTCATCTCGATGATTTGGCCATCCAGCCACACACGCTTAGCAAAAACACATTCAGCATCGCGGAACCTTGATTTGAATTCGTGGAATCAACCGTCGGTGGTCTTGGCCACCTTCACATTGGTGGTCTTGGCCACCTTGATTTGTACTTTCTGGTCGCACCCTCGTGGCATGACTTGCCTTCTTTTCCGATCAGCTCCTCGGTGGCGTTTTGGGAGCGGAGAAATAAATACACGTTCATGGCCCGGCCGGGCAGAGCCCCCGGCTCTGCAACTGTGTGGGTGAATTGATCATGTGATCTCCAGAAGGTTTGTAAAGGACAGACATGACTGGCAACCTACAGTCTACTGCACCACTCGTCACTTGCCCACCCTAGCAACTCTAGCCCCAAACTGCCACCCCTCCAAGTTCAGTTTGGTGTGACTGATTTCACCCAGCCTGAACTGGGAGTTTAGTTCTGAGATGTTTGTGGCCATCCATTGCGTCTCGGCGATGAACATGGAGTTGACCTCCGATTTGGGACGGAAGGGACCTCTCAGTGACCATCTGTCTCTGCGCCCAAAAGGTGACATGTTAGTAACTTGGAAGTTGCTCTTCAGAAAAACCGTTGGCACCAAAAAAAAGATCGACCGTTGGCACCAGAAGTGGATCATCCATGAGCTGCAGCTCAAGTCAGCTGACCTATCCAGGAAAAAGCATCCGTCAATCCATCGCGAATCTTAGTTGTTTAGGAATGGATTCGGAACCAGCGCTGTTGCAAGTGACCCCCCAAAAAGGACGAGCATGCTTATGAAAATTTCAACGAACAGCTCTCACTGTTACCCATTATCTGTAAATTGTAAGGCGGCTGATCATTCTTCATTCTTGGGGTGTGGGGTTACACTGCTGCCATCCCAAAACTGAAGTGAGTATATAGAGCTGATGATGAGAATAGATCTTGAGAATAGATGATTCAATGTGTTGTTCATGTCCCAAAACAATGTTCAAGATCTCCATGCTAAAGAAAGTTCAGTTACCAGGGGTCCATGTCAGGGTGGTGTTTGGTCCCATCCAGGGGCTGTGGAGTAGCTGGGCACCCCGACTACCTCCATGGATAGCACAGGTCCGCAGCTCCTCGCCAAGGCGGTCGCACCAACACCTCAGGGAGCCCGGCGAACCCGTTCGTGGCACCCTGGTCCGGGGCGGGTCGAGACATGTGAGGCAGCTGGAGAATGCGAAATGGCTTCGTCGGACGCTGTGCTGGAAATCCTGTCCTCAACACCGGGTTTTGTTGGGGGGGGGTAACCCTTGGGACCCTTGGTCAAGCTTTAAAAACCAATTGGTTGAACAACACCACTTCCAAAGGTGTACGTTCCAAGAGCGAAAGGAACCAAGTGGTCTTTGCTGAACAGCACCTTCGACCTGAACATCTCCCAAGTCTCTGGCCGTGAACGGTGAACGGAACCGACGAAATACGAGAAGCGGCGGCAAAGAGAGACACATCCAGTCGAAGAAGTGACAAAACATCCGAAAACACCCGTTTTTTCCGTCAATTTCAGAGGCAGGCTGAGAAGAAGTCAGTCCTGACAACTGATGTCCAAGTGTTCGCATGTTGAAATCACACATGTCGGCTAATGAGCTCGGAGTGGTGTTCCAAGAGGTACACATGCGGCTGTGGATCTCGCAGAATCGCGCGCATGCGCTCCGACCGGGCGAAGTCTATGGGCCGCAAACCCCGGTGGTTGCGGAGCTCCGGATCCGCGCGCGCCGCGAGGAGGAGCGTCAGGAGGCCCTCGTTGTCAAAGATGACCGACCAACCCACAGGAGTGGTGCTGTTGTTGGTGACAAATCTCAGCAGAGCGTTAGGCTCACCCCTACAACAGCGGTTGTAGGCCCTGAGAATCAGCTCAACACTCCTGGAAATGCCCTCAGGCTGGCAGACTTGATTCATGTCTGCCCTGCTCTGCAGCAACAGTTGTGCTGACAACAAATTGTTGTTGGAGTCACCCGAAAATGCCAGGGGATGCAACGGTGACGCACTTGCAAGTCCTCCTCGTCCGCCCAGCACGTCCGCTTTGAGCTCCACCATCCGTGCAAGCACTTGGCACGGAGCCCCAAAGGAGGCGGCGACGTGGAGAGGACAGTATTGCGTGAGATGCTTTCCTTAGAATTGGCTGCTTTGGATACCGGCAAAAACGTCCAAAATCCCATCGAAAACCTCCTCTCCCCCTTTGCCAGTGGGATGGCACAGCACACCCAGGAACCGCAAAAATACTAAATCCACCCGAAAATACTGCACTCTTCGCCAGGTTTCCCTGATCATTAATCCCAGCACCATGACGCACGAGGAGCTCCAGCGCCTCCACTGTGCTACACAGACCCAGCGGTGGGAGCGCCGTGAGGCTGGAGCTGCTGGGGTCCGCCCGCAACTTCAAGAGGGTTTCCAACATGCGCAGGTCGTGGCTCCTGAACCAAACAGCCAAATGCAAGGGTGAATAACCTGAGGCATTCAGCGTCTGCGGCAACGCTGGTGCAGAGGTCTGGAGCGAGGCTTTGGCAACAGCAAGAGTGTGAACCAGCACATGATCTCCTGAAAGAGCAGCGCAGGCGATGGGACCAAGGCCTTTGTGTCGGTGCAAATGATTGGAGAAGGAAAAATCCGAAAGGAACTCCTCCAAGCTCCGCTGCTTCCTGGCAAGACCAGTCATCTCTTCAAAGAGTGAACGGTACAAGCGGTAGGCCGTCTTGTTCTTGACCTGGCTCAGCTCACCCAAGTGCTCCGTCAGAGCGGTCTGAATCACAGTGCTACACGAGGCGCGGTCCTTCTCCACGGCAAAGTCACCCAGGTGCACGGGGTAGCGGTGCCACAGAGGTGCTGCGAACTGTGCCACGTCTTGACTCTTGACCACCACTATTGGGATCTTCGATCTGGCCGACAGGGAATAGGACCAGAGCTCTGTGCGACACCAACCTCGTTCGAGCCAACTGTGAAAGTTGCATTGGGAGAGTGTCTCGGAGTGCGTGGCATCAGGAACTAAAGCCAAGAAGATGTTGCAACAGTCCACATAGCTGGGAATGCTGCGAACATGAAGTAGTTGTTCTTCTGGCACTCCAGGCTCATGTCCATCCACTAATTGAGGCACTGAAAAGTAGTCCAGCCACACATGCGCTTTAGCCGTCCGACGGAGCTCTCCTTTGGTGGGTCTGCGCCCGTAGTATTGCGAGACAATGTCGCTTTCGATCTTCAGCTTCCTCGAGATGATGTTCTTCAAAACACCCTGAAGCACCAGCAATTGCTCTCCCATTGGATCGGGGTGCTGGCGACCCAGCCATTGATGCGAGACGAAGATCACAAACATCTCTGGACTCCACTGGCTAAGAAGACCTTTAGCCTTCAAAGATTGGTGTGGTGGCAATCGCCCAGTCATCTCAAGAACATGCCCAACTCTCACAACCCACATGGGTGCGTGCTGTTGATGCCCTGATTGAAACGCATCGTCGGCAGAGGCAGAGGAACAAAATCCCATGGCGATAGCTGCGGAGCGCTATGGAGCTCACAGAGTGCTGCTTCTAGCTACTTCTCTACCACATCTAGCTGTATAGATGGCATTACATGTTGGAACCGGTATATGCCCGAAAATACCCGAATTAGTTTACATATGGCCCAAGATCCTGGATGTGCTGTGGAAGATTTGTTGGATCCATCTCCCTCTGAAGCGCGCTCAACTCACTCCATTAACTTGTCCGTGCTTGATTGCGGGAAAGTGTCATCATCTGCGGTACTTCAAAACCTGCACCAAAAAGCTACTCAACCTAAGCAGTTGCAAGCTTCTTGCCGAAAAAGCACCTGAACACCTCTTGAGGGCCAATCCCTTCCCATCTAGACATCTCCAGTCCAGTCTCCGCATCCTCCGGCAGCTCAGGAGGCCGAGCCACGTGGAGGAGTGCACGGACCGCACTCCACGTGCGTCCTGCGGTCCAGCGGCAGCGAGCTTCTGGACGGATGGGATCAAGGCTGAAGCTTTGTAAGAACCTGGTAGACCTTTTGAGGGGCTGGGGAGAGATATTGATCCTAAACCATCATGGTCCATTTCCAAAGGTACCAACTGGCCTTACAGACCTGAAGGACCGTATACTGCTCCGTGGCCTTCCGCGGCTTGTTTGAAGGCTGCCCTTTCCGGATGAGGGTGCCCACTTGGCTGTTCAAACGCCGGTCCGTGCTCGAGACCATAAGGCTCAACCCTTAGGGTGCCCAAAATGCTTGCACAACCCCTATAGGGTGCCCAAAGCCCGCAAGGAGAGCCGGGATGACGCAAGATCAACAAGAGCCTTCGCTTATTTCGGATGCCAAAGCAATTAGCCAAGTGCTGGGTGACGTCCCTGCCAGCACAGAGGCCCGTGACGACTACAAGAAACACGTGACAGGATTGGAGCCAAAGCCTCACAATGGCCATGATTTTCCAAAACTGACCCCTGCAGAATACATGTTTTTCATGGTCTGGAGGTCACTCTAGTCCATTGCACACCCATGGTCCAGTTTGCCCAGAATAATGTAGCATGTCCTGACGATGACCTTTGTCTTCTCTCTCATCTCAATCCATGTGATCTACACCTTAGCGGCAAAAGTCAATCGAAGTGAATTCTAGCGGGCCTAGTGTTGGGGAGGAACTCGCTATGAATCATTGTACCTCGTTGTTATTGCTTGCAATCAGCACATTTGTCGGTAGCATGTGTCATGGAAGTTCTTCTAGCTAATATCTATTGTGAATGTCCGCCCACTAAATCTTCACACTTTCGACCGAAAAGCCTAGATATGAGGAGCATGATGAATGCCATTTCTGCTCGGCTACACCAAGGCCATGAGGCCACGGCATATCTCGATGTGCGGCCATGGGGAGGTGGAGCGCACGGCCGCCATGGTGTGGCGCCAGGGAGGAGGTGGGCCGTTGCTTCTACTTTTCAAGCTGTGTGTGGCCAGTGGAGACTCCAATCGACAGCCAATGTGGCAGTGTGGCATCTTTCTCTCCAAACATCAAACGTGAGTCGAACATCTGCTGAAGGTCCAGGTTGAAAGGGCCGGACAAGTGGTATGCCGTGCACATGCTGGGGTCCTCACTCGTCCATGAGGGCATCCTTTTTCCGAAAACGCGAAGGACGGAAAAAGGATATTCAACGTATCCGCGCCACACTAAGTGTACCCTAGAAACCTTCTCTGGGAATGAGCTAGCTCATCTGTAATGCGGCAGTAATGCACATCCAAATTGATCCTATTGAAAAGTATCATGCGAGTGTGGCAGATGCAAAGCTGCCTCTGCCTACAACTGCTGCACTTCCAACTCCAAAAGTGCTGGATTCTGCTGCAGCGCTGCGGCATGGCGGTATGTATGGGAAAGGCGTGCACTCCAGCTGCTCTGCAACAAACAGCTGGGCCAATAACAGACGTCCCTGACACGGTCAACTGATTTGATATTCGGTGCTATCTAGAGAGTCTGGCTGCACATATTCATATAATATGCATACTGCAGACTATACTGTACGTGGAATAGCAAGCCTTGATCTTTTGCACGAGAAGATAGGATCAATATAGCCGCCAGGTCAAAAGGTGACAAATGAGCCTTCTACTGGACGTGACTTGCTCCTTCTCCCTGTTCAGGGCTGCGGCTACACGTTAGTGCAGCCTCAGATGAGTCTAAAACCTTCATCAATCTATTAAACTTCAACAGAATGGGCGCCTGGAACATCTAATGTCCACTTCACCCGCAGCACAGGGTACTCCCAAACAGGGTGTCCACTTTCACAAATGGTGCTGATACACATTGAAATTCACCTGCCTATGACCCACCAGGCAATTTGGTGGCTTTTTCGTGTTCCTCGGAGTCTGACGGTTTGGGTGAAACGGACGCCAAATCAGCTGGTTTTAGCTGTGGCGATCTTTTTGTTGGGATGAAGATGTGGCAAAGGGGTAGCTCAAATGGCTTGGTCAAAGCAAGTTGAACCCAATTCTCCATTTGAAGGGCCAGCCGGCCCACAGGATGAACCCTGCTGGGTGCATGAAAGGCAAAAAGAATCAAGCTTGAGCTTTTTCTGGGATCGAATCGGTTTGGCCAGGCCATGGCAACAATTCCAGTTTCTTTTTTGCTGAGTAGTATATAGGCACCGAAGTCACTTTGAGCCATCCCCACAACAAGTGTTTAATTCTCTTGCAGCTCATCACTCCTGAGCCAACGGAAGAGCTCAGCGTAGAAGGAAAGAAAAGCTGTGTCCAAGTCGGATTGGCATGTGGATCCAATCACTTGACACCCAAGCAGTTATGACAGTTATGAGGTTCTATGGCTCACGCAAGTCCGGAACACCCAAAACGCAAAGAACAAAACAATCCGACTTGAGGCCCCATAGATGGCCCGGCTCTATGCGCGGCTCCCCGTCTTCAGATCCTTCGGCCAATACCACCTTTATCCACCTGAGGTCTTATTGGGGGGGGGAAGACCTCTCCTCTCCTGATGTGCGGAGAAAACCCGACCGGAACCGCCTTCCGCAGTGATCGGCTGGGCGATCGGCTGGGCAGGACGGGGGGGGTGAAGCGGATCCGGTCGTGTTCTTCCCCGTGTCGAGAGGGCCCCGAAGAGGCTCCCAAGATCCGTTCTGCATCTCCCCTCCATGTCTGACCGCGGTGCGTCGCAAGTGAACATGGCGGAAAACTCGGAATTCCGCCATGTGGGCGAATGGACTCAAAGGTCGTGTCCCCTCATGTGTCACAAAGATGAGCAGCAGAAGCTGTCAGGACTTCTCACTTGGTGTTTGGGGTCTCCTGGTCTCCTATTCTTATCCTGCACAGAAGGGGACGTCTAAGAAATATGGTCGAAATATGGTACTGGAAAATGCTCGCTTGCCATCACCACGGTGTTGCTCCCTCCCTCCCTCCCTCCCTCCGTCTGAAGAGGGAAGACCGACCTCTTCCGCCCAAGCTGCTCTGCTGCCATGATCTTGACCTCTTCCACTTCTACCGGATCGATGTCACCTGCAGGACGCCAAGGCGAAGGCGAAGAAGGATTGAAGCGAAGCCCAAGCGAAGCGAAGCGCAGGTTGGCCAAAAAAAACACCAAAAAGAACATGAAAAAGCTGGTGACCACAAATCAGAAGATGTCCTGATTGGGCTGGTTAATGCTGGTTGGCTATTGATTTGGCAAATAAAGACGTGTCCACCAATAAAGTACCAAATCAAAGGATGTGCTGCCCAATGGCCCAAGTTCCCGGGGATAAGCCGCACCAAATGCCTTTTTTCGGTTTCAAGGGCAAGCGCTTCATCTAGCCCCAGTTCCAGCCGTGGTGTGTGTGTGTGTGTTCAACTCTCGGTGTGTACCAATAACAAGACCATGGACCAGCAGTCACAAGACGGGGTGCGATCCATGGAGGTAGTCGGGGTGCCCAGCTACTCCACTCACTTGGGGACTAAACACCACCCCGACATGTGACTCCTGGGAGAGGTGTCTTTTTATCCAAATGAGGGGACTTTCGCCAACTCGTTCTCAGGTGATCCAAAACATGTCGCGAGGGACTCAAGCGCCCAATGGGTATGGAGTTGAGCTTCTTCACATACTTCATTGCATATGTCCTGCAGCCCGGTGCATGTCAACAAGATGCATGCAAGAGAACCAAAAGAAATATCCTTGTGTGTGAAACTATCTATCTGCACCCTTGATCCTTGCAAACACTGAATCACTAGAAGAGATATATACAGTGGCCGAAGTAGAAGGCAAAGTCCTCTCAAGTTAGGTTGTTCATATGGACCCTTCAAAAGTTTGTGGACCCTTCATATGATGGAACCATCCCCTATGAACCCAGCACACTGGTGCGCAATTCTTTCAAAATGAACGCAGTTCCATAGTAGGGGCAACCGGCTGTCTCGAACACTACAAAGCACGTTGTAATATTGTTATATACAACTGAAGGTGTTTTTTTCAAAAGAAGTGTCCGCCAAGAATTTGTTGATGCTGATGCTCTGATGCTGCTAATAAAGCTGTTCCTTCAAAACCTGCACTGGAAGATCTTTCCCTACAAAACGCATGACATGGCAAGTAACTGAGGCCCAAACTGAGTTTGCCAGCCCATATCCAGACGAAAAAGCATACCCAAGCACAACCGATGGCACTGCCACAATTTGCGGGTGATCTGGGGGGTCAATGTAGGCTAATATGGCAGTCCCATTAGTCGTGTCTGGGATAGGGTAATTGATCCGAGAATCCGTATGACTTCCATGTAAAAACACACACACCACACCTAAACATACCTAAACCCATCAGTCCCATCTTCGAGTTCACTCCCGGATCCCGATGTCCCCCAAAAAAGCATGCCAAACCATGGAGTGTCTGGGTACAGGACACCCATGGATTTCAGCCTCCAAACTTAGGTTTACCATGGTTTATCATGGTTTACCTAATAATAAGATTGAACCATGGTGTTTACCATGGTTTACCATGCTTTACCTATAGATCTTCCCTGAACGATCCATTCTCGCGCGTCCTGGCATAGAGCCACGGCCGTGGATGCGACTTGAAGCACTTCACGAAGGCCTGTGCGGCGACGAAGGCCAACCTCGGTGCGCCCGCGAAGAGTCCGCGGCGTCGTGCGGAGCGTGGGGCTGATGGAAGAGATGGGAAGAGTCCAGGGCCCCCGTTTGGGCCGTGCCGAATGGACACCAAGGAGCTCTTATTCCCTAGGGCTCCTGGCCCATAGCCTCAGGTAAGGTGGTTAGACCCCAAAAACCCACCCCAAGCACCTTCTCCTCAGGAGGTGGGCCAGGAGCCCTAGGGATTAGACATCCAGGGGGCCGGCCTAGGGTGGTTGTGATGCCAGGCCGCGGGGAGAGTCGGATGGCGTGCCAGGCTGCGGGGAGAGCGATGCGGTCATAAAGGAAAGACGTGTAGTAGAGACGAGTAGAAGCGGGTAGAGTATATATACCGTACATGGATGATCGAAATGATCAAATTCCTTCTTCGGTTTGGGACACGCCATGTCTTGACCGAGTTCACTCTCAAAGAGCTGTCGGGACCCGCGTGATCCCTCACAGTAGGGTGATTCGAGGAGGCGGTCCAAAAGCAGCGCGGTAGGAGTCGAGACCCGCGAGTCCAACAGTTTCAGCATCGTTCTATTCCAACGCAATTCCTGTTTTCTGAGAGATGATTGAGAATTCGTGAGAAGAAAGATTAAGTATTGGTGACCTTGATCAACTCCATTCAAATCCTAAATGCCGCGTTTTGGGTCATCAGCTGGCCCCATCCGCCGATTTCACCGCATCCGCCGTCGGACGCCAAACGGTCGACGATTCGACAGATCCGCTGAAAAGAACGCGACATGTTTTCCTGCCATGTGGTCAGCTGAAGATGGAAACTGGTGGGAAGTGTTCGTCGCATCGCGACATCCCTTCGATTTGGTGATACCTCGCAATGGCTCAAAATCGGGGGCCCTAGAGAAAGAAGGACACGATTTTGAGCGGGCCGCAAAAAAGAGAATCTGGATTTTGAGCCACCACCTACTACATGTAGACTCATCTGCAGTTGCAAGCCAAAAAAACATGAATTATCATGAATTATCTGTCGACCCTTGGAGCGAACATCAAAAAAGTATCTGGCAACTGCCAAATAGCCTGTGCCTAGACGACTCCTTCAAGAGAGTCGGTCTGCATAGACATCTCCGGCGGCGTCTCACATTCTCTGAAGGAAGTGCCAATCCTCAGAGACTACGCAATGGCAAGAGCGAGTTTGTGTAAAACCATGTGTGGATTAAATTAGAATAGGAAAACCCTCAAGCCAGGTGTTTTGTTTCTCTTGTCACTCAAGCCTTTGGCCATGGAATGACTTTGGAAAAGCTCCGTGCTCAATGTCAAGAACTTTGTTCACCTTCCAAAGCTGGTAATGCAAGCCAGCCAGCCTTTCCAGCCAGCCGTACGATCTGATTAAAAGTTGAAAGTTTTGTGCATAGTGGTGGTATGAGGGATGGTCAAAATTAGCTGATACCTCTCCCAACATGGGACTTCGGATGGATTTGGGTAGATCACCACTCAGATTTGTGAGGGCGTCCCCCATATCCGTCTGTCCATGCCATGTCTAGACGGACTACAGCACTTTTGACCATGACCGTTGTTCGCGTTCTCTACCTTTGACCCCCACAAACGCATCACAACTCGAAGCGATTCACATGGAGTTGGGTGGTGTTTAGTGCCATATCCAGAGGGCAGATGCGATGTAACAGGGGCTCACAGACGGCATTCCGCACTTGGACCCTCCAACTGCTGGCGCCTTGGGCTTTCGAAGGGTCAGACCCCACCGGTCCGAGTCCGAGTCGGAAGGTCCCAAAACGTGGACAGCAAGGAGGTCATCCAGGAGATGTTCCCTTTCAACAGGTTGCTGGGTTGAGCTTTCCCCCTCTGTCAGTTCACTGACTGAGCGCTTCACTTCTGCACTTCTCGAACAGCTGCAAGAGCACCTTCCAGGACCTCGCCATGAGAAACCCGTCGTTCTTGAACAGAAGCATTTCTATTGCCGTGCACACAAGAAACAACCTATAGATGAACAAGGAGGTGAGCCACATCCTAGTCATTTTAGAGAGATGTTTTGGATCTCTTGCACCAGATATCGGGAACCAAATAAACATCACCCAGAGGCGACCCGAACGATTTCGGCCCCGAACCAACTGCTACATGTTGGTGAAGGGTCCATTTCACCCTGGCTGGTTTCGGGTGTCACCCTGGCGAACGACAACTCTTATCGATCCACCAGACTCTTTCCCTCGATCCACCAGGCTCTCTTCCAGCACCAGGCTCTGCCTCCACCGCACCCGACTTCCGCCCACAGACCGACCACGGCCGGCGCAGAGCTAGCCGACGCGTTGGACCGGAGCCGCGGCCTCGTTGGGAAAGGCCAGCATCACCGGAGGTAGGACCGTGGTCTGCGGCACCGGCCTCAAAGCGGAACCCGGCACGAAGTGAAGGTCCGCGAGTGGTGGTCAGCACGGCGGTTGGTAGGGGGACCGGAGTTGAGGCGGTCGGTCAGAGGTCGGGAGCCAAGTCAAGAAAACAAGCTCGGATGAAGTCTTCGTGCAAAGTAGATGGAACAGTTGGTGCAAGTTCGGTGAAGAAGGGTTTTTCCATATGCATGCTGAAGCTGCTGAAGTGTTGAGCTCGATTCACTGAGTGCGTGGCGTGGCTTGCTCGGGATTCGAGTTGGCCTGTGTGTAGACTCCCGCCTGCACAGGCAAGCTACAGGTGTACACAAAAATGAGCTGCGCCCCTCCGGCGATTAAGCTTGGTCCAAAGCCAAGATTGCCACCAAGTGTCAAGTGCCTTTCCTTCTTTCATTTGCACTTGATGAGATGTCTCTCCAAACAAATCTCTGACTGCCCTTGCCACCATCCCACTCCATACATGGCCTCTGCACACACACAAAAAAACAATAAAAAAACATACACTTTTTGGCAGGAAGAGGGCGATATCTACAATCGTCTTCAACATCAAAATAACATCGATCAGTCTCATATATTCTTCCCCTTCAACCGTCATCCACCCACGCCGTGAGCTCCGCGCTAGCGCCGCACCTTCGGCAGGTCGCTGGCCCACTCACCAACGAAGACCTTGCCACTCTCGGCGTAGAAGTAGGAGCCACTCCCTTCTCTCAGGTCCTGGCCAAGGCGGCAGGGCGGCGCGCTGTGATTTCTGTTTTGCCTGGTGATGCCTGGTGAAAACAGCTGTTGGACATCAACAAAAGATACTGTACACCCTTAAGCCGCGTGGAGCTGGACGTGTGTCGCGAGCTGCAGAGGATTCGAAATGTTCCCCCCAAAAGGGGGCCCCCAGAGAGGAAAAATTGGACTGAAATAATTACTGTAAGCAGCCGCCAACAAGTTAACTATGACTTTCCAGCACAGGCAATGGGATGTGCCGAAGCAAGTCGGCTGTGTTGTACTCCAAGCTGCAAGCTCTGAAGCTTGAAGCGGAACCGGTAAATCACCGGAGGAAAAGATCTACCCAAACGCAACCCTGGACCCTCCTAAGTAAGCTCATATATCTGGACCCGCAAGTTTTATGATGGTTTTTATGATGGTTTTATGGTTTGCTTCGGGACCGGGCAAGGCGTGTGAACGGAGCGTCTGGGTGAAGTTCGTAGGTCTCGCTACGTCCGACGATATCACGTCTTCGTCTTCGCTCCCTAAAGCACCTAGTTCGGGCTCCGCAAACGCGAACGCAAACCCAGGCGGGCGAGGCATTGTACCAAAAGCCTTCATAGCAATCGCCATTGGCCTCACGAGGTAGCGGGGAGAGCGGAGGCAGCGGACCAGAGCGGGACGTCTTGACGTCGTCGTGAAGAGCAGCATCCGAGGTTCGGGAAGAATGAATAGGCCAGAGTGCCAGGTGCCATATTTTCTACTGGAGCACTTGTTTGTACACCTTGGGCTATGGCCCTCTATGCCTCAACCAACCAAGGGGCGTAGCTCTCCGGCTCTCTATACTGGCCGTGTTCCCAGGGCCATTTTGTCGCACGTACCGCGGCCGTGAGTTCGCGCTGGCGCGGGCCTTGGTGAGAGTGCCTTCGCCGCTGCGTAGGCCGTCGCACCAGCCACCGATGTACAAATCACCTGAGGCTGGCGGCGAATGGCATTGCTCCAACGGTCGGGCGGCGGCTCTCAGAATGTGGTGTGGCGCACGATGTTGGAGCTTTTGTGGGTTTTGACCCGGGTGCTCCGGATCGAATCAGAGTTCCCGATGTCGGAAGAGAAGAGGGTGGCTTCGACACACCCACATCCGTACTGGGAACCAAGTCCCAAACAGAAACAGTTCTGGTTGTTCCAATATGGCAAGAGAGAGAGAGAGAGCGTTTACACAGGAAATGGCTGGGACTGAAAAGTTCCATCCATTTCTTTCTGGTTGGCACTGGGTTTCCAAAGACTGGCTGACTCGATTTCAGGGGGCTCTTGACGAAGTTCCATTCGCTGGATCGATGCCACACACACAGCTTGCTCCAAGTAGCCGTTGCTATACCTGAGCAGCCCCTCGCCGTGCATCTTGCCCTGCGTCCGTGGGGCGTGTCCGCTGGGTCGTCCGAAGGTTCAAACGGTCAGGTGGGGCAAACAGTCCACCAAACAGGGCTCCTACTGCAAGCTGCGGCAGGAGCAACAACTCATCTTGTTTATACATATAATATAATCATATAAATCATAAATACTATCAATTAACGATCAAATGAAGTCATTGCGCTATCCCAAAATTTGATGTTCTCACTGAATCTTCCTTTTAAACACATGGGACACTTTGGCCAATTCCCGCCCGCACCCGCAAAACTTGCAACCCCAGCCGCTCCGTGCGCAAGGCCATTCTTGGAGGAGCCGAAGACCAACCATCCCAACGACCGAGGTGTCGACAAACCACCTCGACCAAACCACGTCCACCGGCCTGGGTCCAATCGCCTTGGAAGAAGTGACCATCACTGAAGAAGCAGGTGCCTCTGCCTGGGGAGACCACATGTGAGATCGACCGGGATCGGCTTATAGAAATGCCCATAGTTACTATATAGCTTCTTTCTTCTAATTAGAATAGCATGGCCTCCAACGCAATAGCAATGGCCTCCAACCTAGTAGCTTCTACAGTCCATGTTCAAGCAACACTTCTCCTATCTTCTCCTTCCAGCTTCCACATCGCACTGGAACAGGCTCAAAAGAAGCTTCCGCGGCCCTGTGAGACCCTCACCGTGTCGCTTGTCATCCTTCCAGCCACCGACGTAAAGCTTCCGGAGCTTCTTCGCCTGCTGAGGACCACAGTGCCGGCGGAGTTCCGGGTGTTTGGTGATACATCAAAGCTCTATAGAGTCATGTAAAACCCAACCACTAGCGACTCAGTTCTCAGCTTCCAAGCATTGGACGCAAAGAGATGCACAGAGAAAATGCCGTGACTGCTGAATCCATGAAGTAAATCGCTGACTCGTGTGTGGCTGGAAGTCGGAATCTCTTCAGCTGTCACTGATGTGGGCATGGAGTCCCCTGCCTTTCCAAAGGGAACCCAAAGGGTGCCCTCGCCATTCCTCGGACGCAGCAGAAGCAGCACCTGACTCCTCTGTGCACAATCCACACGTTCCCCCTTGACCATTAGAAGGGCAACTGCCATTGTTGAATCCCTTTGATCTTTGTGCTCCAAAGTCTGCCTTTGTGTTGTGCCCCCACAAAATCTGGCATGCTTCGAAGCAGCCGTATACGTACCCTCGGCCACCCACTCGCTGATGTGTTGCAACGCTTTCCTACCTATACTAAGACCACCATGGCTGAGCCTCCCTACCGCATGCCGTTGGCCCACTGGCCTTCGTACTTCTGCCCGTTCGGAAACACCTGGCGCCGTTCGGCAGGTCGCACCCGGGGGCAGAACCAAAGGGGGAAAGGTCGGGTCTGGTGTTATTAGGCTTCCAACAACCATTAATTTAATAGGCTTGGCTTGACCCAATCAACTAAGGATTTTACACTACAAAAACCAGGTCAACCATTGGTTTTTAATGGTCTTGGAAGTCTAGGGGTGTCGAAGCATTCGGGTTTGGAGGGACCAGTCGGGCGTCGTGAACGACGGAGGGTTGGTCTGACGGTCGGACCATGGTCCGGTCTAGAAGACTCGGGGGGAACGTCCATCCACGGATTCCGCCCGTGGAGGGCATGGGTCTGCTGGGTCTGCTGGCACGGCCATCCGAATCCTGCGGATGAAGCGAGGTACAAGCGGCGTTCATCGCATGGAAAGCACACCAGCTTGGTGCTTTCAAGTGCACAGAACTCAATTAAAAGACTCATCCAACAGAACAACTGTTGCCTGGAACTTCAGGCAGGCCTGAAATGTGAACAAAGAGAAAACAATATAGAAACACAGCATTATCGTGAGTGCTCCTCGATAAAAGCCTCGCCTTCAATAAATGTGCTTCATTCTTTTGGATGTGATAAATGCCCCAAAAGAATCCAGAACCTTCAGAAGATGACCCTGTTCTTCCTGCACACATCTTTTCTTTCCGGGCCTGAACTCCATATCCGTTCTTCTGATTGCCTCGGATGCAGCAAGAAGGATCAGCATCAGACGCATCAGACATGTGTCCTGGCACTTCAACACAGACTCAAATGTTTGGTGGTTAAGCAAGTAACATCGATGATCTGAACAAATCCCTGTTCCGTCAAGCAACGACACAGCGGGCAGTGGGGCCCACTGCCCAGGCGCGGGCGGCATGGGTGGATGGGTTTGGTCGGGGCAGTGGGCATGGGTGGATGGGTTTTTGGCCTGACTCCATGCGAGATGCGACCGGCCCTGGCCCAAGCTCCGCGCACCCCTGCAGTGGCTACCCCATGTCCGGTTCAGTCGCCACACTCTCGGTCCGCTCGGGGTCCCTCCGCGGTGGTTCGCGGTCCGGTGTGAAGGCGGAACAGCAGGCTGCGTCCGCGCTCATCATCTCCGCCAAGCAGCCGTCCCACTCGCCCTGGTAACTCGCACCTTTCTCCACCTTCCCTGTCCTGGATCCATCCTGCGATGTCGAGACAAGTGAGTCGAGTCGTTGGCAGATGATCCGTGGCAGCCGGAAGAAGGGGACCCCCAAAACGTACGTATGGAAATCGTCATGATCTATATTATCTGCGCCGATGCCGAAAACACTTTTGTTTGATGAACAGATTCTGGATGATTCGTACTGGATTCACTGGATCTTTCACATCTCTGCCCACAACGAAGTGAGATGATAAGAGAATATATGAGAAGAATTGAGAAGATCAATCAGACTCACTATGCGCGGACGCCTCTGCCAGGATCTGCTTCCCTACCTGGCTGCCATCTGCGGAGGGTTTTCTCCAGTTGGAGCGGCAGTGGATCAAAATCAGTGCCTTTGACTCACGAGACCTACGAGACCGGCAAAATTGGATCGAACTGCACCACAAGCACCAGCAATCAGGCAACATGGTGCTGAAAAATCGGGATTGTGAATTCGTAGACGATCGTATGTGAATAAAGATGGGTTCATCTTGGAATACAGGGAGCCCCTGTTGAAAGCCACCAGGTGGCTTGGGAAATGTCGAACAGACCTCCCACAGGCCCGCCCGCCCGCCCACGTGACGTGACGAACTGCTGGGGTGGAAGAAGCCCAAGAAACAAGCCTTTCAAGAAACTCCAGTGCCCCCTCAACTGGGCCCCCAAGCCCAGTAGATGGTCCCTCTTTGGCCGCTCCTCAGAAGGAACCCATCGCTGAGCAAAGCAGTACGTGCAGAACAGAAAACCTGGAGATAGGCGGAGGGATCTAGCAAGATAGTTTCTTGACATGTTTTGCCGTAATTCAACAAGGATCAAATATAGAGGATGATATGCTGTTTCTCCTGTAAACCCGCTTCTATGAACTAAAGAAGTGCCATAAGTGAGTATCCAGCCACTCCAAAGCCAACTGAGGGCTGACATGTACCCGGCTCACATGTCCCAGACCTGCGCCTCTTTCACCCCCATAAAAAACCAACAACGTCATCCATCACTCAATCCATCCCATGTCGCCAACCCATCCTCTTCCATCCATACCACAGTCTTCCCATAAGAGGGCACACCCCACCCCGCCCACCCCACCTGGGCACTGGAGTCTTTGTGTTCTCCTCTGTAACAAGTCCTCCCTCTTCCGCGAGGCACACGAGTGGGCCGGAGTGGGCCTCCGCACTTCATGGCCTTCCGGTCATGATGATGCCACAAAGGTTCCACTCGAGGCCTTGCCAAATGTTCGCGTGGCGGGTGCCCGGCCGGACAGCTGCATGATCATAAATGTGGCTCAATGGGGTGCAGTTTTAATGTGTTTTTTAGATAAATTGTGTAGCAGATGTGCACTCACTGATGCGGCTGGCTCGTTGGCAGCGCAAGTCAAGTGTGAGATGGGAAAGCTCGATGTGACCCTCGAGAAAGCTCCGTTTAGACTAGACTGCTTCTAAAACCACGTCCCGGAGCCTAGTGAAAGGGTGAACAACATCAACAGGAAGAACATGGAAGCACACACACAGCAATGGGGCATCTGCTACTCAGTGTGAGTGCTCATCTCGCTGGGCCCCCCAAACGCTCTGGTCACAATTCGTCGCTCCGTCACGTCCTCGCCCAATTCTCCATGGCCCTGGCCGAGCTCCGCCGCTGACGTCCGACATCCGACGTCCGCCGTGCTTCGATGGAAGAAATCCGAAGCGAATGGACGAGCTCCGGTTCTTGTTGAGTGGAACATGCGAAGCGGTCACAAGGTGAAGAATGGCACTTGAACATGACTCCCGCGTGAATGGAAACAGCCATGTCTTGGATGCTCTTTCTGACACTCCGGTTTCAACTCACACGGAAGCGGATGCATGCCATGAACTCCGGGATTTCAGGAAGCCTATAGTCTGTGTGTCTGCAGGTCTTGACTTTCTTCGGTACAACGTATCCGCTACCACCTCCGCCTCCAAAACGACCCACGCCAAAGCGGCTTCGAAACAAATAAGACCGTGTCTAGCGTAGCGGAGCGGACGGACGGACGCTTCGCGCCTTGAAGGATGGAGACGGAGATGTGCAGGTGGGAGACACCGGTGAAACTGGAGAGCTTGCCATGGATGATAGCACCGCCTTGCTGGCGAGGACCGAGGATGAGGAGGCGGTTTAAGGCGGTTTAAGGCCGAGAGGGCAAGGGCTGGGCCGGGGCAAAGATTAGTGAGATGCTGAATATTCTGGGGTGGGGCGAAGAACCAAACGGATCATCACCTGAAAACCATGGAAGAATAAAACACGCGGTACATGAGCTAGAAAAAAAGATGCGCTACATGCAGTTATATGTGAATGAGCTGCAGCTAGATGGCCAATCTAGGTAAACAAGGAATCTCTTAGATGACCCAAATTCACTGGACCTTGTGGCCTTTGTGACTCTCTAAACCTCCTGCCATGCCGCAAGTGGCAAGTGCTCCAGGCTACTCAAGTCTGCTCAGCTCGAGGCTCGGAAAGGGCCCTCCGGTTCAAGGGCCAAGCTGCAGAAAGGTTGAGCCACGGTGGCCAAGTCGCGGATTTGCACGAAAGTGACGACCCACATGGCATTCTGAAGTTCCGATCCCAAAATTGTTTAAATAGTCCAATACTGTACCTTCTGTCTCATTCTGAATTTGGATCAAACAAAATAATCATGTTGCCCTTCACAAGGATAGTAAACGCTCGAACCTCCTTGTCCTAAAGCTTGCAACCTCCTTCCTGGCTTTTGTTCAACCACAAGACCTCATTGCCATGGATAGCTGGGCTTCTACTGCCATTGCTTGCTGCTCTCAAATACCTGTTTGCAGGATTGAACCCTGTTTGCTCTGAGTGTCGCACTGGCCACTGGTGCTTGCTGTCTGAGATGAGGCGGGCATGTGGGGATTGCAGGACAAAACAGCCATTAGCCTTTACTGACTCCCGAAGCTTTCCACCTGATGTCTGGTGAAACCAATTCCAAAAAGGTGACCTGCCCAGACACGAAGTCTGGACCCTGCGTTGGACCGGGGGCCGGTGTCCCTCATACAGAAGGGGGTCCTAACCTTCTCACCAATCCCTATGGTTTTGAAGCACCAAGGCCTGTGAACGGAGCGTCTGGATGGGTCGGCTCAGCCGAGTTGAGCCGACGTACATCGGCCGGTCGTCCCGTTGGCCGGTCTCGACGAAAGCAGAGCATGGATGCAAGCAAACATCTCGAAGACTCATAATTTACTGTGTTTTTGTGTATTTATAATGGATATGTGATGTCAGATGAAAAAAATACAAAAAATATCCATCAAGATGCAAGCAAACAGCTCTAGTCTACCATGTCGATCCACCTTTTTGGTAAGGTCACCATGCTTCTTCTTCCAGCTGCCACGCAACACCCAAAACATCCCAAAACCGGCTGCAGCTGTTCACGAGCTGCTCACGCCCCGCACGCCCAACGCGGCAGCCGCCTCGAGGTTTCCTCGATGCCACCAGGTGGTCCACAGCACCGGCTCCGACAGCCACGTGCCGCAGGAGTCCAACCTCGACCGGTGCGCGACGTCTCGGTGAACCGGTGAAACGGTATGTGCCGTGGTCTCCGGGTGCGGAGCATGCGGTGATTCTGGGTGATTCTGGGTGTGGTTCGTTGGTTTGGTTTTTGTTGAGGAGGTGAGAGGAGTGCCCCGCCCGGAGTTCCCCCCCCCGGAGTTTTTGGAAAGTGAATGCTTGGAGATTGGGAGCGTTGGGTCTTAAAAGAGATTCCGTTGAGCAAAGGTAGTATAGGACAACATAGGACAACATTCTCTTGATGTTGAAGACTTCCCTCTGCTGACGGCATCTAAGCCTTCACCTAGCACTTCCTGTCCGGGTGCCCTGGAGTAGGAGACTTGTTGACGTAGTCTAGCCAGGACAGTCCAGCCAGGACACCGGATGACCCTGGGACAAAAAAAGTATCTTCCATGTTGCAGCTCCTTCTCCGGATGTTCTTTGCATTTCTTGGCCAAACGAGACTGACTCCTTCGCTTCGAGGACACTAGCGCTCGCTCGACAGTCAGTCAAATTGCGGGCCCAGCAGCTCGTAGAGGTGTCCAGCACGGATATACGAAAAGGCTCCCTCAATGAGCACCCACATGAATTTCCCTGGCAAAGAAGGTTTGCTGTCAATGCGAAATGTTCAAATGTCAGACGTATATCAGATGCTAAGTTGGTATGCTCTTTATACTGATCAGATCTGATCTGCTATGCCGATGAGATCCTACTTGAGATCCTACGAGCCACCCCTTTGGGGTCCAAAAATCGAGTCTGTTAGGTCTCTATGTAAGGTATGGTCAAGATTTCTTGTGTGCGGCTACTGCATTGTCATAGTTGGTGAGTCCCCTATCGTTTCTGTCAAAAGGGTATCTTCCTTTTCTGTGAGTACCCTATCGTCTGGAGCATGCCAGCATAATGACTGCAATGCTCTTACGCAATCCCAGCATATGACTGCAACGCTCTTACGCAATCTTTCAAGATGATCAACTTCTAGAATAAAGGGGTCTGGCAGATATAAACTTAAGGCACATATATGATGATCCAAGCCCTATGCGTTCATTCGTTCATCGGGCTGTTCCCTTTCGAAGACCTTGGCTTCTCGGTGGCTGTCCGAACAGGCGGACGAGGTTTCTCGACTGCACGCCTCCTTCTGCTTCGGTAAAACATACGTCCTGGCCGATGGGTGCCATGGCCGGCTACAGCCCTTTGTGTTTGGGCTGAAGGTGGCCTGATGGATCTGCAGCCCTTTCGTTTGGGCAACATCCTCCAAATCCCCAAAACCAGGGACCAGTGTCAAGTGACTCGGGACCAGGCCGGAAGGTGGCCTTCATAACCAGGCCACGTGGGGCGGCGTATGTCCATGTCGGTGCCCACTCCGATTCCGGTTTGAACATGGTCCTCACTGGCGAAGTGCTTGAATTTCATGGCTTTATGACCTCAGCAGCACGTCACGTCCCGCGTGCCCACGCGGTGTCTGGCTGCTGGCGGCGAAGGCGTGTATGCATGGTCGGTCGGGGGAATCAGGCGAGGCGGACAAATGAGTGGCCTGAGAGGGTAGATCCATTCCCAGGAACCACATCCCAAGTCCCGTTTTGGGGCTCCGGGGGTCGGCGGCATATATGGCAGTCCCATGGAGTATGGGAATCGAATTCCCAGGAACCATAACCCTAGAGCGAAGTCACCTGCTTGAGTCCCGAGAGCAAGCCGGATTAGGGAGGTGCAGACTGGTCGTCAACTGGACCAACAATCTGGGAGTCACCGCCGTTGAAAGGAGTGGAAGTGCTGCGGCAGGATCATTGAATCGTGTCCAGATGGTGGAGTCTCGTTGAATCGTGGAGTCCTGTTCGTCCTCTACCTGTGCTTTGTGGGATGGGTGCAGGATGACGATCCTCCGACGGAGATCGGTCTCTCCGACCGAGTCTCTCGGCTGTTCGGTTCGGATGAATCGGTGGTCATCTCATGCTGACAGGTAGGCAGCTGCCTAGGAAAGAAGTGTTGGTTGTATGTTGTATGTGGTATGTGGGATGATATCAAAACACCTCCAGTTGCCATTTGATCTTCATACTCTTGCGAATCAGTTGGTGCTCGGTTTAAAGCGGTTGGTGCTCGGTGCGATTGCTTAAAGAGCGAACAACGCCCGAACGATGAAAGCAAGTAGCGATGCCCTTTGTTCCTATATAGTTTCTTGTTCCTAGTAGCGATGGCCTCCACCTAGGGCGTCCTTGTTCCTAGTAGCTTCAAAGACATACTAGTATAGCTGAATTGTTGTTACTAGTAGTTTCAAAGCCTTTTCCTACCATCAAAGAGTGGGTCAAGCCTGCTGACCCCACTCAGCTCGCGGCACAATCTGTACATCACGGGCTGCATGTGCTGGTCCAGATATCCAAAGAAGGGATGTCCTGATTTTGCCGAACACGCGGAGCGTGGCGAAAGGAAAAAGGTCCCCCGCACAAAGAAACATCTCTGACATCTTGGGCGACCATGGGAAACTAATCAGGCGCGTTTCCTTGAAAAACCTATCCCATCATATCCCATCCACGTAACCATCTAAACAGAAAATCCAGGGAGTGTATAGCTCTTGCAACTTGTCGCGTATGCACCGCCCACAAGCGGCCGTCTGCCCGCGGTTTTGGCCTTTCATGGGACCACGATGAAGCTCGTAGGCCAAGAGGTTCTGCAGAGGGTGACTGAGGAGCTGCAAGAGCCTGGCGAAAACGGACGGAGCGAGTTTCACCAGGCAAATTTCATCATGAAAACCCCTCCCTCCAACATCCTCATGGTTCCGTGGATGGCACCACCAGCTGTTTGGTATGAGTTCTTCATGAACCCAAGTTGGGCCCATTGTCCCATCCACGTCACCACGTCGCCATGAGGATGTGGGAGGCAGGCGGCCTGTCACCTGTCACCACCGAGGTGGGACCTTGAGTCTTGGTGAGACCGTGGTGGCAGGATGAGCATCAGATCCCAGCGAACAGAACTCAGCGTCATTCTTCTTGTTCTTGGATCGCTTGATGGTGCTTGTGGGGTGTTGCTGTGCATTCAGAACCAAAAAAAAATGCGGACCGCGTTTTGGTTCGCGTTCTCTTTCACGCTCCACAGCTCAAGGCTTTCAGAGCTGTGCACACTGTACAGCCAGCCCCATGCTGTTGGCGCAATCCGTGCAGACTTTCACGGCTTTGCACCGCTTGGTGGGGCGGAAATGGATGGAAATGGTTCTTTCTTCCCCGTGCCACGTAGCTGGTCAGCGCGCGCCACGCAGGATGAATTGGGCATCGAATGAGGAAAACAGGACTTTCGATGAGAGCCCCCCCCAGGGGGTCGGCCTCTGCCTGACATCTCATGAATTTTTGGCTAGTAGGAGTTTGGTGGCTCAGGGTTTTGCGACGGGCTCAAAGTCTCCCAAGAATTCCACCATTTCGCCCTCTTTACAGACTCCAGCTTCAGCCAGTGTCAGATTGGGGTCCTGATTGCTTCTCCATTGTTTCCCACCGAAGCGGAAGAGATATCCATTGTTCGAAAGTGTTGAGGTCGTGAGTTTCTGCATGCCGACCTCCATGCCAAATCTCCAAACACACCTTGGATTTGCTACTCCCACGAAGCCAAGAAAAAATATGCTCCCCAAAACAGAGGGGATTCACCCAGTTCGGCCAAACACACAAACAACCGATGGGCGCCCAGTTCACCAAGACACTTCTCCAAGCAAGTCTTGCCGATGGCCGTTGAACTCTTGCTCCGGTCCAAAAGTGTTACATGGAGCTCGACCAAAGGGCTGGGTGCGACGAATGCGGCAACTGGCTCAAAGTCGCCACCGAATTCGACCGCCTCTCCACCAACGACTCCTGCTTCAGCCAGGGTGAGCTTTGGATGTTGGTTACTTCTCCATTCTTTGCCTCCATGATGGAAGACGAAACCATAGTTGGACAGTGGCCCTGTGGTCAGCTTTCTCATGCCGGCATCCTCTCCGAAGCGCCAAACACATTGATCCAAGGAGGCTTGACGTGTCTCGGTCCAACTCTTAAACCTTGGGTTGGAAGACAAGGAGACCTCGAGACAAGGGCATCGCTACTATAAGCAAGAAGCTACTAGGAGCCAAGGGCATCGCTACTAGGAGCGATCGGAAGCTACGAACGGAGCTTTTTCAGGGCAAGACACTCCCCTACTAGGACACCCCAGCCGTATATGGGGATGTGTTGTTGTTGTGTCGGTGGTGAAACCGTTGGCACCCTTGGCCACCGTTTTGAGCTCTCTGGAGTTCCAAGGAACTCAGGCGAAATTCCCGTAGAGCTCCTGGCCCATATCCTCAGGTTTGGTGGTTAGACCCCCCTGGCAACCACCCCAACCATCTTCGAAACGGAGGTGGTTGGAGCTCTAGGGTTCAATCGATTCCAACTTGAGATGTTCCTTCTCTTCTCCCCAACCCCACACAAACGAAACGGGCCCAATTGATGTCAATTCCAGGCAGCTTATCCGCCAGCGTCACCTGCAGTTCCACGCGGCTCGCCTCACCCGTACCACCGCGGCTTGGCGCCGCCGCTTCGAGGTCGGCGAGGAACTCGACGGCGTCGCCGTGGGCCACGCCGAGCTGGGCGAGGGTCACGGTGGGATGCTTCACACTGCACCACTGCCTTAGCGAGCCGAGCGCCAGAATTCTTGAGCAGAGCGGTGAAGCAATGGCGGTTTCATTTCTGAGGTGTACTGGCAGGTGTCATTTACAAAAGGAGGTATATTTGGGTCTGCCGATTTTTCAGATGAGCCCCAAAAAGTGGTTCTTTTAAGGGAGGGGGTTTCTGGGGTCGGGGGTGGAAGAATTGGCATTCATCAGGTAGCATGGTATACATGGCCTCCACGGACTCCACAGACTGACTCCCACGGACTGGAGGGGAAACCGGGCACCGATGACCCAACGGATTCTCCGTTCGCATTGGTGGCATGAAAGACACACACAAATGGACTGACCAGGCCAGACCGCGAACGGCGGGTGCTCAAATTGATGAGCTAAAAAATCGAATGACGATCATTTGGATTATCATGGAATAGGTCTGCGAAGGCCTATTCATCATTGATCATCATATTCATGGAACGGTTCCATCTAGAACGGCCAATTCATTGGCATGGGCAGGTCATTGATCATCTTTGGATGGAACAAGTATGATATGGAATGGCCTGATTACTCGTCATCTTTGCATCATTGACCTGGAAAATAACATCCTCTTCCTCTATGGTATTACCCGGCAGACACTCCATGGGACTGCCATATATGCCTACATTGACCCCCAATACCATCCCAATGTAGGCATTTATGGCAGTCCCATGGAGTGTCCGGGTTCTGTCCCATTCCCCGTCACATGCAGCTCTTGCCCGAAGACTTCCGGGGAGCTCGGTGGAATCGTGAAGTCTCCCCCCCATGGGAAAATGCCTAGCTCTTCAGTGATTGTCTAGCGCACGCAAGGCTCGTGACAGTGACAGTGACTCCGAAAAAAGAACAAACAATGGAGATCCCGAGACGTCAAGTGGCTGTCCTTTGAAGCGGAAGGCGTACTGACCATGGGACAGTGCTGAGGTCTTGAGGCCGGTCATTCCAACCTCCTCGCCGAAGCTCCAAACGCACTTCTCGGGAGAAGTCCTCTGGATCCGAGTGACGCTCTTGGTGATATCCTGCAGTGTCACTTTCCTGCAGCGTCGCAAACAAGAGGCTTTTGAGCCAAAAATGGCACCATGATGTACCATGGACTGAAAAAAAATAAAATAACAAACAAACAACACCCTTCTCACCTATGCCAAGTGTCACTTCGATGGATCCCGGCGCGCCCGGGCCGGCGCTCGGCACGGCGCCCGGCACGGGCGGTGCGATGGGATCGAAGTCGCCGGAGTACTCCACGAGGTCTCCGCTCTTCGTGACTCCTGCGGGTTGATGAGACGATGTGTCGGAGGTTTTCGCGGTCGGGTCAGCGATGCGGGCGCATCACCGGGGAAGGAGTTGTTGGAAACGAAGGGAGAAAACGATCTTTGAGGAATCCTCGGAAACTTTGAAGACCAACCAAGTAGAAGGCTTCCAATGATTCCATCCAATCTTGTAGACTTATATGAAGTACTCACTTGAAGACTTGAAGCTTGAAGTTCTCATGTGATGTTGTTACCCGAGCCTTCCAACCACGATTTGATAGCCTGAATTTCTGCATAATAGTGAACCACCGCATTGTTTTAATTTGTTCTAAGGAATTATACACTATACAACACCACGTCAACCATTTTTTCATGGTCTTGGAAGGCTACAGTAGGGCGGCTAGGGATGATGTTGTTCCTCAACTGCAGACGGTCTGCAGATGCCTTGGCTCCACATGACATGGGTCGTCTGTCCATGCGCGTCCTGCTTGGGCCAAGGTGAGATTGGGATGCTCATTGCTCTTCCAGCGCTTCCCGCCGAAGGCGAAGATATATCCACAGTTGGAGAGTGTACTGGTCGTCAGCTCGTACATGCCCACATCCCGCCCAAGCTTCCAAACCTCGGAGGTGCTTGATGAGTCAGTGGCTTCAATCATCTCAAGTAAAGCTTGAACAATTATGTAATAATATTATGTCTGAAACCACCACCCAGAAAAGAACAAAAAAACAGAACTTTTCTTCAGAGAAGATCAGGTTAAGAACTTCTCACATCGGGTCAATCGACCGACCTGATCTGTCATTCAACTGGGAGTCTTTTTTCCCCAGTTCAACAAACCAAGTCTGGCAGAAAAAAGATGTCCAAATCCGCTGCCAAAAAAACTGTCTCCACCACCTAAAACACACACTGACACACCTGGTTGTTCCACCAGGAAACCGATTCGTGTAAGGAGCTCTTGCCTGTCCTGGTCTTGCTTTTGCACTTGTCCAGCAGCGTGATTGAGAGCTCGACCACTGCGCCATCGGGATGCATCGTCTGCGGTGAGAATCCGTGCCGGCGCCGGCGCTCTTCGTTGCCCTCCCTTTGAGCCAAGCTGAGCGCCCTATATAGATCATCCCATGGTTAACCATTACACCAAATAATATGTAATTAACCATTAATCATTAACCATTACACTTAAAAATAATTGTTTCCATGGCCTTCAGGCTCTACCTACTTAGGCGATCTCAACATTACACCATTACACTCAATATGTCATCAATATGTCTGGCCGTAGCCCAGACATGTCTAGAACTGCGGACTGCCGAGAGTTCCAGCGGGGTGGTGCTGGTGCTGCCAGGGGGTCTGGCTGTTTCTCGGCCCTGCCAGTCCCGTCGGTCGTGGGACTGACTGGATCCGGACCCTCAAACAGGTTTGCTTCGGGTACCAACCCCTGCTATGGAGGCTTCAACCCCAGAGGGTCCAATGGTCCAAGGATCTGGGTAATTGTCCATCCGAAGATGCCCAAAACCACGTCACTCTCGACGATTGAAACGGAGTGTACTTCAACCACCTGGTGCAACAGGTCCGGGACCTCTATTTATATATACCTTAATTATAAAACATCCTTCTACCAGCCATATCATCCCATATCATCCCGGACCATGTCAGGGATCTGAATCGATTCGGATCTGAGAATCACCATTCGCTCGAATTGGTCCTTTCGCTCGAACGCCCGGACGCCCGAACGCTCCCGAAGGAGTCACCAAAGCGTCCCACCGGAGACCGGGAGTTTCTACTGATCCCCCACCCGTCCGGAACGGTCCGGACGGTCGGTGGAAGTGAAACCGAGTGACTCAGCTGCTGTGACTCCAGTGACGTCTGACGAGGTCGGTCAACCAATGAGGAAACCCCCAAACAGAAACCAACACCGCGGCGGTGTTGAACGAGCAAGGGGGAGGAAGGTTTCTACGAGGGGGTCATGTACCCAACTTCATCCGGATCTGTCCAAGAGAAGCGCTCAGCTTCAACCAGACTACAGTGGTTTGCCAGGTTCGATGGCGGATGGGGGTCCCTACATGGTGTCTGTTACGGATGGGGGTCCTCTTCCAACCACCTACTACTGGGGTAACTAGTGCCATCTACTCTGAAGAATCAGACCTTCCGTCTCCTTCACATCTTTGCGCCTGGAAACCCGACCCAAGCGTTGAACAACATCCTCCCACTGGTTTGATGCGGTTTGAATGTCGAGTCGAGTGTTCTTTCTTAGAAACCTCCATTGGAGGCATTCCCCCCCAAGAAACCTCCAGCCACCTCGCGTTTCACATGAAGCGATCGACTCGAGTGCTGGTGAAGACAAAAAGAAACACGTCGGGCCTGGCCTCACGTCTTCTGTTTTGATGTCCTGACGACATTACGCCCGTTGAGGACTGAAAAAACAGGTACAAATACAACAACAGCACCAGCATTGTACTGTTGAAGGAAGACATTTGGAAAACATATAATGTCCATCACAGCTTTTGGGGGGTCCAGGTTCCTGTTCTTACCGATGACTGACCCATGCTGCGTATTCTCCCATCTGAGAAAGCAATGTACAGTACTCAGTACATGAATCTGCCGGTGTTCCATGAGCCTGTGGCCCCCTAAGACCCACAACTATCATGCGTTTCCCTCATAAGAGGGGTTCCCAAGTTCAAGGTGAGCCAACCAATTCCGATTCAAACAGCTTCTGTGGAAGACAGCTGAGTCTTCAAAACCTTAGCCTTCAATGCCTTCAACATCTTCACCCGACTCGACGTCCAGCCGTTGGTGAGTCCCGTGGGGGGTTGGAATCGTGTGGCGTTGGTCGCCATCCACTGGACCCGGGCCAGGGTGAGTTCGAGTCCCGGTTGGGCTCCGTTTCGGTGTTTCCATGGGCCAGGGTGCGTGGACGGGTGGTTAAGGGGGAGGGGGTCAGTCCCCCGCCGAAGCTGAGGAGATGCGCCGGGCCAGCCCAAAGGGGAGTGTACATCGAAGGTCGGAGAAGGTTCGTACCACGAATCCTCCACCATGCAGCCATGCAGGTGGATCCTGTTCGCCAGGTCGCATGGCCCACACCACACCCCACATGCCCACATGCCCACACCTCTCGACCCATCGTCCCCTCTACCGTTTTCGAACGAACGGTGAAGGACGTCTCGTCCGCGCCTTGCGCCGGCGCTCCACCTCGTGCTCCAGGAAGGTGAAGAGCCGCGTGCGCGTCGGCTCAAAGATCCGCTTCTCCTTGGCGCAGACCAGAGGTTGAAGGACCGACTATCCCATAGGTACCCCAGTAGGGTCCTAGTTCAGGTCACTCAACCTCTCTTGGGAAGGCGCCGTGTTTTCACCCAACGAGCCGCGGAACGACGAGGCGAGGCTGGAACGAGACGGGCGTGAGGAGAAGCGGGTCGTGGTGGACGAACTGGGCGGTGGATGGTGCCGAGGTTTTGGGTGAACGAGGAAGATGCGTGGTCCGGTTTTGGGGGAGAGTAGGTCGGTGGGCGTGTCTGGAAAAGCTGAGGGGTGCCAAGGGTGGTCAAAGACCGATTCCCTTTCGCCGAAACGACCCGGTCAACCTGCCAAGAAATGAGAACCGTTTGCCCAAAAATGGCCAAAAGGGACTGGCCCAACACATTGCTCTGCCCAACACCGCTGCCCTCCGCACCAACAGGATGTAACAGGGCTTTCCCGTTATGGGTCGACTGGTGTGCAGGTCTACTTAGCGGTCTGGTCTGCCAGTGGGGCAGCTCTAGGCCTACTCCCCTTCTGATTCTTTGAGAGGTGGGAAGGATGTGGAAGGAGGTGGCAGAAAAATGGCAGGATGTGGCAGGTTGCAAAGGGAAAAATGAAAAGGACTTTGGACAAAGAGTAGTGGGAAAAGTGTCTTGAAATCATCGATGCTTTCATGGACGGCAGCACCATGCAGCACCTGTCTGGTCCTCCAAGTCTTCGGGGCCGCGCTTGAATGTGCTGAAAGGGAAGCGACTTAGGAACCACATGCTTGCTGAGATATGGTATTAGTTTTCATTCTGTCAATTGTCAATGAGTATGGCACTAAGCCCGGGTGTTTGACGATCATTTCACGACTTAGTCGTCCGTGGCCAAAAACCGTTGGAGATTCTGGACGCCCCTTGTGATGTTGATGTGTCAGTACAAATAGTGCGTGGAGCATCTAATGAATCTAATGCCAGAACGCACGCATGCGGCGCATGGGATCAGTCCATCCGTCTCCCGGCGAGCTTCATTGAGATACTTCCGCAAGAGCCAGAACTGCCTGCGTGAACTTCCATGTAAGGCTTGCAGTTGCCTGAGAGCCAGACGACAGGAACACGACACCCGAGTTGAGGAGCCGCAATGGGATCCGTCGGAAAGAATAAAAAGCAGGAGAACCATGCAATGCCTGCAACTGGTATAGTTCCTTCGAACCGAACCTGGGGAACTGTTCATCTGCTACAGCCAGCGGCGAGGCGAGATGGCCTGTCCGTGGCGCATGGTGCTTTGAGCAGTGTGAGCCAATCAAGACTTGCCCAAGTTGCGAAGGTCGAAAGACTATACTTTGCTCCAGTGAAGCAAAGGAAGTTCCTGAATTCACCTACTTGTTCCTCAGACCAGTCTCTTTACATTCTTTCAAAGCATCTTAAGGTCCAGGTACTAGTCCAGGTTTATTCAGAACCCCACCAGCAGCCTGCAGGAACTCCAAGAAAACCGTTCTTCTGGGAGTTCAGCTGTGAAAATCCGTGGTGAATGGACTCAAGAGATTTGTGACACATCGCAAGAACCCAGCTTCTTTGAGGATGAAGAGAGGCAACGTCTGTGACTCGGTCACGCGGTGATTCCTTTTGGGGGGACCTCAATGAGGGGGAGATTTGCTTCATCAACGGTCAACAGTTGTGGCGAGAAGGATGAATCCTCCAAGACTCGGTTTTCCAATGTGGATAGCCCCACGCATGTGGATCGGATCAATTCCATTGACTCTCCCTACAAGTCCAGTCTGACCAAGTAAAACCTTGTCTTTGACCTCCTTAAGTATCGGTGTTGTATGACCATCTCCAGTAAAATGAGGTCAGCTCCTGACTTGTAGGGTCTGCTCAACACCTTGTGTTTAGCGCCACGGCCACGGCCCTCCAAGGCCAGCGGCGCCCGATGCTCGGTAGGCTGGGTGTGCATCCGAGGGACGCCACGGAATTGGTGACGCTTCCCACGATGGAGGAAAAGCCGATGAGGGCCTCAGGGAGTCCATTTCGGGAAGGAACCATGGAGTCCATGGAGCATCCTGAACTACTCCATGACTTAACTCCTGAACTACTCCACCAGGTCGTCAATTCATCCACATCCATCCACCACTACCAGGCTGGGGTCGTTCATTTTCGTTTTCCCAGACTCTCAGGGCATGACCTGACCATCCATGGGGAGCGTTCTCGTGAAAAATCTTCTGGATTCAACGACTTGAAGAAGAAAAGGTTCGGTCCAAAAACGGGGGTCGTGCGGCACGAGGATGTTGGTTTGGTACCATGTTTTGTCCATATGTAGCTATGCTGCAATACTAATTCATACCCAGGCCCAGGCCGGGGGTGAATGAACACCCAACCTCCAAGGGCCCATGGATTATGGGCCCTGAATTGGAAAACGTCTTGGATTATGTTTGAAGAAGGCTAGGCCCTGCGGCTGTCCAGACGTCCTGAAACAGGCCGACCCACGAGTGAACGGGACGCAGTCCGTCGGTGTCACGCCGCGCTCGGGCTCCGAACGAAGAACACCACCACGATGCTCACGATCCTGGCGGCAGTCGAGTCGGGACTCCAACAACGCTGGTCGAGTCGGACCAATTTGCACCAGTGAACCCCATCATCTTCGCCCCAAAAGGTGATGGCAGTCATCACAAGAAGCTTGGTCAACTGTACCCCCAATCCCGTGTTTAAACAACAAAAACGTTCCAAAACAATGCATCTCCAAGGTCAACAGAAGAAGCAGCCGAATTTATTATATGACATAAATGGAGAAGGAGAACAAACCTCCCGGTCAGGATCACACATCTCTCCAATCAATTTGCAGTCAGTTGCCTGGTGCTTTGTACCAAACGGGCATCACGAGGCCACGCCCGGAAGAAAAACACCGCCCCTTTCATTGGACAGCAGGAAGAAACCTTGCTTCTCCTCAGCTTGGTGCTTCACATCTGTGTATCCCAAGTCGTCCACAAGACCCTTCGCTCCAAGATGGCCATCCGATGGCCGTTTTCCGGTCGACCCGAACCGTTTTCACGGGTTCCTTCCGAACGCGCCCGCAGCGAAGGACTGGCTGGATCCGGAAGACCCTCTCCACCAGCTGCGTCCACCATCGCGGACCGCGGCGTCCACGACGGACGTCCGTGCCTTTCACCCGCACCCGGAGCGCTTTCCGCCCACCCGAAGCACGGTGCCCGGTGCGGACGGTGCCGGTCCGTCCCGAGGTCCGTCCCAAGACGGCCTCTCGGGGACGTTCCGGGCAAAGGAGTCCATGGAGGCGGGGGTGAACCTCGGCAGGAGGGAAGACCAAGAAACCGTCTCTCTACTCTGGGGGAGGAGGACTACTATGTAGACTATAGGCACTGAAACCCAGGTCCGGCTTTTGGGGAGCTCGGGGTACAAATGGTGGCGTTTGGGGAGCTAGGGGTAAGAAAGAAGATGAAAGAAGGATGTTGCAATGGAGGTGCTTGACGTCGTTTCATGTGAGCCTTCTGTTCCTTGCTTTTCACTTTCACAAGAATGGCTCTCCCCTGCTGGCCGGCTGGTGCTGCATGTTGCGCTTGTGAGAGAAGTCTCACTCGAACTGCATGACAACTTCAACAAGAACTGATCAAAATTGGTCCATGTTACCATGCAGCTCATCCTGCCAAGCAGCTGAGTCAAACTCCAGTGCAGAGCTGTGGTGTACTGGTAGACCATGCTCCGTTCAGCAATGCTGGCAGGCGGGAAACCGCCACTCGCGCGGCCACTCGTGCGGAACTGAAATTCGCCACTTTCTGTGGCCCTCAACCTCTGTGGCCCTCTCAAACCCAGACACTCCATGGGACTGCCATACATGCCGATCAGGCCAGGGGTGGATGTTAGCGGTCTGTCTGGGGCGGCAGTCCGGACTGGCAGTCCCAAACAGGTCGTGTCTGGGCTGTCTGTGGGTCAAAACCTCACCATGACGTCCCCATGGGAAGCTTGACGTCTCAAACTTCTCGAAAAAAACCTCTGTGCGGTCGGTCTCCTGGGGGGTTCAAGCGGTGGGTCCCGGTTTGGACAACGCCAGAAGTCCAACGGCTCCACGGGCAGGGAAGATCAAGGGCCCTGGTTGAAGCCGGGCCAGGGCGCATAGCGGGAGGTCCTCAAGCAGGGTGACTCTATTCATAATAGATAGAACCCCTATAGAAGTCCAGTTCGACGATATTTTGACCGACTGAGGTAAATGTCTAGACTTGGGTCACCGTTGGTCAGACCATTCTGTGTATAGTCGACTGGACTCCCAGGGTACATGTAGGGCTCAATGGATGCAGGACTTGAATTACTCGAGTACCGGGTGCTCAGTTGCGTTGGGTGTTGGCCAAACAAACGTGTAACCCATTGTTATGCCAAGATATGTCAAGAGGAGGGCCAAAGAATTGAACATGAAAGTGCATAAATGGCCAAATTGTAGTTGAACCGAAGCCTCACTTTCCAAGAGTCCCTTAGTGCATGTCAACGTTTTTTACACCTTCGTACCGTCGCCAAACCTCCCCTGCAGATTAAGACCTCAAAAACATCTCAAAACCACTGAGTGGCCGGTAGAAAACCATCTTCCAGGGGCCAGAACCTCAGGGTCTCTGTTAGTTTATGTTAGTTTGAGTGTAAACCGACGCATCCGGAATCCGTTCTCCCTCCCAGTCCCTCCAGCCTTGATCCGTCGCCTTCCGAGTGATCCAGCCAGTTCTTTTCACCCTGCTCCCTGGTGACATAGCCTGGCACAGTCAAACCCTCCCGCCCCAAGCGCGCCACATGCCACATGCCACTGGACCACCGAGTCCCGCCGCGGCCTACGCCGTACCAGAGGCATGCGATGACGTGGTTCAGGACGCTGATGAGCGCCGTCAACCTGAGATGACGGCGAAGACCGGCGGGGAGCGACGACCCGCTTGGCCCGACATCACGCAGTTCGCCACGACCAGGAGGTCCGACGGTGTGGGGGGGTCCCATGGAGATGTTGCAGTTTCAGAATCGTGAATAGATCCCAGACGCTCCATGTATGCCATATACCAGCACCCTCCAACAGGTCTCCTCTGGAGGCTTTTGTAGACTTAAAAGTCGCAAGTGGTGACCTGTTGGAGGGTCCTGGTATGCCTACATTGGGCTGGTTTGGGGGTCAATGTAGGCATATATTCCATACATGGAGTGTATGGGGATGTTATTGAAAATCATCGTCGTCTATCTCCGGGGTGCGACCCATCCCTCTGTAGAGGCAGTGAGCAGCGGGGGATGAGTTTAATGATATACTTTTGGTGACCGCAAAAAAGGAAAAACATGGAAAAACCCACCGACCTTTTTGAGTCTAAAGTTATCAGCATGTCGTGCCATCCCTTTGGAGAGTTGTTTTTCCATTGGCATGGAATCTCTTTTGACCTTTTTTTATCTCTTGAAGCCTCTTAGGCAGACACTGTTCAGGCACACACCTCAAGCTGGCCCTGGCCCCCTGAAGCTGAGGCATCCTCATCCGACTCAGTTCCTCACTTCAAGAGGGTGAAGAGGATGAAGACATACTCGCTGTCCAAGATATCATACACCTACCAAATGCAGGCGCTCCCTACCAGAATTCCTATAGCCTATACCTGGGAGTCCAGTCAACTACAAAAAGAATGGTCTTTGGGTGCCTGATGTTGGGAACTGTCCTTTAATTCACTATGGAAAAGTATAGTCTTTGAACTTCCAGGGCATTACATTTTATTGGACGTTCCCACCAATAAAACTCAATAGGCTGGACTAGTAAACCCTTCTAGATGGCGAACTCACAGGGTCACTGGACGTGCTCAGGTGTCTCCTGCTTGGAGACGGTTGTCCGGTCTCACTCATAAATGAGATCACCGCCTACCAAATCCTACAAATCACCATGGCCGATCCGGTTCATGATAATTGCAGATCCCCTACGGACCGAACCATCTCTTGTACTGAAACTGGACTCTCTCTCTCTCACACAAACTGACCGCACGTGCCCCCATGCGTGCGAACTGCCCCCCCGTGGCACCGATGAAACGGAGGACGCGACGTGACGTGGCGAACCGCCAAGTGGTCGTCCAAGTGGTGGCCACTTGGGAGGCACAAGTGTCCCCATCCTCCTGGTGAAAACCGAGGAGATGTCGTCTACTCTTTGCCAAGCTAGCCCATTCTATATCCGAGGATGTCAGACGTTCATCTGTTGACTTTTTCTTTCCATTAAGTGTCCAATAGTTCAGTTTCGTTCGGGGTCTGTCTTCATTGTCTTTGAGGTCTCCGCCACAAGGCGATCAAAAAGACCACGTGTACTCAAGCGCGTTTTTCCTAGCTACCGCACGCACACACCGCGCACCATCCCACATGTGACATCACACAGTCCTGCTCCTCATGCCGTAAAGGTTTCACAACTCCAATCCATCACCCGAAGGCTCATTCCTTCTGGACCCGCAGAAAGGCTCAAATTGGATCCTTATATAACTTATAGGGTCATTTTGACCCTCATAACTATAGGGTTTTGGACCGAAGCAACATGTAACAGTGTCAAAAGTCCGTGAGCCTCCGGGCAGAAAAGAAAAACACACGCGGCCAAACCCTTCCAATGGCCTTTCATCGCGGCCGAAAAACTCTGCGCCCTTTCATCATGCGCCCGACATCGGCGCGCGCGCGGACCATCGGACGCGATCCCGGAGCGCGGACGGCCGCGCCAGGTTCATCAAGCGTTGCACTTTCAAGAGTCGCAGGAGCCGCACCCTGAGGGCCGAACGTGGGGTGCTGGACCGGTTCGGTGCGAGCCATGGAGGGGGGGTGGGGGTCAAGACTCGTGGCAAAAGACCTATCCTTTAGGGCTCCGAACGCCCGGCCCGGCTCGGCGATCGATCTGGTTGGGGTGGGAGATGTGGGGGACGACGAACGTCCTTTTCCTGGCCTCAACCGAACCCAAACGATGGTCAGCCAGGAGCCCGCCCTGAGCCCTGTACACCATGGTACACCTAATTGGCTTGTACACGACTGGGGGGCCGCTCCTTCAGTCTGACTGAGTCTGACTGTCGTATTTGAGCTCAACAAGAGGGGAAACATCGACCCAAAGCCCATTGGGTCGGTCGACGTCCGTAGGTTCAAGTCGCTTTCCATGTACGTCCGATGGGGGCGGGATTCGTACCCGTGTCGAAATCATCACAGCCTAAGGTTGAGGGGGAGACTCCCCTATTTGGAGAAACACCCAGAATATACCTCCCTAGGGCTCCAACCATATCCTCAGAAGGTGGTTAGACCCCCCAAACCCACCCCAACCATCTTCTCCAGGAGGTGGTTGGAGCCCTAGGGCCTGTTCCCAGTTCCCAGAACTCACACGAGCGAAAAGGGATCGAGTGGACCCCAAAGGGGTCGAGTCCATGGCAAGAACAACGGAGTCGAGGGTTATGGAATTGGGCTCAGCTTCACCATGCTTCATCCCATTTGGCTGCGGAGAAAGCCCAACTGGTGGTGAGACTCCAAATGTGCTGAGTTGGCGGACTCAACCATTTAAGGACCACCGGAGAGAGAACGGGCCGCCGGCCGCTGGTGGTCACCTTCGGTCTCCGGACACTCGGAGGACTCGGATGCTGCGCAGGGCGTTGGCCACTTCTTCATAATCTCCTGGCGAGGACGGAGGACGCGACGCGGAACAACGCGAGCCAGCACTGGCGAGGCCGGAGGAGGGCGCCTCCAAGAAAAGGAACCTGCAAAATAAAGGGGCCTATAGGCCTATAGGCCTTGGAGATTCGAGAATTGCCGTTGCTTCGAGTGTTTGGCATGTCTTGGCTGATGGGTTTCCAGAATGTTCCAGATTGAGTGCCGTGACCCGTGTTCAATCACCCAATACGGTGATAGCGCAAAACTGGACATGTGAAAGTTCCAAGTTGGACATCTCCGTGAAAGCTCATCGACGTGACGTGCCGTTTTTCCCGCTCCTTCTTGCAAGCTGTTGTTTTGAATGTCGTTCGTCGCCGGATCACCTGCGCTGTCTTCGGAATCTGCGACTCCAGCGATGCAGAAACGAAGGTTCACTAGGTCCACTCCCCAATTTTCAGCGGGTGTGGGATCCACCACTGTGGAAACCACAGGATTCCACTTCTCCGGCATGATGCACCATCTTTCCATCCCAGATCCATCCAAAATCCACAAAACATCCATCCAACTCGCGGGAAGGGGTGCCAAACGCCCTGTGATCACGCTGGACCCGGAGCGCCTCCGGTGCCCCACAGTCGAAGGAACCTGAGCAGGAGCAAAGGCCAGACCCGGTGCAACAGGCAGTGAACATGGATTCCAACCAGCACGAGGCTCGGAAAGTGGTTATTGGAGAAAACACAATTTACTTGATATAAGTTTATTAATAAGTGATAGTAAGATGTTTATTGAATGGTTGTGATTCTGAGTGGTTGGTGTTGTTTCTTAGTACTTCCACGGGTCTGATGCCATCCACGGGTCTGATGGAAAAACCCATGGAAGCGCCAGTTGCATTTTGCACCCAAAGCCCGGAGCCACCCACCCAGAGCCCGAAACCACAGACGGTTGACCGGTCTAGTCTCAATTCTATGAGGTAAGGTGGTCAAGTGGTCAACCCGGACCTCACACATCCCCACACTTAATATAACCCAGACACTCCATGGGACTGCCATATATGCCTACATTGACCCCCAAAACCACCCCAATGTAGGCATATATGGCAGTCCCATGGAGTGTCTGGGTAATGCAATAGTATTGCAGCTTTACATGGCAAGCATGCTAGCAAGCATGCCAAGAAGTTGGACCCTCGTTCATGCCGCCAGGCCCCACATCGCATGAGCATGACATGAAAGAGAAGCTGCTTTTTCTCCTAGGCAATACTCTCAGGTTGAGTCTGAGATGACCCTGGATGTTTCTCAACAGGGTGTTATTCTTGCCCCGTGGCCTACATGATCTCTGCCAAGAAGGCGTTGGAAACAACATAGTGCCCATATATTGCAGGTCGGCACAAACTCTTCGGGTGGGTCCCCAATCGATTCCAAGTCAACCATCTGAACGAATGGATGGGTATCATTCTGATTCCTGTACACGTATCATGGCCCCTGAAGTGGCCAGGTTCTCATCCCCTTTCTGGAGGTGGCCCTCAAGGCCTCTGCCGGCTCCTGGGCTCCTAGAGATTGTCATCAAGTAAATGGAATCCAGAATCTTCATCATTGAGTCAATGCCTCAGATTCTTCCATCCACCGACCATTCGGATTGTCCGATTTCCTCCTTTGTCCTCGATCCTTCCTGAGTGCCAAAGACCCCTGAACTGAGCCACCAGGCCAATCAGGCCCCAACACAATGAGGTCAATGAAGAACCACGTCCTCAAGGAGCGTTGAGGTGTGTCATAGCATTCTGAGCATGATCACTAGCATGATCTTTGTTCAAGGAAAACAAGCCAACTGCGGTTCTTCGTCAACCAGTCTTTATGATGTCTTTTAAACAGAAATCATCACCTTTCTTGGGGCTGTGCCACACTGAATCATGCTTTTGGGAGGGTTCCCCCATTCATAAATTGAAGAGATCACAAAAACACACAATATAAGATGTATAGATATTATGCTCTGTTCTACCGTCTGACTGATTCCAAGAAGGACTATCCATGCAATTGTTGGAGCCAAACGCATCTTAAAGACTAGAACAATGGCAATGGTTGGATGATTTCTCATCATGATCTCATTAGCTTTACACAATTCATCGAACATCAGTGAAGCACCTTCATGGCAAAAAAGAACACCGAGGTTAAGACACTAGCGAGGCGAGACATCTCAGCAACCCCTTCGAAAAAGAAGATCCAGAAATCGAGCCAGTCCTCAAATATCTGCAAATGATGCGCTTCTGGTTCATCACCAACTCCTGGCGTTGCCGCCCTTTTTTGTGTCCGCAAACAGGCACCTTGAAACTGGAACCTCCTAGAACCGCTGTAAAGCCCTGCACTGTTGTCAGTCAAGTGGTCTTCCGCTTCTAAGCCGTTGCGTTGCGAAAAGAAACGTCTGGCAACCACTTACTCAGATCCAATTGTCCCGTGCAAAGACGGATTGTCCAACTGATGTTCAAACTTTCTCGGTGGAAGAACCGCAAGCAGTTCGGTGCTTGATGCAAGCAGTTAAGATTCTGACTGACATGCAGGTGAGCTTCTCATGTTTTCCAGCGATCATGAAGGGTTGGGGCACAATCAGTATGTGAGGAACAATCACTTGAGAAGCCGCATGGATCGAGCTCGCATGTGCTCGAACAGACTGTCGCACGCGCATGTCGCAGGTCGAAGACACCCCTTCTTCATAGAAGCCCACCAGATTGCCTGCGACGGCGTCGACGGAACCTTCTTGGGCTTGTTCTATCTGAAGAGTTGGGGGAGAAACATTGCGACACCCTGCAAATGTAGTTACAATGTAGTTTAATTGATTCTCACATGACTGTGTCTTACTTTTCATTGACCATTCACTGTGGGGGGGAGCAGATCAACTACTAAATCGAGGTACTGAAGGTCCGAGGATGCGGGACCCAGCAACCTGGTTCTCAAATCTTTGTTCAGTACCGCAGGCTATGATTACTTGGACCAACCAAAGCTCCAGCGCTTGTGACTGGTGCAACAATGCCGGCAAAAACCGCACAAAATCTAGATGGGTGGCTTGTCCAACTGGCACCAACGGCTTTTGCCGCAGTGGCATTCTGCTACAGCTTCAACAAAATGAGTATGCAAACCCTCTTTAGCAGCTCCTGCTTCTGCGACAGCTTGAAACAACCCTATCTTGCCATTCCAACCCCTTTTGACAGGCTCCCTTCACCTCCGCCTTTCACTGCGCCAAAACCCACCCACCACGTCCGATGTCTCGCGTCCCTCTCTCTATACGGGCTTCCCGACTCATGAGGACGTCGCAGGTCCAGTAGAGCAGCACGATCCAGCCCATGACCATCGTGAACTCAGCTCCATCGACTTGGGTCGACTCTCGGGTCGCGACTGGTTGCGTCGACTGGTTGGGTCGACGAGTGGGTTTGGAGGGCTCTCCGGCCACGACTGGCAGTCCTTCACCAACACAGCCGTAGACACGCACATGGCGATGGTTGGTCGGGACGATGGGCCGGGGGGGCCGGGTGGTACAAAGCGAAGCATACGTTGTCTTGCTTTTGGTCTTGAACCAGGAGTTCCATGTCCGGTGCGATCGATGGAGGGTAGGGGTGAACAGGGCTGCATCCACTGATGGACTTTCCACACCACCCAGGCCCTCCATGTAACTCCCAGGGACTACCCAAACCAATTAAATGCTTAACATCTTTAGAATATAGCCCTACAGGTCCAGTCTGACCCTGGCCCAGTTCTCCAGAGTCGTGTTTTGAAAACGACCCAGCTTCAGTAGCAGCTCTGCTCCTGACCTGTAGGGGATGGTTTCTCGGATTGCTTCGTGGATGCCTCCAAGCTACTAGCAGCTAGCTCATTGGAGTTCATTGAGTTTCATGGATCTCCCCCAGTCTGACGCCACATGCCATTGATGAAGCACCGAGAAGACCGATCCAGCATGACTGGTGTTGGAACCGACGAGTTCCCGCGCGCGCTCTGTGCGCGGGTGAGCGACACATCCCAGACGCGACCCGTCTGGGACTGCCAGTCCGGACTGCCGATCAGTTGGGCTGGTTTGGGGGTCGATGGGGCGGCATATCTTCCAGTCCCATGGAGTGTATGGGCATGGGAAACAAGATATGGATCCCGAGGTGTGGCAGTGGATCCCTAGGGCTGGCAGCTCAAAGAGAGCTCAACGAGCTGGGCTAGTTCTTCAGGATGCCACCCTTGAAATCCATGCGAAGTCTCTTGGGGCACTTGGAAAATCCCATGAAATCCACCTATAGACCTTCTTTCGGGGTGTCCTGGCTGGAGGTCCCGGATGGTAGTGGGCTGGGGCTTCCAGCCAAGTGACCCCGAACTGAAGGTGCTGGCATGTGTTTAGAACTTGCAAGCATTGAAATCGCTTGGATCTTCGCCAAGTCCGGAATTCTCACCCCTCGCGAGGGAAGCGAGTGTCTTCTTCACGGCTTCACTCACCGCTTTCAGCTGGCTCTGATCCCTGATCCCTGGAGTTGTTGAAGTGCTTGGGATGCGCAAAAACAAGGTCTAACCCTGGCAACGGGGTGGGTGAACTTGCTGTAGCTCCTTAGCTCCCGCCTGAGCACCAGATAGAACCTGCTGAGACTGCGATAAATTAAATGCAAAAAAAAACGCGCGTCTTTTTCCCTCAGCAGTGTGCCTTGGATGTTGCTCTTGCACTCAGCGAAGGAACAGCAGCCAAAGAAAGTTGCAAAAAATACGCTTGAGATTTGGAAACGAGTGTTGAACGACCAAGGAGAGTCTCGAAAATACATGGACGTGACATCATATTGGATGTGAATCCTAGTGCATCTCCGTTCCTGTCTTTACACCTGGAACGATCTACAAGTCTGCCGATGCACCATGTCTGAAGACTGGGCCCGTGTCAAAAAGGAGGCCTCGAGCCTACGAAAAGAGACGGGAAAAGGAGGCCTCTTCGCATGCCGAAAATCAGAAGACGACGGACGGTCTGCCGTTCATCTCACCATGTACAGTTTTGCACCCATCGGTCACAGCTCTGCATGACTCTATGGTTTTCCCAAATATGAAGTGGAAATCACTAGGAGCTTCGTCATCTTGGTGTGGCTGACCCACTCAAAGACCACTGCTGCATTGGGGTGCATGGCATGTGAAGCTCTCCAATGGTCTCATCTAATTTGGTGAAATCGCCGTGTGGAACGGTCATTCTGAAGGCCATTGTTGATACAGACATCGGCCAGAAACGGATGTATTCACCAGTCACCCAGTGGGGTAGATGAAGTACGATCAAATCAGGCGTCATGGGTATGTCTAGCGGAGTTTAGCTATCATCAATCACTTATATATATCAAATTAATCATACCAGGACCCTCTAAGGGGTACCCAATGGAAGCCTATAGGTAGTGTGGAGTAGTCCAGCCAGGACACCCCGACAGGAGGGTCCTGGTATAATTTATATAATCAGATCACCAAATCACTTATCACCAGAGGTTGGACAGTTCGATCATCAAATCACTTCTCGACGCCAGAGGACAGATGTGATGGGACCGCGATCGGACTGCCGCGTGTGACGCTTCAACGAAGCCAAATGCTTTGCGCTGACTCGGGATGAAAGGAGGTGAAACAAACCAACAAAAACCTTTAGGATCTAAGGATGGCGTGCCATTCTGATCCTTCTCTATAATGTCTATATTGCAAGAACCATCCAACAAACCTATGTCCGGTCTTAACACCAAACCGCCGGGGCTCGAGTTTCTCCAAGCGACCTAGTCGTTGTCATGACCATTCCAAGGGACGCCGCACAAACTCGCGTCAACGAGCCCAAAAAAACGACATGCGCAGCAAAATTCCGTCACTACGGATCTTCTCAGTCGGCCCCTTGCCTGCTGCCTGCAGATCGGGCAAAATGCAGATCGGCGTGTTTGGGTGGCCAAACGAAGGTCTTCCGTTTGGGCGACATGGCAAAAAGGCTGCCGAAGGAAGGGAGTCCCAGTCGATTTGTCGGATGTGCATCGGTTCAAGATGTAAATGCATGTGTCGGATGTGGTTGGTTGATCTTATTTTTGAATATTTTTGACATGTCCCAACTGATCCAAGTAGCAAGGTCTTGGATTCAACAAGCCTTCAAACGTGACCATGGATACTAATGGGAATCCAAATCATCCATGTTAGAAGCGAAACCAGGGGCATGAGGGAAGCGAAGGACGCTGCCCGCACGAAACCAGACCAAGCACGACGTGGCGTTGATCAATAGATACCTGAGGATTGACTCAGAATTGATGAATAGAGCATCTCCAGAGGTTGAAGGACCTATAGACTAGTCCCAGTTGGGTACTCCAGGTGACGAGTCTTCTAAGGTCATTGAACCTCTCTTGGCTGATCAGGTTCCAAGACAAATGTCCTAAGATCCCATGCTCCAAGCACTGCGAAGATGCGAAGGAGCACATCAAAACGGACGGTTGACCAGGACCTTCATCTGGGCGACGAACCTCGGAATTCGTCCAAGAAGACCTGGAATCATCCCGCCCAACACGTACTGACTTGGAATGACTTGGAGAAACCTCATCTCCAATTCAAGGACATATGCCATCCGGCTTTCAGTGCTTTTCAGCAGGGTCACTCATGTTCATGTTGGTCCAAGTAAAAGCTATACACCATGGAAGAGACGTGATGAGACACCCTGGAAGAGAGACTTGCCACTGGTTTATCATTCAGAAACCATGTTAACGCAACTGACATCAAGACGATGCCCATGCCCGCATTTGTATACGGAAGAAACTGTTGAATTTGAATGGATCAAATCCACAACCCGCAGGAACACAACTGACAAACCCACACAAACCCACTTCAGCACACGTGCGTCCTTTCAGCGCTGCTCAACGATCGCTTCAACCTGCCCGATGAATGGCTGCTGCACAGGTTGCGACCTGGGGCGAGGCGGGGTCTGTGGGGTTTGACCTACCAGTCGGGGGTGACCAAGAGAGGGGAGGATTAAGTGACCTAACACTACTGACTGGTGCGACTCGCAGGGAATGAGGGAATGGATCCAATAGAATCTCTATTGGGGGCGAAACTTCCCTTATTCCCTACTAAGCACCAGTCAGACTAGGACCTAACTGGCGTACCCAACTGGGATAGTCTATATATATATAGGGTTCTTCGGACCTAACTGGCATACCCAACTGGGATAGTCGATATATAGGGTTCTGAAGAACCTCTGGGAATTCACGCACCACAACCTGTGACCAAAAGGAAGGTCTTCAAATACGCCCCTCCGGCGTGAGACCGAACCACCGACGCAGTCATCGACCAGGAGGCCAACCCACGCATCCACCCCATTGGGCGAGCTTTCGGGGGGGTCACCATGTCAGTCAACGCCACGTAAACGCCTTGAACCCGAAAACCTCGGCGTAAACCGACGTGATTTGACCGGAAACAAAAAAAGCATCATCACTTAGCATCATCATCAAACGCATCAAAACCCAGAGAAGACCCACTTATTCGATCGGAGAATCGGAAGTGTCGGACCGCAAGCGACCATTGGCGACATCTGGCGACCAATTTTTGGACACCCTCGATACTGGGATGAAACATGATGAAACTCCATTCTGAACTCTAGCCCTCAGGTACCAGCGATGAGCCTCTTCCACGCCTGAGTAATGCACAAACCATGGTTCTTTCCAATGCGCCGACGCTTCTTCCCAGCGATGGCTGCCGAGTGGCCGCCAGCAGCATGGCCACAATGACCATGCAAAGAATTCGACGCACGCTCATCTGGTTGCGCTGCGTGACACGTAGCTCTCGTGCTGCGCCATCTGCAGATGGGCAGATGGCACGGCACATGCTGAACGTCACCGCACTCAACGGCACTGCCGTTGTGTTAATCGTTCAAACACACAGCAGAACCAACAAAGGTTGAAGGACCCTATAGGCCCTATAGACTAATGATGACTAAATGCCATAGGTACCCCAGGTTACAGATCCTATTTGCAGTCACTAGTCCACCTCTCTTCTAGTCTAGTCCACCTCCACGAACAGGCTGGTTTCTTTACGGGTCTGTGCTTGGTTCGTTCGGCATCAAACACCAGCGGGTCGGTCGAACCAAACACCAGCAGTGGCACAACGTTGTTTGGTTCTGCCTTCGGGGGCACCAACAGAGTTCTCGAACTCCTGCGTCGCTGCGTGGACCATTCCTGGTCCCTCTCTGGTAGACTGGAGACAAGGCATTCGGCCCCTGGTCCCTCACTGGTAGACTGCTTCGGCCAGCATGTTCACTGCGAGACACTGGTAGACAAGGTCGGTCGGCACCGTCACAGGTCTCGCGTTGGGTCCCACACCTGTGCTCGCACTCGCTTGCTCCATGCCCCTTTCAATGTTGTCGAGCACCTCCCCCCTGCGCCTCGGACCAGCGGTCGCAGCGCGGAGCTCAAAGAGATGGAGATAACTACAACAGCAACTGGAGAACTGAGTGTGAGCCTGGCCTCAAGCAGCTCTCTATAATAATAGCGGTCACTCAAGGCGATGCATAAGGTATTTGATCAAACATCGATCTAAGAAATTGCAAACTCCACTGCACCGGCGGCAGTGATATACATCATCGCTATGCTTGCAGCAAGTGGGGTCAAACCAAACCACCCAAAGTCCAGCGGTGGGTCATGTCTGCCAGGGAACTACCCTCAGTGCGCATGAACAATGGATGAATTGAACGCTGAGGTGTCCGTCTTCACTCATCTGCCCTTAGAGGTGGCTCTATTTGCAATCCACTCGCATTCAAACCATTCAAAAGCAAAGCCCCCAAAAACCCTGGTTTTGGCAGATCAGAAAGGAATTCATGACGTATAACACTGTCGTCTTCCTGTCATCTTCGCCGGTCTGAACGTCGTCTTCGGCAGTGCGTCCGCGTGCACGTCAAGCGCCCGGGTCCCAACCCGTTCCGCGGTCCCGATCCGCCTGCGTCATGAGCGCCAGGTCCAGCAAGGCGCGCTGCATGTCCTTCATGTTCTGCGACACGGCGGCGACGTCCTGTACATACCTCGGGTCGGACCCCAAACCGCCCTCCAGCTACACAGACACTCCATGTCTGTCGTATATGCTTACATTGACCCCCCTCCCCCTGGGCACCACCACCCCTGGTCGTTTTCTCGGCAGTGGACTGGCAGTCCCAAACAGGTCGTGTCTGGGTTCTACGGCGCTGGCTCACCGATCGGTCGGGACCCTCCAAGACCGGTCGGCACCAGGTGTCTACAGGGTGGATGGCGATGCTGTTGGTTCACACTTCTTCCACCAACCATGCAGGGAATTGATTCGATCTGCTGATCAACTCCTCACACCTTGGGGATTTGGGGATTTTGCATTGAATCTTTCGTCCACTGACTGGGCCCCTGGGCAGAGCCATCATCCCCAAAAATCCAGATGTTTGTCGGTGAATCACTGACTGGGCGGATTTTGGAGGAAGAACCCTCTGCGAAAACTGCGATGCGAAGAGTTCGAAGACAACCAAGCAACTCGTCGACCATGGCAGCATGCAAATCAACCTCGCCGGCAGAAACCTCCTCAATCTGCCTCCGCACGGACCGTGGCAGGTGTGGCCATTCGGCATCGGACCTCGAGCGAAGAGAATCCTCGGCACCGAGCGCCTGAACCTTTTGGACGAACAGAACTGGCAGCCCATTCTCGTGTTGAGGTGTTCATTGGTGCACGAGTTGACCCACTGCCACATGAATCTGATTGAGATCATTTAACCTTCCTTTACAGTACCTGGGCAAAATGCGGTCTCCCTGCAATCCAGGGCCAATTGTCCGATGGAAGCAGCATCATCATAGCTCCAAGGATGTCCAAACATGTCCAAACTAATTCCTTTCATATTAACTGCTAGTATCGTTTCCCTTCAAAAAAGAATCCTGTGCCATCCCACCAAACCAAACAGTGGAACGAACTCCGCCTCTGCGTCTGCGTCTGAGCCTCCTCCGGGTGCGAAGCTGCAGCATTCTCCGCAAGGTCGGAGGAGGCCTCGGTCGGAGTTCTAAGAATCGATTCAGATCCCTTTAGATCCCTTAGGCCCGGAGCGTGTGTGAGGGCTGGTAGAAGGATGTTGAAGGTAGATTCCCGTTACACCAGGTGGTCAAGGTGGATGGCACCACCACTGGGGACTGGTCCTGAACATGGTCATCTGAATTCAGGGGGCCATTGATCATCCAGATTTGCATGTTTCTTTGTAAACAAAAAGTGATGCAAGAAAAGATGCAAGTATGTGTTTCACACAACATCTCCCTGATTCACGCCAAAAACCACACCGTTGCCACACGAGTGGACGGATGCAAGGATGTCCTTGGGACCCATCGACATCCGTCCACTCGACGTCGACGTCGGCGGGCCATCTAAGGACCTCACAGCGGCCGCGGCACTGCGCTTCGCTTCCTGTGACCAGGACACCGACGGGGCGGCCGGCCGGATCCAAGCCGCTGCCGGGGCTGAAGAAAACGGTGGAGGACACCGTCCTGGACCTTCTTTCGGGGTATGGCTGGAGGTCCCTGATTGTGGTGGGCTGGGGCTTTGGTCACCCCTTTGGTTTTTGGTGTGGTGCTGGGTTAGAGCAACCCTCTGGACCAGATGTTTATAAGTATCTACCAGGACCCTCCAACAGGTCACCACTTGCGACTTTTAAGTCTACAAAAGCCTCCATTTCGGAGACCTGTTGGAGGGTGCTGGTACCCATTGGTCCGTCCTCGCTAAAGAAAGACAGAAAGACTGGTGATTGGGTATGCCCTTAGACACTCTACTTACTGGGACGATTCCACTTCACAAGTAGCTTGCAAACGGAATCCTCACCGTCATTGCGTCACCTGATCCCATGTCATTTCAACACAGGTTTCCCTTTTTTGCCACCCCAATGACCTCCAAACATGTCATGCGCCGGTGACAAACTGTGCACTACTCCTCCCCAGAGGATGAAACCCAAACCATTCGGCTGTGCAAAAAGCCGCGAGCGCCCCGCCCGCCTTGGACTTGAGCCATTGACTCCAAGCATCGCTCAGGTCTTTCGAGAGCTTCTGCAAGTTCTCGCGGAGCTTCCTTGGAAGAGTGAATCACCGAGCCTCGCTGGAACCATCATGGCATCAACGTGGATCGCATGGGTCACCCGAATGACCAAAAAAGACAACTCTACAATAAACAGGATGGTTTTCCACTTCCATCTTGTAGGGAGTCTATGAGTCTATATCAGTATATCTGACTTTTGTGGAGACCTCTGGGCACACGACCCTGACATCCGAATACCACCGAGAAGCGGAATCCCCGTCTGTGATGTCTCACACCGCGATCTCCGATCTCGCGACCCTGTCAGCTTTCTTTCGATCTGGGTGACCCCCAAAGGGGCCCCTGGCTGACAAAGAGAGAGTGACTGGTCTAGGCCTTCCTGAAAATAGGGGGCCCCAAGCTCTCATCATCTCATTCCCACGGGGGCCAGTGGATGATGGTCAGCTCCCAGACCCCAGGGCCTTGATCCGTTTCTGCCCACCAACTCTTACAGGTTATGGTTCCATACGCCCCAATCGATCTGCGACAGGCGATGTGTCCCATGATCTATATACAGGTGAACCCGTTTTTGCCCACCGGTTTCCGAAGAAATTCTTCACATCCCTGCTTGGGGATGTGCTCCCATGTTTTCCCATGTTTTCCCATGTTCCAAGCGTCTGCTCTTTCACCCGGTGCAGCTGCTGCGCAGGGAGATCATTCTTCACCACACTCTGCGCCATCACCTCCACAAACACTTCAACTCATGACTCATTGGATCTGGGTACTGTGAAGTATCTTGAAGCATCTGCAAGCCTGAAAATCCACCATTCTTTAGATCGTCTAAAGTGGAGACGTTCTGGCTCAACAGGGGCTGGGAACCATGGTTGTGCTTGCCAGGTTTTTGCTCTCGAAGATGTCTGCGAAGATGGTCCTCTGAACAGGGCTGGACTTTTCTGAGATCTGCAAATGGTGTGTCTGTATCTGCCACTTTTCTTGTGGTGTCTGCCTCCTTTCGGGGAACCGCAAAGCTTGAAGCACCGCAATCTTGGTGGTTCTTGCTCAAAAAGTGCATCATCAGGTGATGAAAACAATGCTCTTGCAGCGATAAGTTTTGTAGAGTTGATCTTGCAGCCATTGTCTGCGCAAAGAATACGGGAATCATCCTCGGACTAAGGGAAAAGGCCGTGTGTAAGTGTGAGGCAAATGATCTTCACTCCGTCAGGATGTGGAGACTCATCTGCAGAGTTGAGGTGAATTTCGCTCATATGGTGGGTTCAAGTCCTGACAGAAACATAGACTCGGAATGTCTCCCCACCTTTGGTCGCTTTTAGGCCCACACTGCTTGAAGAGCGGAATCTATCATGGAATTACCAGCAGTCACAAGACGGGGTGCCTAACTTGGAGGATGGTGCCCAGCTACTCCACAGCCCCTGGATGGGACTAAAAACCACCCAACTCCATGTGACTCCTGGTATATGCAATTTCATCGGTCCGGTCTGATCCACCTGGTTTTTGAAAATCCTTCAGTCGTGGTTGTTGTATGACCACGTCCACCCATACCCAGACGCGACCCGTCTGGGACTGCCAGTCCGGACTGCCTTCAAAACGGCCAGGGCTGGTGGTCTGGGGGGTCTGGCTGGGGCGGCAGTCCTATTCCAGTCCCATGGAGTGTATGAGCTCATCCGTTGCTTCTCGTTCTGACCTGATTCGGTTTCTGACAGGATCGAGCCGCACACGGTGCGTTCTTTTCCGTGGCGGTCGCTCCCGGCGCTTTCGGGCTCCCAGGTCTTGAAGGTCCGTCCGACAAGACCGGACCGGATGGATCGAACCTGGTCCTCGAGCGCCTCTGTTTTCCACCCCGCGCACCGCGCAGCGCGCAGCGCGCCTGCAGCATTTGTGTCGCCTCTGCCAAGGCTCGTTGAGCCTTGGCATGGCTGGCCTGGCCAAGCTCTGCCACTGCGACAGGCAGGTGCCAGCCTACGCCTCTTGGAGTTGGGTTTGTACTGGTTTCAGTGGTCAGCCTCCTCAGCTTGGAAACCCCCTTTCTTTTGTCCCTGAAAATGCCGGGAAATTTGTTGGAAAGGAAGGCCTATCACTTGTACGAACTGACACAAACAGAATCATCAATCGAATCATACCTAACCCCCAACCATTTCAAGAAAAGGACTTGCAAAAGGCTCTGCTGGAAACATACCTGTGCCGCACATGCCTGTCCTCCACAATTTAGCCCCACTTGGATCTATAAGTGCCCTTTCCAAAAGTCAAGACGGAAAGCTCTAAGACGCCCCCGAAAGCTTTGCAAAAACCATCAATCATGCCCTGACCAAAAATGCCCTGAAAGCTCAAGAGGGCCGCATTCTCTGAGACTTACGAAGCTTTCGACGGGTCCTTTGCTCCCTTGGCGTTGGTTTCCACCCCGGCCGGCTGATGACCGCCTCAGCCTCACGGGCAGCGGCCTCGATCTCAAAGCCCGGCGTCAAAGCCTGGGATGCTCGTCCCGATCACGGCGGCGTGACACGCGGCCGGGTGGGGGCCCAGTGGGACAAACATCCGCAGTGGAAGAGGTCAAGCATGGAACATCCGCCACTATCATCAGTTGTTGCAAACGGTGATGTGATTTGAAAGTATATTGGGATAGTGATGTCTGTTGCCCTCTTTCATTTTGGTAACTTGTATGTTCCTAGAAAAAGAGGAATCTACTGCTTGTATGTACTTGAGGATGAACTTCCACGAATCCCTTCCCAAGGATGGAACAGGAAATTGGTCGTTTCTGCCCGCACCTTATGGTGGAGTGAGCCCGGCCTTTTCTTGGAGCCACCGGTGAAAAAGACGTATGACTGGGTATGTATGACCGGGTCTTGTTCTAATGATCAAGGGTGTTGCGTATGCCATGAGCAAGATAGATTGTGTCATGTGAGTGTGTATTTGAATAGATAAAGCCCTTGGCCCTTCCTGCTTGACTGGTCTATTTCCTTTCTTTGAGAGGGTCGGAACGCCTGGGAGGTCTCCCTGTCTTGATACACACCCACCTCCATGCTCGCCAGCTTCGCCGCACGTTGATGCTCAAACAACACCACGGCTTGGCCCGGCGTAAGGTCTTCTCCAAGCCCGGCAGCCAAGCGCTTCAGCGCCGTGCTCTCCTTCACCGCTGTCTTCAATGCAGCTTCCACTGCCTCCATCGCTGCGGACCGCATCGGTCCACCCCGCGGTCGAAGCGGTCGAAACCCGCCGGTCGTTCCAGGCGGACCCGGTCGACCGGGTCCGGTGGAAACACCGGTCGACAGGAGTACATACTGAGTACTGTACTGTACTGTTGGTGTCTTGTCACCCCACATAACCTCAGTTTCCATTGAGGTCCGGTGTTCGACCTGCTAGAGAGGGTTGATGAAAGCCCCTTTTGGTTGGGTGAAAAACACCGAAAAATCCACCGCACCAGTCGCATGAAGAGAGCTCGAAAACCGCATCAGGTGGGGGGTTGAGCTCGAAAACCGCATGGGCACCCGTGTGACCGTCAGATGCATAGTGAATGAAGAATTTGAGAGGGAAGATCAATGAAAACTCACTGCAACTATAGTCACTATATAGTCACAAAACCACAAACCTCTTCATCTCAATTTGCAGAAATGATAGATTCACCAAGTCCAAAACCTTCCAAAATTGGTGTCCACGTTCTCACTGGTCAAGTATGCTTATCGCTTGTTGGCTGCAAGCTCAGTCGGCTTGTTGGGGCCACGAACTCCGTATGCTTACCCACAACCCTGAGGGCTTGAGGATCAAAGGGGGCCCTGGAGTGGAGGATCAGGAGGCGAGCTTGTGACCTCCCAAGAGAGGGAGGATTAAGTGACCTAACACTAGGACCTTACTGGGGTACCCAACTGGGATAGTCTATAGGGTTCTGAAGAACCTCTGTTGGTCAGGTCCTTGAGGCTTCGCCCTTTTGGATGGCTGGTCAGGCTCCCCTGCCTCTTCGGGCTTGGCCATGACGAAGATCCGCACGGAAGACCGGTGAGACCCGATGAAACCGTTGGTTCGGTGGCGTTGGAATTGAAAAGACAAGTTGGATTGGATGATATGATATTGGATGATATATGATGTCTATAGTGATGTCTATGAGGACCTGTCTAAAGATTGTTATCTCTCTCACGATCTGTCAAGTATAAAAAGCAACTGATCTACGTGAAAATCACGCTGTGAACGATGAAGCTGATCACGCTTGACCGATCTGTCTCTGTGCTCGTTGGTGGGTTTTTGCATCTGCGGATGCCGCAGTTGCCTTGAGCCTTCCAGCATGGAACCGATGGTTTCTTCCGTCCAAACTCCCTGGTTTCGCATCATTTAAAGGTGGAACCTCCGTGTCTTCGGGGCCATCCACGGCCGTTGGCCCATGATGCCAGGGAGTCGAGGGCACTGTCCACACCGATGAGATGACTATCAAGCACACCTCTGTCAGGAAGCCCAGCTTCTCTAAAAGAACGACATGTTCAACATCAACTTCTGCCCCCCCAAAACAGAACATTCACCATGGTCACCTTCTTGCCCCCCAACAACACTTATATATATAGTATATAGTGTTTGGTCCATCCTGGAAGGAGCTACGCCTTGCTTTTGGGGAAAGATTTGGACAGCTGATATTCTATCATGCTCATTCATACACAAAGTGTAATTGCCCTCCCTGTTAGGTGCATTTCACTTGACGTCTCATCAGACAAAAGGCCCGCATCGTTGTCATCCACTGGGGCCACCAGCCGCCACCTCTTCTGGATCAAACGCCAACTGGGCAGCCAGTTGGCGGTGCGGTTGCGGTGTGGACCCCCACGGTGCATTCGTTGCGGCCCGGCCCGGCCTGAGGCCCAACACCCCCGAAGTGTCGAGTCTCAAGAGTAGGGCGTGTTTCTTTGAACGCAACTCTATTCCGCAAAACGCTGCTCTTGCGTCTCCCATCGGCCCGCAAGCAAAAGCTGCTGAGAGCTCATTCAAAGAGAAACTCGGAGATCATGGCATCATTGCAGGTCCAACAGTTCCACACGCTGACGTTTTGAGAGAGATTCCTTCACCGGCTAGCTAGCTAAAGGCCACGTCTTGGAGACCTGTTGTACCGGTCGATCTGACATGTCTCTGTCCTCGTGACTCGAGAGTGCTTTCCCCATCTCATTCCCCATCTCATCGTGCGCCTCGAAGGGGATGTAGATCACATCCCAGGAGATCAAGAAGAGACCCAGAAAGTCCCAAACTCAGCGCGGTTTCAGCGCCCAAACTCAGCGCACGTCGCTCACCACGTCGCACGACCACAAGACCGGACCGCCCAGGGGGGTGCTGACTTGGTGGGCCAACCCCCACCGATCTCAGGAGGAAAACCCATCGAGGCTGACCCGAGGCTGACCGCCTGGCCGATCGATCTAGCGTGGCTGGCGCGAATCCCGGACAACCATGGTTCTAAGATGTTCTAAGGAATGGAAAACACTACGACAACAGGTCAACCATGGTCAACCTTTCGTTTACAGGTCGACCGGAAGGCCGGACGGCCGATGCTTGATCCATGTGTGGATTCAGAGCACCCAATTTAGGGCAATGGGGCAAATGGGTCGTGGTGGTCTGGAGCAGTCCACCAAACGGCAGTGCGTCCCAGTTACCACTATAAGGAACCAGGGATTCTAGGTAGCTATGGTTTTAGTCGAACTGGAACCACTGGGACTCCCAGCGACATCGTGGTTTGCCTGGATGTTGTGGGAACAGCAGCGTGGCAAACACATGACAGGTCTCCACCAGGTAGGGAAAACCAATACCCGTTGGTCTCCTGGTGCCATGACCCACAGGTGCCCCATCTCAGGTGCCGGCCCAGTCTCACTGTGTTGTTGGGATTCATCGGAAGCCTGGACAAGGTGGCGTTTCGTTTTGAGGGCATTCTGGACAGCCTGGACAAGGTGGAAACCAAGGGCATCCAAGGACATCCAAGGTACCCGGTGCCGGGTATCAAGCATCGGACGGGAGGAAAAGAAGTGTAAGATGCGCCATCGGGTGCGGGTTGCGCGCTGCTATTTTTGAGCGGAGCAGGTCTTCGAGAATAGCAGCACACCACTCACTCAATCTACCCCAATAGAAACTCCCACCAAAGAGAAACACCGGAATAATCCTGCAACTTCGAGCATAGAGCGATCAGAAGAACACTGCAAATGTGTTACCGGCGTCCAACTCCATATCAAGAAAGCCTTTTGTTCTCTTTCCGGCAAAGCTGAAACGGGCCATTCGTAGCTTTGACCGGCTTTGACTGACCCTTACACTTCACCGCCCCGCTGCATGGCCTCCGCTTCCTCTTCCCCCGCCGCCCCCGCCGCTGACCCGTCCCCGGCCGAATCTTCCGCACGGCGCCCATCAGCTGCTCGAAGAAGCTCAACTGCAGCGGCGGAGGATTGGTGGACCTTCTGTGAGGCCGCCTGACTCAGATTAAGGGATGATTTTGTATGATATGCATATCAGTCCCCTGCTCAAGAGCTGAGCTGTGGCTTGGACAGATGGAAGCCAGTCGCGCTATAACGCTATAAGACGGGCCCAGGGCCCGAGTCGCTGACTCTCGGGGGTCATGGCACCGGGTCTGACCCTGCGTGTTTTCTTCCCTTCCCACGAACCGGCTTGGCTGACCCGACCATGGTCAGACGGTCTACTCGTGTCAACGCACAGCCCGCCATTCAACCCACAGACCATTGCTCACAGACCGGACTCGACTCGTGGGCGACTCTTAGGGATCTTGTCATCTCAAAAACCGTCAGTTTAATTGTGGATCTTGTTTAATTGTCCACCTCCACAATCAAGATTGTCCACCGCGGCTCTTAGGGATCTTGGTTTAATTGTCCACCTCCAAAAGGCAAAGCTCTAAATGTCCACCTCCGCAGCATCCTGCGCTGTGTCCGCAAAATGCGAGGATGGAGCGTCAGGTCTTGCAAGGTCTCTCGGTTTCGTCATCGTGAATGGTGCTTCCACATCTCTAGCTGGCCAAGCGGGCCAAGCGTTGAATTTGGGTGGAAAGGAGCAAGTTCCCTTTTGGCGGGTGGCTCTTCGTTGAGCACTTCGAATCCTACGGATGCACCCAGAAATCGGCTTTCGTCGCTTTCGTCACCTGTCCGTCGACCACTGCTCTACCGGACCTGTTTCGGACGGTTTCACCGGCCTGGAGACCAAAGACGCTGTGGTCCGCGATGCCCATCTGCAGCTCCAACTCATCTGGGTCGTCCGCTGCCGTTGCCGGCGCCCGTTCCGAAGGCGGAGAAAAGCGAAGCAGTCCGGAAGCTACATGTAGTATCAAGTGGAACATAATTCCACATGCCAGTGGGGAAAAAAGGAACTACGGTTCCGAAAAAAAAAAAAAAAAAAAAAAAAAACATCACCCGATCCGCATCGATCATCAAAAGCAGGAAGACCCTGCCTTAGTACAACAATGCCTTCTTCGGCATTCAGGCTATAAAACATCAATGGTGGGCCATGAATCTTAGGGCTCAGGAAGACCCAAACGTGATGAAGGTCGTTGCCCGTTGGAAAGCGCCAATTGAAACGAGCACGGTGACATCTAGTCAAACATGTTGGTTCCCCTTTCAACTGGAGGCCCAAATACACAACTAACAGCCTGAGAAGACTGGTCTTGTAGAGGAAAATGCTCTTCCATGCTCATCCCATGGTGTATTTTCAGGTTCCATGTCAATCACGCAAATCGCTAGCCGGACTAGTAACCGGGTTCCCATGGACCAAGAACATCACCGGCTTTGGATCCATCCTCCGTCGTTTCACCGAGTTCCCTCTATCGATCACCTCCGTCGGCCCGGATTCGGCATCCCCTTCCGCGGTCGGACGTTGTCCTCGACGTCCTAAAAACCGGGCGTCCCCCACCGCTGCCATGGGGATTGAAGATGTGGTTCAATCGCATATCCGTATGGCCTGAGAGCAAGCGAGATATGCTGCGGAGCTTCTCCTCATGATGATTTGATACGAACGAAGCCTTCATCGAGCTGGCCACTGCTCTTGTCTTTCACCTATAGTAGGAAGGGGAAGTGGACAAACAACAGCAGTGGACAGGGCACATAACACTCAAACGGAAGTTAATCTGCTTATATAATCCTGCCTCTAATATCTTATAACACGGTATAGTACCAGGTGTTTGCCTTGTTGCTACGTTGTGATCCACAGGCCTGTGAGCGACGGCGGCAATGGCCAAAAGCATCACATAAAGCACTAAAAAGGACGTGGTTCTGGATAGGTTTAGGGTTCATGAGGGTTCATGCCCCCATTGTCCCTTCTCTAGGCCAACGCATTGGTCATTGGAATCAGCCCTACCTCTGATTCTGGGTTCCCTGAGATTTAAAATCGCCTCCAACATCCTCCAACCTGAAAGTGGGGGGGTGAACTACCCCCCACCCCCGGATACTCACAAATCACCTCGACAGTTCACCCCTAGCAAGAGATCACCTACCAAAAAAGTAGGTCCACTCGTCCACACACCCTCCTTGCCAAGCTTCGCCATTGGTGCGCCAAGCGGAAGACGGTGGAGGACGGCGACACGGGGGAATCGGCCTGAGACCATGCCGTTCGCAAGACGGTCAAGCCACCTGGACCGCGTTGGAAATTGCGTAGACTCGGACATGTAGACTGTCAATACGGCAGGACCCTCCATGTATGGAATATACCCAGACACTCCATGGGACTGCCATATATGCCTACATTGGGGTGGTTTCAGAGGTCAATGTAGGTAAATATGCCATACATGGAGTGTATGGAATATATGCCGCCCCAGGTCAACCACTCGAACTGTCCGTTCAAGTCCAGGCTCTTCACCGCGTCACGCTATGACCGTCGACATGACCGAGTGTCAAACCTCCCGGCCCGACGTGGGTTCTAGTGCATGAACTTCCAAAAGTGGTCCCCAAATCGATCGTGGCACAGTGTCCAAGGTGTTGAAAGGTATGTTACTGTTCCTATCTCTTTTGGGGTTTTTAAGATTTTTAAGAAACATGAACTCCACTCCCAGTTCCCATCAGATCCCCTGGCTGAAGTGGACATCGTTGGCTCCACCTCCACCTGCTGAAGAGCCAAGCACCCGCTCGGACGGCTGCACGTCTGGGGAGACACCGGGAGACGTCCACACAGTTAAGGACCTGTTCAGGATGCGAAAACAAGGAGATCTCTTGGGTGTGGGATAGAAAGCAACCTGGAGACGCGAGAGGGAAGGGACTGGAGTCTCCGGAGGAAGGGACTGGTATACGGCGACTCTGTGCGGAGGAAGGAACTGCGCAATGGCCACAAGTAGAACTGTAAGTCCGACTTAATGTCTTGTCGTCATACCCTAACCTCCATCTAATCTGTGATGCATTTGCTGACAACAGGTTAGAGCCGTACCACCCAGTCAGGTTCTTGGATGGTCAAGACCTACTTTCACCACCCAAACTGGGTGCTGCTGGAGATCCTCCAGCTTGGCCAAGTGCCAAACAGCACACCTGCGACGCTCCCCACGCCACGTGTAGCGCCACACGCTCCGCCCACGCAATCGCCACCTGAACGACGCGGTTGCCCGGGCTGGCATTTTCACCTGGCGCCGCGGCGCGCGCCGCTTTTGGTCGGCGCCAGCTGGTCGCGGTGTTTGTGCGAGACCCAGTGACCTCTAAAAGGACGGGTTCCCCACCCCCAAGTCAGGCATGTCTTTGTAGCTATAGGGTTCTTTTAAGAGAAGGAGACCCAAACGGGTAGTGAACAGATGTGAAAAGGATATCATTATAGCTGTTCACTAGCAGTTTTGCATCCCAAGTGGTCAACAGAAGTCGAGTCTGTTCCGAACCTCGAATTTCCCCCACTTTCGAGGGTCTGCTGTGACTTTACATGTCTGAATCGCTTTGCTAACTCTCTAAATCCGCCAACCAGCTTGCGAGGGGTGAGGAACTCGGCCAGGCCTTGGCCAGGCTTGCCGGGTGCTTCTAGCGGAGTGAATGCCCCTTCAGCATGACTCTTGATTCATCAATTCCCCCAGTGAAGCTGCTCCCAGACACAACGACCTGTCTGGGACTGGCAGATGAATCCATGGTACATTGGGGTGGTTGAAGTCGGGGCCAAGGTACCAGCACCTTCAGTTCGGGGTCACCTGGCTGGAAGACCTCCAGCCAGGACACCCTGATTCTGAAGGTCCAGGTATAGGTATATTATATATATATATGGCATATTCCAGTCCCATGGAGCGTTTGGGTGGGTCTGCGTTCGCTTTGCAGCTTTGATCCAACCGCCACGGGTCCAGCTGACCCGCTGACCCGTCCGACCGGTCCGAGCGTCTCTGGGGACCGTCTGCAAGGCACCAACTGTTTGTAGTAGTGGATGGACCATTTCGTCTTCCGAACGAAAGGGGTGAATGGATTTCACGGTTGGTTCCGGATTGATTTCATCTGCTTGGTGGGGAAGCATCGGTCCCTGGAATTGGTCACACACCCACACCAGTGGAGTGCTAACAGTTGTAGTCTGGTTGAGTGCTTGAGTGCGGGGAAGCTCTGCAAAGTCCCTTCTTCCACGTGAGTTCAATGCCGCCAGAAGGGCTCTGGGCCAGTTCCTCCGCCGCACGTCTCCTCAGTCGACGAAGTCCGGCTCCGTTCTTCACCGACGTTGCAGGCTGTCCAATTGATCCTTTCCTGCCTCCCTGGTGCCTCCCAGGCTGTTCAAATGGTTCTCCCTCGACGTCCCGCAGTCCCCCCACTGGTCCCCCCTTCTGACCGGTCTGCCACCCCGACCCAGCTCTGGTCCGTCCGATTTTTCGGCGGCGCAGCCGAAAACGGAGAAGAGCAGGCCAAGCCGGCCCATGTCATGAAGACTGAGCCGCAGAAAATGCTCCATTCTAGAAACCCCAAAGAAGAACCAGCACGTTTCATCCAGCTGAAAGTGGCTGGGACCTGCACGGAAATACTTCGAAGCAGTTTTCCATCGCCCCCGAAGGCCCCCAGAGCCCTCAAAAACCTCCCAGTCAGTGCTTTCCCAATCTGTTTCTTGACCATGACAGCTCCACCAAGCGTCTCTTCCTCCCCAACTCACGCTCCACTTCCAGCTTCTTCACCCTTACACCGCTCCCGCTCTCTAGTACTCTAGGTGCCCCCCACGCACGATCTGCCAGCTTCCGCAGCTTCTGAGCCCTCTCCCGCTTGGCCTGCTTGGCCAGCCTCCGGTCCGGAGCGGAGCAGCTTGGTTCGACAGTTAGGCGCTGGTAGGTTGGGGCGGTTGACCTGTGGGTCATGGTCATCGAATTCTGTTTATGTTCTCTGGTCAACCAAGGTATCCTTCCTGGATGAAAGACCCACGGCGCCAGATAGAAGCGGATGACACTCGATGGCTTATGACTCTCATGATTCTATGGGACGACCGAAGATTTACCCACGACCCCTGAAATCCAATCAACCAGCTCTGGCCGGGCCATCTCGGGAGTCAGTCCTTCTGGGCCCCTTGGTACCTTTGCCGATCCACATGTGACATACACCGCAGGCAAGGAGCCAGCCAGCAAAGCAGCAGACATCAGCAGACATCAGCAGTCCCTCGCATGTGTTTGTGTCCTCGGACACCCGCGTGATTGAAAAGAAACACGGACACAGTCCGGCTGAATGGACAAGAACCTGATGCAATGCATGATGCGAATGGAACCACGACCATCGTTTTCTCCAAGTGTTTTGGACCGAGGAAAAGACACATCGAGAGCCCTTATCGCTCTACACCTGTCCAGACGACTACCCTTCAAATCTGAAGTCGGACCTCTGTTTCTTCACGATGAAATCCAGGATCCAGTGATCCAGCAACAGTTGAGTCCTTTTGGATTGAAAGGGTCAACTAGTCAACTCTTTCCCCACTTCAAGCACAGCACTTCCGCAGCTGGCACCAGCTGCCACAGCTCATGCCGCATTTCCCAGCGCCGGAAAATCGCCCAGGTGTTCCCTCTCCACATCGCCCGTCTCCCGGGCCTCTTCTCCATGAGGCGATTTTCGCGCGCCAGGCGGTTCTGCGTGGCATCGAACTCCTGGAGCAGTTCGCGCGCCGATTCCCGTCGGACGGTGGACGGGCAAAACTCACCGGGTGGGTCTGAAGTCAGGAACATCTATCAAAGCCGTGGCGCCCTGGCGGCCCCTGGTTCCCAAATTATCAGAGAGGACAGACTACCGGTTTGTCAGTTGTGAGGGGATCTCAGACTACCATTGTCTGAGTCGGTTTGTTTTGGGATGTCTCAGAGTCAGTTTTGAGGTTGTTATAGTATGTCCTGGCCATCCCAAAACAAACCGGTAGTCTGTTTAGTTTTCAGGTTGTTCTAGTGGATGTTGTGGCCCGGCCTGGCGCTTGCTGACGCCACGCGACGCGGGACGCAGTACGGACCGGCCGATCGTTGAAGAACGGTTTGGTCGAAGCGAAGGAACACCGTCGTCCCGTCGGCACGACGACGACTGGCAGATGAATCCATGGTACATTGGGGTGGTTGAAGTCGGGGCCAAGGTACCAGCACCTTCAGTTCGGGGTCTGGCTGGAAGACCTCCAGCCAGGACACCCTGATTCTGAAGGTCCAGGAATAGGTATATACCTAGAGACTCTAAATGCACCAAAAATTCTGCCACCTCAGCAAAAAGCGCCTTTACCCGTAATTTGCCCTGAAAAAGGGCATTCGGCGTAATTTGCTAAAACCAAGATAGACTCGGCGTTTTTGGTTTTTGAAGTTCTTGAACATATTGATTGGTTGATTAGATGCAGAACCAATCCGGGTTGTGGTGATTCATGATAACTTGGCTCGACAATCCTCTAGGGATCAAATACCTGGTGAACCGGGCATTCTTCAGGTGCGCCCTGGCTGTTCACGCCCAGTGTTTTTCTTCAGTATGTAGTTCCTAACTCTTGCCAAGCATTGTTGGCTTAGGGATTCATTGTAAACACTCAAATCCAGCCATGGATCCGATCAAGGAAACCGTTTATTAAAATTATAGAATAATAGAGAAGGCCTGGCAGAAATGCCAAATGGTTTCTGTGGCCGGACGCAACCCTCTTCCCTGATTTCCTATGTTTGCAGTGGCACAAAGCTGTTGTTGAACATATTCGGTGAATGGAGAGGTTTGATTCCATCACCAAGGTGAAAGTTAGAGGACTGTGCATGGACCATGCATAATTCAACACAAACTCACCGTGAACCAACCGGGCACCCTTGCGTGAATCGTGGCAGTCAAGTTGTTCATAGCTTTCAAAAGTTTTGTCATCCCTAGATCTCGGCGTAATTGCCCGATAATTCGGCGTAAATATCCGATAATTCGGCGTAATTGCCCGACAATTCGGCGCAAATTTCTGTAACCATGTTTATGCTTGGTTGGGGTTTCCTATATATAAGAATCAACATCTTGGATGGCTGCACTGGAAAGATCTTTTTGTTGGCCCAATTGTGAGTTGCAGCTGTTCTACAACCACCCTTGTCAAGAGAGGTTGGATCATGAAAGGGCAAAGCGGCAAAGCATTGTTTGGAGAGTGATCCGGAGAAGCAAAGACAGAACTTTGCTTGCCTGGATTGGCCTTTCAAGAAAACCGTAGGGGAAATATCGAGAAGGTCTGGAAGACACGGCATGAACTTAGGCAAACATTGTTGGATCTTTTAAGTGTGTTCTTTGTAAGCACTCCCAAACTGTGGATTAACTCTCATCTGTGCCGTGCAAGGATTCCAAGGTATCCAAACTGTGGATGCCAATCCCTTGGTCATCATATGTAAGCCCAAACTGTGGATGGTCACCCTGTAGTTTTGTTTGGGAAAGGGGGCGGGGAAGGGCTTGGTAAGACTGGCAAGATCTGGCAAGTGTTGGTTTGAGAATCTAGCAACTGAAAACCATTGAAGTCGGCAGTTTTCATATTGCTCGGCGTTATTTTTTGGATTCGGCGCTTTTCGATGAATTTGGCTGAAATCAGGGCACAATGGTGTCTCGGCAAAAATTTCTGCCAACGGTTCCTCTAGGTATTATGGTATATGGCATAATCCAGTCCCATGGAGCGTTTGGGTGGTCTTGCTGCTTGGTGTCCCCAATTCCCAACAACGGCTGGGCAGGCTGTCCATTTTGTTGAGAGGTTGGTATAGACTCAAGACTAGTGACTAGGCCTTCCTCTGACATGTTCAGAACTCGAACCGCACGAGCTTTTTACGCGGGCTCCGCCCCGGGCTCCGCGCCCGCGGGGAGGGTGGCTTCTGGGCTCCTCAAGTAGAACGGAGATGGGCGACAGTTGTCCATGGCGCTTCACGGCCATGGTGCTCCAGGCGCTCGCGCCTGGAACCCGGAGGTCACCGACCGGGGGGTTGAGGTTGGTGAGAGAGGCTTGACATTCAATTGGGAAGATCCTGATTCTGAGAATGACTGGACTATCAAGGAATCAAGTGGTCTTTTTTCTGGGGAGGCATAAACCCAAAAGAGTCCTTGCTCTCTCATGCTCTCCCCCGTTCCCAAGAGCCAAAATCGACAGGAGTCCTGACATGAAAAAGCACCGAGCCTCGGCCATGGAAGCGGAATTTGGAGGATCCGAGACTTAGTCTGAAGCACACCTCCTAACTGGACCAAGTGGCTACAGAAAGGGAAAAAGCTGCAAGTCTGACTTCTTTTCCTTGCTCTTCTTCGTTCCAATTATGGCCTTGCTGCTGACATGAAAAACCGATGACTTGCGATCAGTAGTCTGTTTCTCACAGAATTAGCCCATGGCATCAGTCTGCAGGGGAGTGACTACGTACTACGTCTGAGACCTTTTGGGTGTCACCATCAGTTCCATGCCGGGGTACTATCGGTTAAGGGTGCTCCTGTCACATCCACAGCCCTGCTCCATGGGACTATGGGACAACACTATACCCAACTCCATGTGACTGGGATAGGACTTGGACAATACAACATGAGTCCTGCCAAAGAATCAGTTCAGAACTGCCTGTCCATCGGGCCGCTCGAAACTGAAATACTTCGGCGCGCGTGAGCCAGTGCAGCCCGTCAGGGATGCTGTGCATTTGGTGAGTGAGAAGCACAGCACACGGAAAGAAAATAAAAGAAGCAGGGGCTCAGTAGAAGAATGAGAAACAAGTTGAGAAAATGTTAAAACTTGCTCTTCCAAATACCCGGTTGTACTGAATCCCAGGGTCAGTACAGGATATCTTCCCAGGACTGAACCTGTCTCAGCCAAAACAGGTGGATAAATTTGAAGGCTAGGGTCAGGATAAGGACAAAAAAAAAACCTTGGCCAATGCAAATAGATAATTTTAGGAAGGCCTGATGTTAGCAAGCTAGACGAACAGGATCGACGAAGCCGCTCCTCAAAAGTAGATGCTGGTCGACGAACGAGGTAAAACGAAACGATCGCAGCCTCAGGTTTTTTCCAACGCTCTGTATGCTCTGTGGTGGTGTGACGTCTAAGAAAACTAAGGTAACCCCAGGTAACCCCCAAGGGCACAGGTAACCCCAGGTAACGAGCGAAATGCAAGATGAAAAAACGGACACGCAAGTTTCAGCAAGGATCAACAGGATTCAAGAAGAATCGCCATCGTCTGCGATCATGTTTCGTCTCCCTTCTCCCTTCTCTCTTTTGTTTTCTTGATTTTGATTGCTGTTCAATCTGGTTTCTTTCATTCTTCTCTCTAACCTCTCTTTTCTATCTTTTCTTTCTCTTCTACTCCCACTATCGAGTGGATAAAATTCTAAAATAGTTATATAATTCTGGATATTTTTAATGCACTGACCCTGAAATATCACCCCCCCAAAAATACATATCCACTCCTTTGAGGGATAGACCCCCTGGATAGGTTGCTGGCAGGCTGGCACACAGATATAGTCCAGGCACTGACCTCACCAATTTTATCCACTCAGTACGGCCCCCTATCTTCCAAGGAAAGGAAAGGAACAATATAGAACTACTTCTCCAAGGAAAGGATGAGAAATGACCCTTGCCGCTCTTCCATGAAACCCAAACCCACACAAAGACCATCACAGCCCGCCTTTGGACCGCGGACGCCAGGGAGCGACCCGCTGGTGAACGGTGCACCTTTGGATTTAATGGATTGAATCAGCTGTCCCATGAGTTTTACATGGATTTTACGTATTTGAGACTAGAACGTCCAGGTGAACCCAATTCTTCTTGAATGGATAGTGAACGAAACATAAAACAAAAGCGGCAAAAAAACGAAACGGGTGGTTTACCGGCTCACGGGCCGGGCCCGTCCTCCTCTCAGGTGGCCCTTGCTTTTCTGCCTCTCCGCCGGGAAGATGGCACCGGTGAGACCTGTTTTCGGTGCAACACCTCGTCGTCGATCTCGCCGTTTCGTTCGCCGCCTGCAGCGGGGCGAGGTGGGAAGGTTGGTGCGGAGAGTCGCACAGTTGCTCGGGCCCTCAACTCCGGGCCCTCAAACAGATAGGGTTTTGAGGGCCCGGACCCCTGCTATGGAGGGTCCGACCCCTGCCATGGAGAGCCCAAGGATTCTTTGGGTCAATTCTGGGAGAGGGTCCGTGCCACAGGCCGTTCAAGACGTTCGCATTGAGCAACCGAGGTCCACGCATCGGCCGCTCTCATCGCAGTTCCCTTCGGCCCTCCGTCTTCGCACCGCGCATCGCTCCGCATCGCTCGTCGCTGGTCCTCAGCTCTTCTCCGCGGCACGGCGGTCGCTGACGATGCCTGGCGGTCGCTCAGTGCGTCGACGGTGCGACTGACCAGGACCCGACTCGTTCGGGGTGTCTATGTAGCCCCAAACAGCTGTGACTCGGGGTGTCCATTCACCACCCCGTCTGGGGTCCTGGTAGCAAGTTGCTTGACTATCTGACTATCTGACTGTCAAAACGCACAAATCACGGTGACGCACTATCTTGACGGGCCATCAGGTGGAGATATCGGACCCATGGCCGCCATGGCCCGCCCTGTGTCGCACAGATGCCCAGCGCCCTGAAGTCACCCGTGCCCTGTGGCGTCCCCCGTCCTCCCTTTTTGCTTTCCAAGTGGCTGAGCGGTTGGTTGGGATCCACCGGATTGACATCCGGACGAACACGGTCCCTGAGCGTCCGCGATCTTGGTCGCGAGACCGAGTGGGGAGGAACGGGGGTAGCTGCTTTCAGCTGAAAGTCGTGGTGTGCATCATCGTGCAGCTATAGGGCAGATACTTGGTGCTGGCTCACACATGCTCACATGGGTCATGGCGCACGTGCGAAGATGGCAGTGATGGCTCCAACCATGGGTACCTGAACACCCCTGCAGCCCTGCGAACTACCCAACTAGGTGACGACGCCTTCTGGCGCCTGTGGGTGGCGTGTTACATCTCTCCTGAAACCCCCTGAGGAGGACCATTTCAAGAAAGTTGAGTAAAAATGGGGTCGTCAATTTGGACATTAGTTTTTGTTATTTCAAGTACCTGAGTAATAAGAGTTTGTTTCCATCAGCAATCAGGATAAATTGGGATCAATCATCTTAAGCATGAGACACAATGCTCAGAGAGAAGGACTCCCTTCCACGAAATGATTGGACTCAGTCTTGGTGTAAATTCTCTTTGTAGCAACATGGCATGAAAGCTGTGACATTCTCTCTTAAAAAAGCCATAGTCTGCTCTGTCGGTTTTCAAACGGTCCCAATTGGTCAATTCTTTCACCAAAGTGCTCAGCGGGAAAACCGCCATACGGTGCTTTTCACTTCCAGCGGCAAGCCTTCGACAAGTGCAGCAGGAACTCTTGTCCCGTGACATCTCCATCAGCTCTGAGGTTTTTGCGCCAGAGCCATTGGTACACACGGCGTTCCAACGTTGCATTCATGCAACTGACGCCTTTCATTGTTCCTTTTCTTTTTACCTGCTTCGGCATGAAGCGCTTCAGGCTTCCCCAAGCAGCATCGATGCACTGCGTGCCTCCGACTTTACTCAGCTTGGGCCGAGGAGCACGTCGAAGCTGCACTGCGTATTGTCGTTGCTGGTGTGACACCTGAGCCACAGGGATCTTCAGCTTCTTGGCAAAGGTTCGCCAGCTCGGAGCACCATCTGAGTAGATTGCTGTGTTCTTGTCTGCTCCAATGTACTTTGCAAGGCCTGACCTGTCAATCTCCCGAATCGATTCGACAGGCGGCCGAGCGAAGAGTAACCTTCGGCGTCATGAACTTCACCACCATCAAGCCACCCCGCTGGATGGCGCCGACGACACGCACATGGACTGGGTAAGACTTCAAACAGGCCCGTTTCTTCTGCTGCAAATCTTGGATCTGGTCCGCGTAGAAGATGTTGTCAGGCTTCACAAAGAAGCGGCCGAGTGATGTGGCATCACACTCGATCTCCTGGCGGAGCCGGATCAACGACATTGCCTTCTTGCCTGCTGCAGCTTCACGCTCCGACAGAACACGCAAGAAGTTGTCCGCCAAGTTGTAAGACACGCCGTGTGCATGCACCAGGTCTGTGGCCACCACAGCTTTGGTATGGGACATGTTTGCGTAGCGCACCTACATCCGAAACAAAATCAACCAACGGATCACCTCCCACCGGGTACGAACCAACATCAATTAATCCGTCCAAAAAGAAGGGGTCCACACGAAAAAAACCCTCTAAAGATGACTCAGAAACGGTAACAAAACCACGCCCCCCCCCCGAACCCCCCCCCAAAACCCCCCCCCAACACACCTGTAGCTCACAGAAGGACAAAGTCATATATCAAGCACACTAGATACTGCATTATTGGAGGTTATTACATATCAGGCACAGGCGCCTGGAGGCGTTACCAGCAACTACCCAAAAGAGTTAGGGCGGCTCCGAAGCGAGGCCTAAAAAAAAGATTTTGGCCAACCAGCATCATCCTCAAGACTGGTCTCACAAACCCACTAAGGCCAACACGCAATGGAGTCCTGGCCGCGTCCGGTGCTGCGTGGGTTTGGTTGGGGCACCAGCAATGGCTGGGAGGATGTGAGCATCTTCGGGAATGGGGTTGCAGCTCTCGGTGCCTTGAAGGACGTCTCAAAGCAAACGCGGAGTCCATTTTCCGCTCCATCGCGCTCCTGCGGAATCCAACATCCAGCTGGCTGTGGATGGTATCCATTCTCATCCCAGAACGCATCGTCAAAGATGTAATCACCTGGCAAGATGAAATCACTTCTTCACAGTCCGGAGTCCGGCCCGAATTCGCATTCGCTGATCTCTGGAGGGCGCTGATCAAGCGCTGGACAAGCCTCGTTAATCTCTACACTAGACTAGCTGATCTTCGCATTCTTTGCGATAACTGGCAGCCCAACCCGTGCAAAAACAGACGCCACAATGCCCGCAATTCCTGAATGCACCGAGGACCCGGCCCTTGCTATCCACTTGTGACTTTTCGAAATGTACACCTGAGGCAGTCGCTGGCACTGGGATGACCAGGGTGGCCTGGCTTCTGGGCCGAAAGCTTCTGGAAGACATATGAAGGCATATCATGAACATCCAGTTGAGCCATTTTCGAGAGTGAACGTGTCTTCTTGCTGAAGAAGGCGCAAACACAATACTTCTCTAACTGGTAGTCTGCCATTGTCCGATCATCCTGAGCGCGTGAGCGCAAGAAACCGCATGAATTCTGGACGCTCGCACGATGTCTTGCAATCACTGCTGAGTCAATATGGTGTATGGAAGAAAAGAAACATGCTAAAACATCAGGGCACCAAACACACAGAAAACCCAGGTGGTAAACCGAGAATGTGTTAGCAAAAAGCTCAAAACGTTGCCCTGAAGTGCTGAATCTCACTGCCAAACCCAATATGACTGTAAAGGAGAAACCACTCCGTGTCAAAATGGGAATCCACCAGTCCTTCCTTCAAAGAAAGAACCTTACCTCGTTGAGTTGCATGTGTTCAATCTTCTGGTCCTCTAGGGGAAATGGAAGGTGAGCATTTAATCTCATGGAAAATCCATGTCATCCGAAAGACATCAGTTCCTGTTGAAGACATGTTCCAGAGCCCTCAGGCGTCATTCATTGAACGCCCCTTCCCTCTACTGGGTTGTATTTAACATAGTTCAACAGTTCATACTGAGTTGTATTTAAGATAGATCAAAAGGACGTATAACCACTTTTCCTCAATACTTACCTGTATTTCCCATATAGCTCAATAGTTCATACTCTAAAATTTCTGACCCAGGTCCGTCCCCATCCTTCTCTGGAAACCACTTCTGCAGTGCAATAGTGCGTAGTCAGTGTAGTCAGTGCCGGAGTTGTCTTTTAAGAAAATTGCAAGGGTGAACATTGTTAGTATAATTGAATGCTGCATGTCCCTAGCTTCTGAACTCCGAAGCTCTAGGAATAACGTCAAAAATTATAGACTCATCCTGGCCTGCTTTTGAGTCAGTTGAACAGTTGATATTGGATGCATGTTGGTTTGAAGCTTGACTCACAAACCCCCATGAGTTGCGTCTCAATATGCTTCATTCATGCACCAGCCATCACAAGAGAGCGGCAATGCTGTAAGATCGTTGTCAACAAACTGCAGAGAAAAGTTGAAAGTCGACAAGTACTCAATCATCCATCCACTCTTTTGTTTGAAACCAGGCTTCTGCTAGACTTGGAATGGATTGGATTGGAAGGGTGAAATCCAA
>CAXAMN010007380.1:66836-99546 GCA_963970005.1 Durusdinium trenchii | reverse complement strand
TTGGATTTCACCCTTCCAATCCAATCCATTCCAAGTCTAGCAGAAGCCTGGTTTCAAACAAAAGAGTGGATGGATGATTGAGTACTTGTCGACTTTCAACTTTTCTCTGCAGTTTGTTGACAACGATCTTACAGCATTGCCGCTCTCTTGTGATGGCTGGTGCATGAATGAAGCATATTGAGACGCAACTCATGGGGGTTTGTGAGTCAAGCTTCAAACCAACATGCATCCAATATCAACTGTTCAACTGACTCAAAAGCAGGCCAGGATGAGTCTATAATTTTTGACGTTATTCCTAGAGCTTCGGAGTTCAGGAACTAGGGATATGCAGCATTCAATTATACTAACAATGTTCACCCTTGCAATTTTCTTAAAAGACAACTCCGGCACTGACTACACTGACTACACACTATTGCACTGTTTCCAAAGAAGGATGGGGACGGACCTGGGTCAGAAATGGTAGAGTATGAACTATTGAGCTATATGGGAAATACAGGTAAGTATTGAGGAAAAGTGGTTATACGTCCTTTTGATCTATCTTGAATACAACTCAGTATGAACTATTGAACTATGTTAAGTACAACCCAGTCTAAGGGGGTTAACCTTAGATACCCCGAAACGAGAGGGGGCCTGTTGTGTCAATCAAACATGCACGTCAAACCCGTTGCGAAACGCAACATCGCGAAACGTCACTTGCTGACCAATCTCGTCGTCCAGCTCCACATACTCCCCGAAGCTGTGCAAGCTCTTGCCTCGGAAACGACGCGACGAAGCCACACGTCCCGAACGACGACCGCGACCCGAGTGGACGAAGCTGATTTCTCATGATTTCTCATGGGTCAGGCGAAAGTGCGTGGTGGAAGGGACATCTACGGAAAACATCCGGACAAAGCCGTCTTACAGAGTTTCTTGAAATGCTTTGCAGGAACTCAAAAGTGGTGTGTTGACCGAAACTACGTCGCTACTTGCACTGCCCTGCATTGCTGCATGTCTCCGAGTCACGGATATGAGCTGACAACAGGTGCCTGTTCGCTGGAATGCCGATCCTCACACGTTCGATCTGCATGGTGCAACGTGGATGTCATGCACTTGCCGCCGAGGAAAGTGCATAAGGTCAAATCCATCAAACCCTGTTCGACCAGGTCCTGTTCCCCACATCTTTGTGTGAGGTTCTCCTTGTCATGGTCTCCACAAGAATGGTGAACATTAAAGGCTGATCCATCTAAAATCTGTCCCCATCAACCCCCGAAACGCGTCTAAACCTCGGCACACGACCAAGTCTGACCAAGTCTTCCAACCAATGGATGCCGCACAAGTGCGAAGAATTGAGGGCTCAGTATGGCACCCTGTTTTCACCCGGCGGTATCTCTATTCCTCCACCAACCATTCGGCCCAGTGGGGCCGATTTGGGCATCTACTGACTGGTTCGACGGGCCGTGGGTCGGAATCTTTGGGTTGCTGGATCCTGTGTCAATCTATCAAGTGATTCCTTCTCGGAAGGTACTTGGACCGGTAAAACCTGCATGCTCCAGTGTCTCCAAATGTCTCCGTCCTCAGCGTACCTCAGAAATTACGTGGATCCCTCTAGGGGATGATGGGATTGAATCCATAAGCCCCTTCTTCTCATGAGTCTGTCTACTTTCCGCCTCAGTCAGTCGATGCGACTCTCTTCCCTCCCGTTTCTACCCACCGCTACCCACTCCCCACTCCGATGTCCGCTGCAGCGCGTTCGGAGTCCGAATGCGTTCGGGGGGTCCTTTCGGCCACCAGCTGCTTCAACTCCCTCACGGTGGTGCTGGGTTGCACATCGAAGATCTGGGCGGCCAGGACCGGCGGGACACGTGGTGGCCGGAATCGGATGAGTTGGGTTGTCGCCATCGGATGTTTGGGAGAGCAGAATCCATGAACCATCCAGAACCCTTCCCAGTAACCCGACGGAACGAGATCCCAGTGGCTGGGGTCACTTGGAGAAAAGGTCAGTCAAAGGTCACTGGGAAGGTCCCAGGCCAAATGATGCAAATACTTGGATGTGATCCCACACTCTGGTCGTTCGTGAGTGATGCAAGTTGTTCGAAGGGATGATGCTTGGATATTATCCATCCGATCTCTCGATTCGTACCTCTCATGGTGGATGGCAATCACACCCCAGTTCCATGACTCTGACAGTTCCTGGCAATCACCATTCACCTGTTCCCACTAAAAAACCAGGTATGTCAATCGAAACAAGAAAGACGAACGTCCTATAAGCACTCGAACGGAGCGGGGTCACCTGGCTGGAAGCCCACACACTACTGAGAGATCTCCAGCCAGGACACCCCTTGAGGTAGGCTGAAATGTTCCGCCTTCCAATTGACCACATCTTACCACACTTCCAGCTGATTCCTGCTATCTACCACATGTTGCCGCCGCTGAGTCGTTCACCAGGTTCTGCTCCTGGTAGTTCTGCAGTCGGCCCTTGTCCCACTCAGAGGTGTCGCGCCTCAGGACCGTTGCCAAGGTCTTGCGGACCAACCAATTGGACCAACCCTAGGGATTCCGTCGCACCTTTTTCAGCTGATGTGTTCGACACTTGGAGAACAACGGTTCCACAGGTGATGTGTCCAGTCCTACCAAACCTGAGAAGGTTCGAAGGAGTTCATCCCACTGATTCGCACCGGCTGGCACCTGCTGGTGCTGCTGGTCCACCCCCCCCGTAAGCCGCACAACCACCTAGCGCTCGCGGCCGTGACCGCTGGGCTGTCCGGGCATGGGCGGCACTGAGACGTGGAGCTCGAAGCCCTTCAGACGCGGCTTCACCTCGGGTTGGTGGTCGACGGCAGAATGTGGCGGTGTTCTGGACGCCCCCGGTGTCAGGGCGGAGGTGGTGGCATCCTCCAAGTAAGTGAGTCACAAGGGAGGTCAGTGAGACGTTGGGTTTGGATGTGCTTCTGAATTAAAGGAATGTGCGGCAAATGGGAGATCTTGAGCGGCGCTCGGCACCGATCCTTTTTTTTTCCTCAGAGCCTCAGGACGTCCAACATGGATCTTAACCGCATGATCGACACGATCAGGAACGATATGTCCAACATGGTCCAACAACGCCTTGGGGCCCTTGGGGTCCGAAAAGCTCTTTCAGCCAAGACCTTGAGACCGAGTGTCGGATCATTCCAAGATCACCCACTCCGACCCATCCCCGTAAAACTCCTCTCGGCCGGTCCAGGCACCCCGAACGGTCAGTCGGGGTGGCCAGTCGTCCAGCCCCGAGCCCATCCAGTCCTGCACGGACGAGACCGGGAGAGGCGGGGATGGGGGAGGAAGGGATGGGATGAGAAGGCCCTATAGCGGGGCGGTTCCTCTGCCGCCAAGGCCAGCCACGAACGAGAGAGCCATGCAGATATGGGACATCAAAACCGGCGCCGGCGCCACTGACTGGAAGGAAAAAACGCGGACATCAATCATTCAGCCATATTCCAGGACCACGGAAGAGGTGGTTATTGGATGGAAAATGATGGAAATACATAGTCAGGGGTGTCCATAAACCACCCGAACTCCGTGGTCCTGGATTATTCAGCCTGTCTTTTTTGGGGGATCATCATTGTGCGTTCCTCCGGACTAAAACCAAGGCAGGGGGAGATCGAGAGTCTAGAGGGCCCTGAGAGACAGAAGCGATGATAGGCGACATGTCGACCTCTCAAGTAGGTTGGCTCAGTTGGCTCCATTCATCCTGACCATGTCACGCTATATTCTACTCGACTTAAGAGCTGTAGCCTCACGTTGGTCAGTTGTGATCAACGATCCCCACAGGCTTTTGCTGGGTCCAGCGCCAGGTTTTGGGCGGGTCGTAGAAACTGACCCAGTCGATGGGCGGGTCGATCACGCCCTCTCTCGGTCGGGTCGGGATGTCGGGAGGAAGAGCGAGCAGCGAGGGCAGCGAGCATCCGGCCACAAAGGTCCGGTCCAGATAGCACTCATGCAGGATGGTTTCATCTGTCAAATTGGTCTCTGCCGCAAAGAGGTTGATCTCCTCGGAGGACGGATCGGTGGTCGGCTCGGTAGACCCCCAAAAAAAGAACAGATCAGCTAGAATGTAGTTACCCCCCCTCTCCCAGGCTGGAAAATCCTTGACGGATGAAAATGCCCGACTCCAAAAAGAGATCTGAAAAGTTGCTCTAACAAACTCCTTTTTGTGTGAACGCGTCATCGTTTTAAACCCCAACTGTCACCCCAACCTCCCCAAAAAATAGATCAATCCAAAAGAAAAGCTAGACCACTACCAGGACCCTCCAAGGGGTGTCCATTTGTAGCCCCTTAGCTGTTAAGGGGTGTCCATTAACCACCCCTGGGGGTCCTGGTAGTCACTAGCTACTTCCTTCCACGCCTCCAAAGGCATGTCTTCCATTTTGGCCAGCTTCAGCCGCAGGTCCCGGATCGTTGCCTGCCCGGACCTCAGTCTTCCGAAGGCGGAGGTCCATGGATGTGTGTGGTCCATGGATGTTCAGGAAGATCTACCGGAAAATCCCATGGGTTTTGTGGGGTGAAAACGGGTTTTCCCGCGGATCTTCCCGACACCAGTTCTGAGAACCTAGCGAACATCCCAAGAAATCTTCAATCGAAGATCAACCGGACCATCCATAAATTACGGTCAGAGCGCCTTCCACAAGTGAATCTGTTGAAGCTCCTCAGCTCCTTCACCACATGTCTGGAAATTTCCACTATAAGAACCGAAGCTTGGGAACCCTTCACTATTGACCTATAGAACCCAAACATGACCCTCTTTGGATCAAACATAATATGACCCTATACCTATTGGGTGATGGGTGCTCAACAAATCGCTCACTCTGCTTCTGGATCTTCAGATCTTCAGAGTCTCCAGATCAAGATCGCCACTCCTCTCAGAGACTCTTCCGCACACTTCCCGAAGCCAGTTCCGGGTCTTCCGCACACTCCCGGCACCTCCACGGCCTGCCGCGGACGAGGTCGGCCGATCCGGGTCTGAGGAAGCGGAAGCTCTTCATCCCTCAAACATCCAGCCATCCGGTTGGACATTGGGCAGAAGGGAAGATGGAGAGTCATGAGAACGTCGACCCTGGGAGTCTGTTCCAACGGTCTGAAGGGCGATCTTCCGATCAAGGGGTTCGGTGCGTTTTGGTTCGTGCAAAGAAAAAGACGTCTTGGGACTTCTAACCTGGACCTTCCAAGTCAGGTGGTTTTTCGACACCCGAATCACCACTAAGAGGCTATTTCTAGACACCTCAAACGGTGTCGGTCCTGGTATACCTAAACCGGGACCTTCCTTTCGGGGTGCCCTTCCTGGAGATCCATAAGTAAGGGCTTTGATTGGTGACCTCTTGGAAGGTGGAACCAAAAGTGTCCCACCATGCGTGATTCGTCCGACCTTCTCCCACACGGAGGTGGCGGAAATCCAAAACAGTCTCGCCGAAATCCAAAAGGATGTTCGTCATCAGTGTCCCCTGCCTTGGGGTACTGCGACTTGCTATCCATGGTTCGGTCAAGGCCGTCCTGCCGGGACACACGGCAGCATGCAGCTCACGAGCTCTCACGGCGTTTCCAGCCCACCCACAGCAACATGCAGCTCACCTCCGACACCGACCCATGTTCGCGTCCTGAAGGAAGCGAACCCGGACGGGCTTCATCAGCTCGGCTTCCTGCCACCGGTGCGGCCCATGTCACCACGCGCCGCGGCGGCCCTCCCGGTATAGCCCTTTCCAGGCCAACAAAAAGAACGCTCAAACTCTGCCAAAAAGGTCGTGACATGTTCCGACCGTGTCACACCTCTTCCACCCGTCGCCGCACCACGGTGCCAGCACCTCCCACACGCCACACGGTGCCAGCGCCGCGCTGCTTGATTCTGCGGCGCCTTGGCGTTCACCAGTTGGCCCTCGTCCACTTCCAGCATCCTCTCGAACGGTTGCTTCGGGTCCTGTGGGAGACTTGGCAGTCTGCTGGCGTGGAGACGAGGACTAGGCAGTCTGGGTCTAGACGACTCGCTTCTGGGTCAGTCCGCGGCGGAGGCTGATCCTCAGGAAACGGCCATGTGATCCTTCCGACTGGAAGCTTTTCAGAGTCACCCAACAAAAAAGAGGCATCATCCACACCAGGCAAACCCATATGAAACCACCCCACCCCAACTCACCCCGCGCACCAAAAGCCGCCGACCATGTCGGGTTCCGCGCGACGACTGCGGGCGACGCGCGGAAGTCTCTCCTTGAGCTTCATGAAGTGCTGTGGGTCCTGGCGGCGGTGAACCGACCAGGCGCAGCCAAGTTTCTACGGTCATCCGAACATGAGAAGTCACACACAAAAAAAAACAGAAGAGATCTTTTAGGCAGGTGTTCCTGAGATTGAAATGGATTTGATATTACTTGATGCCTCGGCTTCTTCATGATTATACTTTTATTTGGATTGGATTGGCTGCCATGATGTGCTTAAGTGAAGCTTTGACTGAGGGAACTGGGGCGCTCCAACATGTGTAGCGCCTTTGCTGCTTGAGATGTTTCGCATGAAGGTTTGTTGCTTATGAAGGAGCTCCCTAAGACCGTCAACAAGGAAACAAATCGAAAACGAACAGCTTCACCTAGTAGTCTACTAGTCTTCCAAAACCCAGGCGCAGAACAGGCACCCGCCTTGAACTTCTCGAGAAGTTGCTTCTGGGCCTGTAGAAATCAAGCGCAATCACCAAACTTCTGCTGCAAAAGCTGTGCTGAAGAATGTTTTCTCCTTGGCTGGTGGCTGTAAGTGTAGCGCGTGTTAACCAAATTCAACATCCAACTGTGCATGAATGTTCCCTCGTCCAAGTCCCTAGGATTCCCTAGGTGTGAGCCGTTTCCTTGCACCATCCTCAACTGCAATCCTTGCTTCCGCTCGTCCAACTCCATGTCTCTCTTACACTCCGGGGCCTCATCATCCGCACCTGGACCGGTTTCAGGTTCGGATCCGCCAAGACGAGACGAGACGGATCGTCTTCGCCCGGATCCACTCACGCATCGCGACACGCAGACTGCGACATCGCCAGCATTGCCAGACAGCGCAAAGGATGGCAGACCTTTTAGACCAGAGAAAATGGTCTTAGCACTTCCAACGGGTACCCAGTGCTACGTAGGGTAGTCTATTGGACACCCAGACAGGATGATCCTGGTAGTAAAGATTTCATCACCCCTTCAAATGGCTCATGTTGTTCATCTTTGTTCGTCCAGACCCATTAAGATTTTCAAAATGAGAACAATAAGATCCAGAATTCCTCCAAGCTTCTGCGCTCTACAAAACACGAACCCAAAGAAACAAAGAAAGAATCTCGCTCCACTCCACTTGGTCTCCCAAACTCCGCACCTACACCATCTGTAAAGGAGAACTTCGACATGGCTCGTTCTCACAGTGAAGACGCAACGCCCGCCGGCTCGAGCCGCGCGACGGGCGCGGCCGCCCTGCCGCTGTGACCAGCCGAAAAGGTGTCGTGCGGGATGCCGTCGTGCAGTGCAGGCCCGAATCCTCTGGAGGGGTCTGGGGGTTTCTCACCAACCCCTAGCTTTTGAGGGACCAGGAAAGGGCGTCGTTCAGCGTCCGAAGCTATTCCTCACGGCAGTTCCAGTCCTTGAGGCAGGTCGTTCGACACCAAGCAAGTCACGAGTGGTGAGTCACGACCGTGTTCCATGACCGGGTCCCATGAAGCTTTTTTTCAATGTGCAAAATGAAGAAATCTCACTCGGTGCATCACCACCACGCCGTACGTGACGTATCCATTGAGTTGGGGCTCTCCCTCTCCCAAAAACACCCAACGTTTCGTCGCGGGGTGCTCCGTCGGACTCGGTCGCGAAGTACGTCCGAGTGATTGGTCTATCTGATGACTTCATCGACGGTCCCTCCATGCGGAAGGCATCATGCCACAACGATCATAAGCTCATAACTGGTGGCAATGGCCTCCACTTGCGATGGCCTCCCACCTAATAGTAATGGCCTCTAACCTAAGAGCGATGGCCTCCCACCTATTTAATAGAGATCTCCTTTTTGCGGCCCCGTGGCCTACTTAAACTTCAAGCGGCTCGACTTCATGTGGGGAGTCCTTTCCCAACAGGTGAGCACTTGACACGCACTGGAATTCACAGATTTCTACACACGTAGTTTGTTTTAGCTGCCTGTGAAAGACTCAGAAAATCTCAGAAAGCAGCATGTCATGACATTCCAGTGCCCATATTCTCAGACTGGAAGACTCCAAGGCTGAACAACACTTGAAGACCAACTTGATGTCCTTGAAAACATGGGGCAAGTTGATTGAAAGTCTGCAGGCAAGTCGATTGATGTCCTTCAAACGTGTCCACTTGATATCCAAGCAAAGGGTTCAAACTCTTGGAGTCATTAGTTTGCAGTTATATCATTCCACCAATGCCTCTGGCGTTTGGTGAGCGGCAAGTATTGCCGGCGTTGAGAGCTGCGCTCCTGTTGAGCAAAGTGCCCGGCTGCAACTGATCTTCTATGTTTCAGTCTGCACATCCACATCATACCATTCATCGCCTTGGCAAAAGCCACGTCCGAGTTCTTGTTCTGTCGTGCAATCGCACCTTTTGGGGGTCAACGGAGAATTCTCACACATGAGTTGATACCGTACATCAAAGCACCGGCCCATTCACATCCATTCAAAACGGAACCTAGGCCGTCCAAAAATCTGAATCCTCCACGTCCGCCCATCTCAGCACCTAGTGGCGAGCGATCCAAGCATCACCTAATTAGTGGATGACTTACTCTTTCTTGCCAATGTTGCCGCATCATGTTGCCTACTTACATGACTTTCAGAGGACATCGGACACACAAGAAAATACCCCCAAAAAAGAGTATACATCCCAGGACCCCCAAGGGGTGGTTAATGGACACCCTTAACAGCTAAGGGGCTACTATAAATGGACACCCCTTGGAGGGTCCTGGTCCAAATGAAACTATAGTACTATATGCAAAAATTGGTGCAAGAGTCCAATTCCACCTCTTGCACTAGTACCATTTTCAGTCCGAACTTCTTCCTGCCGAGGCGCCGCGAGTTGGAGCGCCGCCGCGACGGAGACCTGCAGGCCACCACAGCAGTAAGTCCCCATGCGAAGCGGAGACATCCGACGTGCCGTGCACGACGGCCTTTCCCGGATTGGTGAGAAGGTCTGGACCCCTCCTGAACGGATGGGTACGACCCCTACTGAACAGGGTCCAGGGTTGCGTCTGGGCGAGAGGAGTCCTAGAAGTGGAGGGAAAAAAAGCCTCAGTGGTTTGGGCGACTGGTATGCAATTTAGGCCATGTGAGATTTTTTTTCTGCCACACCCACATGCCGCTGCCAGTTCTTGGCAGAGGTCAGGTACTCGTATACCATGACCAACCCCGATCTCTCCTGTTTCACCAGCTGCGACCTTCCAACACCCACCTCCATTGTGCCAACCTCGGTTCCCTCTTCCTTCCTCGCCCCACGTTCATCTCCGGTCAGGCACTCGCCACCGTCACACGACCCGCGCGACGCGCGCTGCACACGACGCGCCTTCGGCGCGAGTTGGAGCGCCGCCGAGGAGAGGGCGAACGTCGCCGCGGCGGCGTGCGCGAGCGGCGGTTGTTACGCCTGGAGACCGGTGAACAGCTGACATCAGCAGTGGACAGGACATGCATCAGTGTTTGATGTTAGCGGGGGGTAGCTGGCATTGTGATCCATAATATCATGTTACGAGATCCCCCTTACTTAGTCCAGGGGCCTGTGGTTTTGTTTCAACACACAGAGTATGGGGGATGTTACGAGTATTTTAAAGCCAATTGCTTTGTTTGGTGGCTAGCAGGCGCCTAGACGGATCGCACGTCATCGGTCCACTGTTTCACGGTGTTTCTCACTCTTGTGCTCCACGTGCTCCACACGTCGTCCACCTGGGGGAGGCACCTCGAATCCGAACGTGCTCGAGAATCAGATCGTCCACGTCCATCACCCCGAAGCTTCTCCTTCCGCGATGGGAGGGTTGTTGGGCGAGGCTTCGCGAGGCGTCGCGAAGGGCGAAGTGGAGGAGAACCGGTGAGTCAGCAATAACAGTGGGTGATGAGTTGGCGAACATGCGCTGTATACCAACAAAGTCCTGAAGCAACTGGTTGGTTAGGGGTCTCTCACTAACCATATCAAAAGCCAGTGTTTTCCATGAAGACCCACAAGCATACAGTACTTAAGATATTAGTGCACTTACATTGGTGTGAAGTGTACTTGCAGTGTACCTGGACCTCAGGGGCAGAATTCATCCAGCGATCGACATCGAAATCAAGAAACGGATCAAAACGGAGAAATGATGCTATGATGATACATGCCTCTTGCTCATATTGCTTGCCTTCTCACCACCTGGCAGCCACCCGCTGGTCAACGAACACCACGACTTGCGTCGCCGACTCGCGTCGCGTCGTGGTTCCATCCGTCCCAGAACCACCATGAACCAATCCCAGACGCGACCCGTCTGGGACTGCCATAGGTAGGACTGCCGATCAGTTGGGCTGGTTTGGGGGTCAATGGGGCGGCATATATTCCACCATACATGGAGTGTATGGGAATGACGAAGGGGCAATGGCACAGCGGCCTCCAGTCGCCTCCGGTGGGTGGACTCTCCGGGTCCACGGGTTCCGCTTCAGTGCCGAGCTGGAGAGTAGTAAACTCTGCGACCAACGCAGCCAAGCATGAAGCAACCAACTGACTGCAGCCAGGAAAATCAAGCCTTGAAGCACTTCCGGTCATGACTCGGGCGCTACAGTTGAATCCCCTGTCAGTAGAGGCTGGAAAGCCCCAAAGCCTAAGCATGGAGTTGCATCAAAAAACACCTAAAAAGTGAAGGGGACGAAAAGCCAGCCCAAGCCAGCCCATGCCCTGCAGGCCCCCTGACACCCTGATCATACCCACTTCATGCGCAAGGATTCATTCCAATGTCCTGCTTTGTCAACGGCCTAGACCTCGCTAGACCCCGCTTTTGGAGGTGTCCTTTTTTGCCCCGAGATAGCCGTCAAGAAAAAGCAAAAGGGGAATCAACTAAATCAACACAAAAATGTGGTTTAATGGTTTTTAACTGACTCTCAGTGCCTTTCCATACCTGCATCGACAATTCATCTCAAGCAGGTGCCAAAGCCCCTGGCGTACTTTTCGAGTTTGTTCACACAAGCCTCCCAAAAACACTGCAACCGCTATTCACACACTTTCGACCACCTCGCCCTTAATGCAATTTCTTGCTGCTAGTCGCATCACATGCATCACCAAGGCGGTCGTACGGATACCCCCATTCCCCCTGATACTCACTTCATTGCTCTGCCTTCGGCTCGCTTTCGTAAGAAAAATAACTACAACCTGAAATCCACTATTTTGTATGAGTTTTGCGTCTGCACTGGCACTGGTTCAATGCTCATATGAGGTTAGCTTTTTTTGGTATACATTTTACTGTATGCAGTATGTTCAAGAATGCTTTTATTTTTATACCCTGGGAGTCAAAGACTATAAAAAGAATGGTCTGACTAGGGGACCTGATTTCGGGAACTTCCTTTTCTTCAGCCGGTCAAAATATCGTCGAACTGGACTTCAGCCGGGTATATATGGTCTGTATTTGGGTACTGTGGCAAGACAGAAGCCCATGACGGCTATGCTTCGCATACCAAAACCATGTACCGAGACACCTCCACTGATTCGGTGGAGGTAGCCACAGCCCCACAGAGCGATGACCGATCTGGAATCGATGCCAACTCTACTTGAATTGGTCCCAGACTCTACTTGATATGAAATCCTATTCAATACGGGTGGGTCTTCTTCATCCCATTTGAGGCCCAAGTTTGGAGAAGTCGAGTCTAGCCAGTCTAGCAGTCTAGCTGCTGAAAACTCTCACTGGGGGTAGGTCTGCCAGTGTCATGGCGCCTGAAGCAACAGGCCTAAAAGAACTCGTCCGCTTCATCAGCTGAAACCGATCCCTCTTCTTCGAAACAGAGTTCAAGACACCCCCACAGCCACCATTCCGAAGTGCTGGGCACCATTCCTTCGTGAAAGTGCCGGAACTCGTGGGAAGCACCCACTACCCACGGCACAGCAAGAGAAAAACCAACCAACAAACACCAACAAACACCACTTCCCAAACACCACGAACCGAACCCACACGAACCGAACCGAACCGAACCGACCAGACGCCTTCGTTCGAAGCGTCGGTTCGCCCCAGATCGTCCTGAACCATTTCATTCACCAAGCGTTCGGCGGCCGCTCGGCCTTTGTCCGACGTCTTCGACCCGGCATCCACCGCGAAGATCAACAGCCTCTCCTGGCGCCGCTTCGCGTTGCGTCGACCGCGCCGCACGCCACGTCGTCGTCAACGGCGCGGCGAAGTCGCGACGCGTAACGACGACGCCGCGGACGACGACGACGACGACTGGTGAGACGATGGGTGAGGAGTGAAGCAGGATGTGAAGCAGACGTTGCAGATCCCCCGAAAAACTCGATGGAATACCCGGTTTGGGCTCCATGTTGTACCGAACCGTTTCAGTTCGGTGGGACTGAGGTGAGTGCCAGGGTCGGGTCCAGTCATACAGAACCTGAGGAGGTACGACTGGAGCCCTACGGACGATGAGCTCAAACCTCCACGGAAGTTTGTTAAGTTGATCTAACATGTCCTAAGACACTACTACACTAGCTACATAGAAACACGTGTTGGAAGTCCATTTTCCTGGGAGCTGGGGGGCGGACGCGATCAAGTGCCCTTGGTTCTTCGACGGGTCCAGTCATACCGAACCGCTTGGTCGTCGGGGAAGAGCTCGATCGCTTCTTTTTGATGTGTGGGATTCGATGTGTGTGTGTGTGTGTCACCCCCTGTACCAAAGGGTTCAATGCCACTGTTTCCACCACCACTACTCCATAAGGCAGGGGGCTCACGGGTCTGAGTTCACTGAATACCAATGTCTGAGTGTGTGCGGCTTAAGCTCTGCGTGATGAGGACGCTCTGTCTCGAGGGCGGAGTATTTTCGGAGGCCGATGGGATGTCACGACGGGGTGACAGCTCGCTCGTCCACCCGATTCAATCCAAAGCAGACCATATGTGTTGCATTGTTTTGCTATCCAAAAGCCAGAAGATACACTCCCTGAAAGAACAAATGGTTGCGTGGATGGCCACGTAACCATGAGGATATACATGAGGATTCCAGGGAGTGTAAATCAGTTCCAGAGCTGCATGTGTTCATCCGTGGCGGCGAATTGTTCATCCCAAAAAAAAGACGCCGATCCCACCGCTGGGTCGAGGCAACCAAGCGCGTGATCGAAGCGGAAAGCGGGAAAGCGGTCCTCTCCACGTTTATCCAAGGCCATGAACATATACCTTGGGCAAAGTGGACATCCCTATAAGTAGGTACACCGGCCTGTCTCCTGGAACAGGAAAGAGGAAAGATCCAGAAGACCCCTTTTCTGATCAGTCCGGACTGCCTGTGTTTGCTTGCACGGTGCGCACATTTGTAGGAAGATCTCGGTTTTTTTAAACGGATAAACACCATGGAATTTTGAATAGATGTGACAAATGTGTCGGTCCTTCCAAGAGAATCGACTTGGGTGTTTTCCCACCCTCCACACCCCAAACACGAACAAAACTTACCACGCCCTCGTTGTTTCGCACCCACGCACCCAGTGAGCTGTCTCAAGAGAAGCAGCACCCAGTCGGAAGGGAAGGAGAAGGACTGTGTGTTTCTCTCCCCCCCCCCACCACCCCCCCAAGTGGAGGGAATCACTCCACCAGTTCTTCCACCTTCCATCTTCACTCTCTTCGGAGCGACGTGCCGGTTTCCATCTCCATCCGTCGGAGTTCGCTGCCGCGGTTGCCGGTCACCCAGCCCTTGCAATTCTCGGGGATGAAGACCTGCGAGCGTACCGCGGCGCGGTCACGCGGCGCGTTCCGACCCGCTTCGGCCATCGGAAAGTGGGGTTCGGGGGGGTGTTCCCCGAGCATTTTGGGGCTCACACGACGACAGTGAACAAGCCAAAAAGAAGTGTCAACCAAAATGCCCCGAAACGCGGCTTCTTCGTCCTTTTTTTTTTCGGGTGTCCAAATGGTCACATTGTACATGGTCGGCCATCCATTTTCCAATGGCAGAGGATCTTCTTCAATATCTCTTAATCTATACCCTAGAAGTCCAGTTCGACGACATTTTGACCAACTGAGGTAAAGGAAATTCCTAGACTTGGGTCACCTTTTTTTCTCGGACCATTCTGTGTATAGTCGACTGGACTCCTGGGGAGGTATAGAAAAAAGTGCTCCAAAGGTGCTCATCCTGCCACCACCTCCACCTCTCACCTCTCTCACCTCTCACCTCTCTCACCACTCGGCCTCGGTGACGTCGTCTCGCTCGGAGATGTTGTTGACGGTGACTTGCCCCCGGCGCTGTTGCAGCAACCAATCCAGAAACTCCTGGTGCGACTGCGCTGGTGGCGGCGCAGGTGGCGCAGGAAGCATCCCGATCGGCTGCCGGACGGAGGCTATTGGCTTTTCAGTTAGGCATCTGGGGCAGGGCAAGGTGGTTTCGATGCATGGCGGGGTCTGCAGGTAAGGGCACTAGAATCGTTATTTAAACAGGTTCTCTCTTGACACATGATGGTTGGGAAGATGTGGAAAGTCTTTACATGTGACACTCTGAGCTGTGTGCAGCTAGATCAGTGTCACTCCGTGTGACGTGACATCGAACCGACTGAACTGACCAAACCCAGCGGCTGATGATGAACCCATCTGGGGCCCATCAGAGATGCGAGGCGCAGGAGGGCCAAAACAAGCTGCTTTGGATCTGATCTGCACTCAGGAAAGAGAAGAACAACATATATACTTAGCATTTTAGTATCATTTATAGTAAGCAAACCAATGTTCTTCAATATTTTAGGAAGCAAACCAGCAATCTTTTTAATCAACCACCTCCACTTCCATCCACCTCGACCCTGCTTCGCCGATCCGGGCCTTGGCCCGGCGGCGCTCGGCCATGGTGCCGGCGAGGAAGCACACGTGGCCCACGTATTGAATGATGCAGCCCGAGGCGAGGGCAAGCCTGACACGTCAACAGCGAGCGAAGTCGGCTGAGCCAGTTGGACCAAGTTTTGCCCAAAAACAGTTGGACAGTTGGACACCAAGGTTTCCATTGGTCAAAACTAAGCCAACGAAAGAAGGAAGTCGTGACCCCAAGAAGGAGGAGGAGTTTCTTGTGACTCTATTGTGTGTTTCTGTTGCATTGTTGGACCTCTTTTGGGTTTTTTCGTCACCGCTTCGGCTTAGCTTCACTCATTCGGGACTCTTGCTGAGGCAGCTTTCGGAGGTTGACGTTCTTGTGGAGCCTCTCCACGAATACAGCGCCGCGACCAGAGGCCGCGACGGAGCGCCACTGAATCGGTTGCCAAGGCACTTCTTTCTGGTGCTGCCCTGTTTGCCCAAGGCATAGCTTAGCTCATCATCCTGGTGTCGTCGCACCGAGAGAGGTGCGAAAAGGTGATAGCGCGCACCAAGAAACACACACATCTATACTTGGAATTGGTGTCCAGGAACCTAGATGCTTTTCCCAAAAGGGGATTTGACCATAGGGAAAACAAAACATTGCCTGATACGCAAAACCAGGTCTACCATCAGCTATAGTACCTCTATTTCATCATGCCCACGAGGCTTCGAGCTTTCCCAGCTTCCTCTCTTTGCGGCACAAGAGACGTGGACGTGGACTAAGTTTACTCTCCGGAATGATCATGGTTACGCAGGGCCCCGAACAAAGGACTATGTTCCTCATATCAAACAGGAGCATAACCATCGATGATTCCAGAGAGAGTCACTCACGAGGGTGTGGGTGACAAACATCCGTCGCACCCCAAACAATGGAAAAGCATTTAAAAATATAGCAAAGTAAAGTAACTAAGTCTCTGTCTAAGAAAAGAAGCTCTCTTCACCCACAGCATGTCCAAATGGTATCATTTCAATCATTTCTAAGTATGCTTCGAACCTCCCCCTTCCAGACACATGGTTCTAAACATGTTCAGCCTCCCTTCCCATCTTTCCAATGACGCCATCTCCCCCCCTCCCCACCCCTCACGTACCGCCCGCCCTACCCTCTCGTACCCTCAGCCTCCCCTCGTCCCGTGCGCGTCGGTCGGGCATCGGTGCCTTGAAGATCATCCGATCGGTGGCGAAGCCCCTGGAGTCGCTGAACTTCTCGCGGATGCCGCGGGTGTATTGCCCGGGCGCCTGGGAGAAGGTGGCGCCGCGCGTGCGGACCACGGAGGTGCGGAGCAGGTGGTGGAGGTGAGGTGGAGGTGGAGGTGAGATGGTGGCCGGTGGGAGGGAAGTGTGAACCGACAGATCGCCAGCGGTGGTTTTTCCATGTGTGACCGAGCGGCCGGGGGGGTGGAGGCCGTGTGGCTGGGTGAGAAAGGAGATGTGTGGCTGGGTGGAACCTCCAAAAATTTTGTCGGCTGGAGACTCCAAAAGGTGCTCGTAAAGGTCGCCTTTTTACAACCGCTCTGAAGGTTGCTCTGAAGCTTCGAAGGTCGCTCAGTGTTCCTTTCCGGTCACCCTCTAAGATCTTCCATCCTGAACTCGTGAGTCTCCGCCTTTGAGAGTGCACCGTTCTTTCGTAGGTCGGATGACGGGCCGGTGCCAGGTACCACCGATCTTGGCATCTATTCATCGAATCCCCTTGGCCAAGGTTGTCACGGCCTTCAGAGCCATGGAAAACCTCTTGAAAAGCCCATCGGCCGCATGAGCAGCGCACAGTCGCAGTGTCGTCTATGGGAAGCGTTCACTTAGCTTGAACATGCTTGGGAGTCATGAATAATTCCTTTCATGTCCTTTCCACCTGCAACGGTAAGCCAGCATAGATGGAACTGCACAGGGGTACAGGATTTGGTGTGGAAAGCCCAACCAAGTCTCCACGGAGTATAGGAACTATCTCACCACAACGGTGAAGTCCTACTCCCCAGCAAGTGCACCCTGATGTTCTTTTGGGCAAACCCCATACTGGGCGTGTTCAAGTCCACTCATCTTTTAAGTAGTTCATGGAAGAGTCATGATGTGTTTGTGTGCTTCCCATGGCCCGGGCATGACCCAAAACAGATGTCCGAAGACCCAAAACCTGCCATCCACGCCAGCACCGCGCGCGCGCGCGACCGCGCCTTCTCTTCCACGGAGCTCATGACTTTCAACTCCTAAGGTCAAAGCCGTGAGCTCCCAACCACGGCAGTTTTGTCAGAGGCGAGCTCTCTCCCCAAAGAGCTTGACATGCTTCATGGTGAAGCAAGAGGACATATACGTATGAAGTGCGTAGGTTTGTAAGATGACATGCGTGGCGCACTGCAGTCCCATCGATTCGATTGCACTCTCCTTCTTTGGTGAGTCACCGCAAATCCCACTGATCACTCCCCCACACAAAGCGACGCTGTGAAGCGACGCGACCTGCGCAGACCTGCGCTATAGTCAGTCTGTCTCTACTCACCGCCCCCCAGCGATTCCGCTCAACACCCCAGCGATTCTCGGTCTCTCCTGAGCTCTTTGCCCTTTCGAGTTCCGACGATGACCATGAAGGAAAAACCGCGTAGAGACGATCATGACTTCCACCGGAGTGGACTTGCGGGATCTTGTGGGTTGGGGGTGGTGTGTGGCTGTGTCCCATCATGTCCCATCCCAGGGGCTATACGCGGATGTTCGTGCACCCACCCCCGACAGCCTGTCGACTGCTGGCAGATAGGATCGAAACCAAGATCCGGTGGTTTTTGGACCGCAAAACATCGTCTAGTTGGGAGGCTATTTATGGACACCTCTGTGTTCGGGTCCTGGTCGTCCTGGTCGTTTTCCGCAGTCCGAACTGGAACGTTTGCAGCTTTCGCTGGGACCGTCCGCACAACGTGTCTTTCGCCCAGGGGCCGCCCCGCGCCGTCCACGCTCCGGTCCCAGGATGGCCAACTGTTCACCTCGGGCCGAAGGTCTGCAGACCGGAGGCGGACCGGCGGAGGCGGTGCAGGGAGCAGGTGGAGCAGGTGGATTTTGGATGGTTTGCGGGTGGAGGGAATTCTTGAAATTCCGTTGGGTTTGGGTGGTCAAGTGAGTCTAGGAGCAAAGAAGAAAAGAAATGAGTCACGGTGAGTCACGTTGCATGTCGCGCATGGAAGTTCACAGTTCATCTGTCGATCGCAGGAAGAAAAGGGTGCGCCCTGCTGGTGGGATGGATGGAGGAATGTCTTGGTCCGGCGTTGGAGCTGCGTTTGGGCTGCGTTTTGCCGAGACCTCCGGGGGGGGGATGTATGGCCCCTGATTCCAACTCAAGCAAATATCACGGGGGGGCTGGTAGGGACCATCCTCACACTCAGAAACCGATGAGTGTCCAGCTACTTTCGACAAAGAGAAACCCAATCGCATCAGCAGCCCCAACTAGCCCAACTCACGACGGCTCTGCTCCTCACGACGGGAAACATCGCTCTATGTGGCGAACTGGCCGTATGTTCCATGTGTTCGAGGGATGCTTCAACTCACTGTCCGGAATCCAGGAGTCAACGGCGTTCGAAGGGGTGCCGGTTCCGGTTCCGGCGTTCGGAGGGGTGGAGCTTCTGGAACTCCAGTCCATCCCACACGCAGCCGCGAGCGAGGCGCCAAAACCAGCACCTCCTCGTCGGTCGCCCTTGCCACCTGGTGCCGCCACGGGATCTGGATCCGGTTGGAGTCCCCCCCCCTCTCTAGTGGCGAGGAGAACTCCCGGGGCTGCCACCTGTGCTTCACCTGTGCTGAAGCGTGTCCTAATTCGCTCCGGGCTCCGGTTTACGGCAGGTGTGAGCTCGACATGTCATACTGGTGGAGTTTCTATCTTGCTGGCCTGCGAGCGGCTCGTTTGGGATGGTTTGGCACTTCTAGATCAAGATCACTCACAGGTAGGGGGCTTTTGGAAACTTGTTTAAACCCCGACCAAACGAGTAAAAAAAGGCTCGTTCGAGCTATGAGGTACAAAAAGGAATGACAAACAGGAACTGAAGCAACTGGAGTGTTTGTGCAACAAGCAAAGGAAGTTCCAAAAAACAAATCCAACAACGGTGCCATGTCCTGCTCTTGGCTGAGTTGATCTGAATTTGCCATACCAGCTTTGAATTTAAGGGCGGATCTTCGTCTAAACCAAAAAGCGAATCAACTCCAATAGCGCCACACCTGATCCTGGCTTGGTCATGAAGAACATCAAGGTGCCCCACTCTTCCTGGACGGGATCTGAGCTTGAATGAAAATTAAAAGTATCATGCATTAGGAAGAACGTTTTGGGCCGGTGGGGTACCCTCTCTATAATTCTATAAAAAACGATTGATTTTATAAAAAACAACAAAAAACATAAGGTTTTGCAAATTCAGAAAAATAAATAAAAATGCTAATTTTCAAGAAAATCATTTCATGGGAGTAGACAAAAACTACAAAAAATGTCAAAAAACAGTGTTTTCTTAAAACCTAGTGAAATGGGAAAAAATCAAGAAACACACACTTGCGCGACCACCGCCACAACCCATGACCGCAAACGCAGCCCCGCAGCACATTTGATGTTGCCACTGTGGCCCAAATATTTGTGGTCCACGGGAATCACTTGGACGTGGCTCACCAGTTTACCGCCGGCATTGTGGTTGTAACTAAAACTGCGCTATGTCGCCAACCTCCAGCAGCAAACGATATGCAATAGCGCATGCCATAAATAATCATTAAGAAAAAACTCAGCAACTACAGTTGGGGTCCGGTCGAATTCGAGTTTTTTTTAGCCATGGCAGATGTGGATCTGGATCCGCTTGATTTTGTGGAGGGGTCACAGAGTCAAGAGCAGGCTCCCGCTCGGTCTGCACGACGCTACTGGCCAGCAACCCCGGAGTTTCCTTTCTCCCTCAACTCAGGAATGTTTTGTGTGTCAAGAACTCAGGTGAAGAAACTGGAAGATTACACCATCGTCCATGTTTAGTACCTGTGTTGTGTTGTGATATGTGACAAGTGATAAGTCTGACACATGATTGTTTCTAACAATATCCCTGGATTGGAATCTTGTTAGGGAATCACGGGTTTGTTTACCAACCCATTTTCATCGCGGTTCACTAAGTTTTTCCCTAGCAACACATATTACAAGGAATAGCAGCGGCTCAGGGCAATCTCAAGCTTGCGCGGGCTTGCAAGAGATCACGCAGAGACAGTCAGTTGGCGAATTTACCCATTGCAACCCCTGCAAGTCGGCCCAGCAGTTCCCGCTCTATCGACGACGAGCTGCAGCTCGCAAGTGCCTGGTTGCCAGGCAGGATAGCGCAAGCACACGTACGGGTTATAGCCAACCACCTGATAAAGGCGGTAGCCAGCCTTGCAAAAACATGTGGGCTAGTCAGTGACGCTGCTGCAGAGCTAACATCACAGTTGGGCGACACACGGTTGCAACCAGTGTTTTGTTCCGGGGGAGGCAATGTAACGTCTTTGATTCGACCTGGGAGATCACTGACATTTGAGGACACCTTCGACAAACGTTTCCTTCGGGGGGCTAAGCTCAACGTGGCCTCTGTTTGCTTGGCACGGCAAGAGCAATGGTTTGAACGTAGGGCTTCTGGGTTGCAGCCATTCTTCAATGTTATGTGGTGGAAGGCAAACGACTCTCAGGTTTGTCACTGTGCGTCCGTCCGTACGTCCGTCATCTTTTTTCAACGTACTCTAAAGGTGCAGAACATCTCGGCCAACGGGGTTGTGGAGCTTCAGATGCCTAACTCTTACATGACGACATGCACATGGATGTGGGATGAAACGGACTGGATTCTGGATTCACGAAAGTGAGAAACCTCGCAAATTTTCAGCTCTTCTGATGAGCAAATTCACAAACCATTCCAATACCATGTTTCCCATGCAGGAACAGCTGGCCTCATTCAATGTCACGGACCATGTTGGTTCAATCCTTGGGCTGCTCTTGGAAGGCCTTCCTTTGACGAAGGCCTACAGGTCTGCGACGCGTGACTGTGCAATTAGGAAGGTACATCATCAAACCGAAGGCAATTGATGTTACCCACGTCCCCCGTGTTTGTGATCGGAGCGGGCCAAGTGTCAGGAAGGCAAGAGCTGGAAGCCTGTCCAACGTTGTGATGCACGGTCCCCCAGCCAAACACAATCCATGCCAATGCGAATTGTTGAACTCTGACTCCAGATTTAAGACTCATTCATTGCATTCATTGATAGCCGGCTGCTAGGTCGACAATGGTGCAATATGGAGAACTGAGTGCTCAGCCCCCAGATTCAATTGTTGTGTTCAGTGCTGATTCGATTTGCTACTTACATATGTCATTTCAGTTGAGGCTCGCGGCTTGAGGTGTTTTTTCTGTTTGAGTTTGCAGGCAGTTGACCTTGAAGCACACGAATGGGGAACTCCTCTCTTGTTCAAGGACTGGTGGCTGGTGGAGCTTGTTTGGTGCGATTATTTGTTTGGTGCGATTTTTTGTCAGGAACCGGTCATTGTACCGCCATTACATTTGTTGAGAATGACAGCAGCCACACTCAAAGCTGCAATGGGCCGGTGGAGACCGGTTTCAATCAGTACCAGGCCACACTTAAACCAACTGGGTCCGGGTTGAGATGCTAGTGATTACTGCCAGGTGCCCATTGAAAGATCGGGCCCTCTTTCACCTGGATATTCTGATTGCTGATGGGGCGCCCTCAAACAACATGTTGAAGAAGGCGGACCGTGTCCTTCGGTAGAAAACACCAACACCGGCGTAACATGTTGTTGAACTTCAAACTAAAATATCAACGCTAAGACTCAGACAGTGACTAAAACTAAAACCTAGGCCGCGGCCTAGGCCTAGGCCATCGAGGCCAAACTAGAAAATAGAACTGAACTAGACGAGGCCTAGACTAGACAGGACTAGAACTAGAACGCCAGCTATGCAGCTATACGGCTGGCTATACAGTAGTCGAAGTAGAAATGAATTGTCTCGGCAGCCCAGGTTCGAGCTGACAGGCTAAACAAAGGCGAAGGCCAAGGTGATGCCAGCAGTGGGACAACCAATCTGGTGTGATGCTGAGTGCTGAGTTTGCAAAGTGAAATGTTAGATTTGATTGGGGCCGGCTTGGAAATTGCGGAGGTGCTGGACTTGGTATGTCAATGTCATTGTGTGCATTTATGCAATGCAGATCAAGTATACCGCCTGGACTGGGTTAGTTTTGAATCATAGTCGCAGTCACAGATTCATTTTCAATTCAAGAATCCTGCCATCCGCCATCCTGTATTGAAACAGAGTGCAACGGGGCAATTGTAATTTTGTTTCTCATTTCTCATCCTCCTGGACTCCTACTACACAAAACCTGCCGGCCAGCCACTTCCTTCCAGGACTTGCCGTGGCAGTGGGTGCCCAAGCCACAGCCAGATCCAGATTCGAACCAGACAGAGAAAACACGTGGAAAGAGTAAATCAAAGGCAAAGGCAAAGGCTAAACCAGCTGCAGAGGAACCGAAAGCACTTGAAAAGAAAAGGCAGGCAAAGAGTAACAAAGCGATGACGTTTCTGACCAATTTGGTCCGGTGTGGGAATCAGATGTCCAATGTCTCAAGCTGGAACATCCTCAAGCGAACCATCAAAGAGCTAGTTAAGCGCCGCCCGGCCTTAAATTTGGAATCTAGTAACTCAATGTTCAACCACCTTTTGCATTTGCCGTTGCCGTTACCTTTTGCAATTACAGTTGCATCACACATTCGAGTTTCGGGCAGCCAGTGATTGATTCGATTGGCAGGTAACATTTGCATCAAGCTTGTGCCAGAACAGTCGGAGTCCGAGGTTGATGAACGCGTGAGATCTGAGCGCAAACGGGAGAATATTCGCATTCTCCAAATGCTGGGAAAGTGGCAAACGGCTGAAGAGATTCAAGCCGCTGGTGGGAAGAAGTCGGCTGTCATGGAGTCCGCTGAAGAACTCATTGTGCCCCTAGGCCCTCGGCCATTATCTAATTTGATCATTTGATGATTGGGTCGAATCAACCGTGCGCGCCGTACAAAAAACTATTGTAGTAATACATAGATAACACGACACTACACTACACAGATAGTATTCAGAATTCAGATATTAATATTGATATTGATATTGTCGTCATTTATATAAATATACAGTAGGTAGGTATACGATATATAAATACAGCCGTCAGCCAGTGGGTCGGGGCCTAGGCTTGTGGGTGAATCAGATTGGTCATCGAAGACAATTACAGTGTTCTTGCGAGCTGATGGCCTTCCTGCAGCACAGACGGTTCTTGTCGATGCTCTCTCCAACCATCTGGCAGTCCTTTGCGAGCATCTTTTTCTTTCCACAAAACCCCCACGGCCTACGCAAAGCCGGTGGACGGGCGTGCCCGCAGTGAGCCAGTGGGCGTTGAGCCTTGAGTTGTTCCATCGCATGCTGGGACCAATGCTTCAATCTTTGGCAGGAAACGATGATTCAGCATCAGCGTCAGGTGCAGCAGCTGATTTTTCAGGGCCAACACCAACACTGGACAACGATGCCAGAACCTCAAATGCTGCCAGTCGCCAATGCCGCATGCCGCATGCCAATGTCACTGTTTAGAATATTTAGTCATGAGTCATTAGTCATTAGTCAGGTCAGGTTTTTGATTATGAGTCAAGTCATAAAGATGAATTCTTCGCATAATTTTGACCAGTCGAGCCGAGCCTTAACAGGTGCCTGCATTGTCCTGCTTTGTTGATTATTTCCTCTCAGGTGCAAATCTCTGACTCAGACGCTTTTCGCCAGCAGCAGCAAACCCGGCGAAGCATGCTGGGCAAATGGTGTGGGTCCTTGTAGGATCAGAATTGGCAGCACCGACTTGTTTTTTTGACTTTGAGTTTTACTGTAGTTTTGTCCTGGCCAAGGTCGACTGATGCAACGACTGGACTCAAGCTCTATTTGACTTTGGTTGCAAACCAGCCAGTACGACGACTTCTTTTCTACATCCTCAAATATGAGTTTGTTGCTCAGATGTGTAGAACAACACGACGCACAGCCACATTAGGCCACATTTCCTTGCGACTAGTGAGGTCCAAAGAGGCCTTCCAGACAGACTTGAAACAGCTTTGCGAGCAGTACTTGTTCAACATGGACAGCTTCAACCTCAGCTTGAATACCTTTGCCCTTTGTGTTGCTTCACTGATTTGAAATACTTCACTGAGGAATTGAGGATTTGAGGATAGGAGATGATGATAGGAGGATAGAAGATGATATAGAGGAGCTTTGCATCCGTAGGATATAGGATGATCATGCAGGGCAGGAAGCATTAGGAAGCCATAGGACGCCAGGGAATGCCTGGTTGGCGCTTCGTTTTTTTCCCCGGCCCGCGGCCATTATCACTCTTGATCCCGCTGGATGCAAACACACAAACTCCACCCACACCAAACGCTAGGCTTGGACTTGGAAGAGGATGAGGCCACAGAGTCTGCGCAAGGCTTTACGGCCTGGTGTTCTGGCAAGCTTACTCAGAGTGCTTTGGACAATCTTTCGGCCCTAACTTTCAACCCAGAGCTCATGGAAGATCTCATTCGGAAGTCCGGTTCTCATTTTTAATTTGCTGGAGGTCGCGTTTGTCATGTTTTTTTCCTTTGGACAGTTGAGCATTGAGCACAGTTGAGCGTCGAGGTACAGTTTTGTTTCTCTTCTTTTGAAGTTTGAGGTTCGGCCCTGCTACCTCCACCTCCCTGCCTGTTGAACAGATCTGGACAGTGGCGCGAAGATTCTTGCTGGCAGGCCGGCGGTACGGTGGTTGGCAGTGACTACTAGCTGAGTGAGTGACTGATGAACAAACTTGACCGGTGAGGTGCTGCAAACGTTTGGTACAGGCGGGCCGCCGGGCCAATTCAAATCGAAACTTCAATTCTAAATGAAAGAGTCAAGCAGGTAACTAAAATGAACGTCATATTATATTGTAGGAAGTGCTGCGTGTGCAGGTTGCACCATCCGCTGATGAACCCGCCGTTGGTCTACTTTGGTCTTGCCGACAGGGCGTTCAGCGCACGCTCTGGTGGGTTGCTTACTAGTCATTCAGTAGTCAGTCAATGGCAGTCAGTCAGTCAGGTTCAAAGTTCAAGGTTTGCCACTGGTGCATGATGCCGATGTCGATGTCGATGCCAATGTTATGTGCCACATCCTAGGCCAGTCGATTTGGGAAACATTCCGCGCTGCCAAGCCTTGCTGTCAAGATCCAGGTTTTGGTCGCATTTTGCATGAGGAGCGACAGGGGACCAGGACCAAGATTAGTGACAAACTGACAAACTCCAATGACTCAATTGCGAGAGTTTCAGTATTGTATCTAAAAGAAGTGAACTACTTATTATTATGGTATTTATTTAGTAAGTATTTAGTCCTTCAGTATATTAATATATAGTAATAATATATTTATATAACAATATTTTATCATTTTGAGTCAGTCTGAGCTTTTGTCACTGTCTCTTGACTGGTGGGGCAGGCGCTTGGCAGATTGCAACCAGACGAGGAGGCTGAGAAACGGTTGTTCTTTCGAATTGTCACCACGGCATCTTCAAATGCTCGGCTGGGAATATTCAAGATGGAGTGTTGGCATAGGTTCAACCAGACCTTGACGCTGGCTAGTAAGCACTTGGGTCGAGGGAAGGCCTTTACCGTCATAGCTTCCGATTCTGTTCTGCACAACGTTCTCCAGCAGCACAAGCTCTTGATGGCAGAGCCTAGCCCTCAGTCAAAACAGGAGATGATCGACAAGACAGATTCACATCTCCGCATTGCCACATCGTCATGCCGTCATGCCAGTCACCAGCCACAGCCAATGTCTTGGTGGCTTACTGACTCTGAGGCGGTCCAGAGTACTGGATTTGCCATCCACCACCACAAGCTCTACCAAGAAGAAGAAGGACCGGCGCCGTGTGGTAAAGGACTTCTCTACGTCCAAAAAACGAGGTGAGACGGTGTCTCTGTTTGTGACTGTCTGTGTGTGTTTCAGTATAGTCGGCAACCACAATTTGAATTTGAACTCTTTAAATATTCATATTCGCAAGGTCGAACTATTTGCAATCCTGTGGTCCAGAGCCAAGATGGTGATTCATTTGCTTCCTCCTTGGGCCAGTACGGGAAGAGGACAGGATTGCACCTTCTTCACTCCAAACTGTGGAGTCAGTTCAAAGCCAGCTGCACAGACCGTTTTGGGCTTAGAAAGGGAGTGTCTGGAACATTTACCCAGATTCATGCAGGTATTTCATCTCAGTCAGTTACAAGTTACAACTTTCAGTTCAGGTTCAGAGGTGGCAAGAGGCATGTCATCAAAGAAGTTTAAACAGTTTGCCGCAGAGGCAATGAAGGACCGGGATCAAATTACACGTCCACTGTCCACTCACTGAAATTCAAATTCAATTGACTTCAAGACTTCAAGTGTGTGAGTCGTGAGTCTGACTCTGTGTTTCTTCCGGTCACTTTATTGCGACGTAGCAGTGCCAGCAAATCATGCCACACCGGGCTGAGGACCTCCCTCAGACGGTGCCGAGCATGAGGCAGGCTGCAAAAGCTGAGAATGCCTTTGTGAAGCAAGTGCGGAAAGACAGCCTCCAACAGGACTACTGAATGTACTGTGTACTGGTTACTGGACTGTACTGTACTGTAAATTCAATCAGTAGTGGTCGGTAGTGGTGGGTCAGCATTTGCCAAACCTGGGAAGGACACCTTGCCAGCAACAAATGCTGAGGAGCAGTTTGCAGCCCAGCTTAGGCTTGTATGATGACAAATGAGTTCTGCACTCACGACAGTTGTCAGTCAAAAGTTAAACATACTGTATACTTTGTTTCGGTGCTCATTTTTCAGGATTGGGATTTGGGAGTGTCCATGCACTCAAGACTACCCTATCACTGCGGCTGCCATCACAGAGATGAGGAGAGACCCAGACTGTCCGGAGTCCAGACTGTTTCATTTTGCAATTAAATTTTTTCGACTTTGTCATATCCAGGAAATCTGGCTACAACAGGACATCTTCCGATGTGGGCTTTCAGAAGTTCATTCCCTCGGAAGATCATTCTTCTGAATTGCAGTCCGAAATTAAATCGCTATCAGCATCATTTGTGCCTGCGTGCTGGAGGAACGGAATTTGTTCCCAGCACCCAATGAAGGCTAAGCACACTGCACTGCACACTCAAATCATGAAGACTATCAAGGAGAACTTGGCTAGAACCTTTGATGACAAGACCTCCAAAGATGTGTTGCTGTCTGGCGATACAGTTCTCCAGGTGGCCTGGAAACAGAAAAGGTCAGAGTCAGACTCACATGCCTGCGGCGGCTGTGCTTCTTCCAGCTCAACTGCTCTTCCAGAAGAAGTCACCGTCAACGTGAAATATTTTGCCATGGTAGCATGGCCAAACTTTCCTGGTTCCCAATGATGTCAACATTCCAGCACAAATTGCAATTGTGTTTCCTGTGATCAGTTTTCCAATTGCCAGCGTCCCGATTTAAGGCAAAAACAATCCTCCGCCCACAGTTTGCAGTCTTGATGGACATGGAGCGCTGCTTCGATGCTAGGACTGCCAAAGCCAAGTCATTCAGAATCGTGAATCATAAACCATTCGTATTAGTATCGTGATCTCATCACCATAAACTTGTCAGTGAGGTCTAGTCTAGTCTAGTAGACAGTCTAGTCTTTGTTGACTTATGTAGGAATGCCCTTCGTCTCATCACTCCCTTCAAGTTCAAGACCTCACTGCAGCTGGCTGCTGATTTGTTGAGCAGTTCGAGTGGTGGTCCAGTTGGCGTGTGGGTGAAGGTGTTCCTGCCGCAGAAAATCTTTTCTGTGCAGCCGCCACTTGCCTTTGGAATGGGTAATGCCGCCACAATGCTCTTGTCCTGCTTGTTAGTCCCTTCACAAATAGGAAAGCCATGCAATACAGCAGAAATTGTTTTCGTTCTTGATACGTCAGGTCCTTGGCTGTCACATATGTGGATTTGCCGGTTGGTCTTGATCTTGACGAGATCGGCACGCTTTCAGAGGTTGATTCAGCAGTGTGGCAGCCTTGACTCCTTTACTGACTGCAAAGTTAAGTTATGACTCATGACAGGCAGACAATCAAACAGAGAGTGACAGCAACAAACAACTCGGAAGGCATCACAATCAACTAATTGAGATGAGCTTGCAGCTTGCAGTAGTTGTCTAAGTAAGCAGCCGAATTCGACCCTCCTTTTTCATTGAGGTGGCCGTTGCAAAAGGTTGTGTCAGAGTCTGTGGACGTCGACATTGACCCTTTGGACTTCATTGCAGATGACGCCAATGACGCAACTTCGGACGCTCCAGACTTCTTTGAGGCAGGGTACCCTCACACCAGAAGACAGAGAACAGAAAACGTGACTTGACTGTATGACTTACCGTGAGTTGAGCAAGACTCAAGACTTGCAACCAACTGCAACTACCCAAGCGATGTGATATATATTATATTGATAATAGTCAGTATTTAGTTTAGAAAAGATAGATAAGATAAGATTCAGTTTCGATGATAGATGACATATGATAGGAGGATGACTGGATGGCAGAGAAAAGGGATGACCTCGAAGCTGAGTATGTGATGGAGTCACTGGCTGAGGACAAGAAAACCGACACTACTGAAGATTACATAGTGAAACAGCCAGTACTTGGCACAGTTCTCCGACGGGGAGCCGCTGTCCTGCGAGGGACAACCCGGTGCGGGAAGGTGTCCTACTTTCTGCACTGGGACCCGGCCGCTGTCCAGGGTCAGTGCGAATTGCACAGTGAATGCTATGCCACATGGCCTCTCGCAACCAGTCCTGATGAAGCCTTGATTGTGGACTGGGTGGCAAGTGCTCCTTCCTTCAAGAACGCTAGAGACCATATGAAGACGTTGCCTGCTGGATGGTACAACCACAGGCTGAAGCTGAAATCGAAGGCATGATGCCTATAAAACCAATGACTATGGCCCATGGCACATGTCAACGTCACACTTGACACTAGTCACTGGACTAGACTACCAGTTAGCAGACTATATAATAATTAATTATGATTCATGATTATGTTTCGGTTTCATGCTTCACCACTCCTGGTTCCCAGAACCAGTCCGTGCCAGTCCGTGTATATGTGCTGGTCAGGGGTAGCTGAATGGACTTTGAGCTCCAAGAGCTTCAGTGTCCTTCACAGGGGGGTGGCTATGCCTTAGAAAGCAGGCCACGCCACTTGGGAATGAAAGCCAAGGCTAACAAGATGCACCCGACTGGACTGAAGACTGAAGACTTGGTTTGATTCTAGATGGACCAGACCAGACAGATTCTCAACACATTTCACATAACTGACTCAACTTCAACTGACCGACTTGACTGACCTTCTTTTGACAAATGCGATGCTTTGTTCGTGCTCAAGGACCATAACTTCAAGCAATAACGTGTTGACCATGACGTTCCATACCTAGTAAAATCTAGTACTGTAGTAACTGTAGTACTAGTACATATTATCACATGGATTTGGATTTGGATTCCACTCAGACAAACAGGTTCGACACAGCAAAAAGTTGGCGCATCTTGATGGCCAATGTTCGATTCCGTGCTTGCACCTCAGCTTCCAACGGTCCCAACATGTGTGAGTGAGTTGAGTCAGTTGTTTGTTTTTTTCAGTCTGAATTAGTATATAAGCGAGTTGACTGTCGAGTGATGAAGACCTTGCTGACCTTGCTGCTTTTGCTGCTGCTTGAGTTGAGTCCATTTGTTTGTGTTTAAATTCTACGATCCGTGGGCGACGGGCCCAAGTGATCAGGATAAGGGTCCTGGCAATCGGTGCGGTGTCAAGGGTTGCATTTGCAGCTTCTGACCAGCAAACATGGCAATGGCTACGGCAAGGTCACTTCAAACAGAGTCTGCACGTGTTCCGATTCTACCTGTTGACCACGAAGGTCACGGTAGCCACAACAACAGACCCCAGCCGCCGGGGTCTGAGAACCCATCTGTCCTGGTGGTTGCTATGGCTGATGGTAGTGATGATGATACGTGGCCTGTTATCAGCCCCCCGGGCGTCCCGACAGGGTCACCTTCAACTGTTGGAGATGGCGCAGGAAGCATTTCACCAAATGACACTATGGAGCTCCTGAGTGAATGTGAGTCCGATTTGGAAGCAGAAGATATCACATCTCCACATGCATCACATCCAGGTGAAGGTGTCATACCTGTGGCATATATCACACGTCTTCCGAACAATGATGATGCTGCTGAAAGAGAGGAAGCCGCAGAAGCAAATCATCCGGGGGGGCGGTGCAGTGCGCCCATTACACACATTCACCACACTGACCATCACCATCACAGTGACGCGTTCCACTTCCACACAATCCACAAACATGCCCATTACCGGAACATCAATAGAGACAGATCCAGTCACCACCAAATCAACATCACACACGAACATCACTACCACACGCACTATCATCATCATCATCATCATGTACGTGGCTCTCCTGGGCCAGGAATGATGCCCATGCGCCGAAGCTTTTCAGACCCTGTTTTCCGCACCTGCATTCCGAGTCCATGTGCCATTGAAGACTTGGAGACAAACGGTGCAGATGCAGCAGAAGCAGATGCAGCAGAAGCAGATGGTCGTAGTGATCGTCCCAGTGATGGTGATCGTCGCAATGATTCCGACATGACTCAAGAGCCTCCGGCCAAAGCCAGAAGGATGGAACCTTTGTCCTGAGTCCTGACGTAGCAGTATTGGTTGCAGGGCGGTTACGCCTGGTTGTGGGCTCCGGGTTCAACTTTGCCCTGTGGGCTGATGCTCAGTGACTCAGTCATCTTTGGCCCTGGCCACAAAGTGGCCATCAATCATCAATCGGAATCGGGCAATTCAGCATTTGAAGTCCTGTCAGTTGTGCAATACGCTGGCACTGACTCACTCTTTGACACAGAGATAGACGGCAGGCTGCAGTCCACTTTAGACTGCAAAGCTGCGCTGCAAAACACATGCAAAAGTCAGGAAACTGTTAACTGTTGCGCTGTTCACTGTTCACGCAAATAATTTTGCAGACGGACCCAGACGTGAGCAATTAATTTTGCAGTTAGTGGCGTATCTTTGCACTTCCGAATCAGGTGTGGTGTTGGCGTCAACATGGATGTTGACAACAGCACCGATCCAGTTGAGGAAGTGGACCCATTGGATGCCACTTACTTACTGCCTGACTGACTGGTTTTACTATATTTGCTTGCTGACTGGACTGCTTACTGCACAGTGCTAATTTTACTGGACCGGAATGTTAATTTGAAATTTGGATTTCGTGCGCATTTTTCACATTTGACGAACCCAATTGTCAACTCCATGAGTCACTGCACTGCCGAGTTCATTCCTGTGACCGTGACCGCTTGTAGACCTGATGATGCAATTGCAGCAGCCTTGAAGAGTTTCATTGACGGCTAACTGAAACAGTATGTTACTGGCATGTTTGCTATCGCTCAGGCCCGTCCTGCAGACAAAGCCGTCCAGATGAAGATGGTCAGAGTCCAACCCCAAGATGCATTCTAAAAGAAAAAAGTACTGGGGTGCTGTGTGGCTCTGTCCAAAACCTTCCCAGGACACAGCCAAATCACTGACTATGCCACTTTGCACGCCCTATTACAACCAGATCAAAGATGGTCACAAAAAAGTAGAAATTCGAGCAGCGTGTCCATCTGGGAGAGCAGGATCCGACACATCACACACATTGTGTTTCAACTTGGTGCCTTGGTTTGCAACCCAAAATGTCTAGAGGCTAGAGGCTAGAGAAGCCTAGTCTGGAGAATCTATCAGATTATCAGATCATCTATCGACTATATTATTTTTATTATCTTACTTAATCTATCAATCTATTTATTTTAAACTATTGGTTATTAGTTATTAACAAATCAATAATTATTATCTATTATCTATAAGTCTAGAGTCTAGAGTGTCAAGGATCTCAAGTTATCCTAGCAACTACCACACCATAAGGCAATGAGATTCTGTCTCTTTCTAAGTCTATGCCACTGTGTCACATGTCACTGTCAATGTAGTTTATCCAGCGTGATGCAGCAGTGCAATGTTTGTGTCTGTCTGTGTGTTGTTTTGTTTGCGAGGTGACTTGTGTGTCACGCAGACTCCGAATGAAATTTAGGTTACAACCGATCGAAGAGGTTGGCGCCCAAACGTGTGACTTCGATTGAGCGGCTGAAGGCTTTAGAAGCTTGTGAACGATTTCACATTCCCATCTCAGAGTTGGATAGACTGTTTCACGGATGGGATGTCGTGCTAGCAATTCATTTTGAAGATTAGCCATAACTAGCATAGATTGCAGTTTGCAACAATAGCAATCGACAGCCACAGTTTGTGGGCAGGATAGGCAGGCTTTGGAAATGGCTTCAAATTAAACCTTTCTTGGAGGGGGGTAGTCAGGTGGCGATAGAGCAGCAAAAACAAACTGGATACTAATCAGTACATTTTTTCACAAAAACCAAAAACGTATGAAGAGTGTTGGTTAAAGAGTAAAAAAAATACATATTTTTAAACTTTTAAGATTTTGGGTTGTGGCACGATGTGTGGCGATACCAAAACAATCAAAAAGAGTCAAAAATTTGCACATGTTTAAGCTTTTAGATTTTTGGGTTGTGGCGCTGTGGCGATGTGTGGCGATGTGTGGCGATACCAAAACAATCAAAAAGAGTCAAAAATGCATATGTTTAAGCTTTTAGATTTTGGGTTGTGGCGCTGTGGCGATGTGTGGCGATGTGTGGCGATAC
>CAXAMN010007380.1:55640-66436 GCA_963970005.1 Durusdinium trenchii | reverse complement strand
TCAAAAAATGCATATGTTTGAGCTTTTAGATTTTGGGGTTGTGGCGCTGTGGCGATGTGTGGCGATACCAAAACAATCAAAAAGAATCAAAAAATGCATATGTTTGAGCTTTTAGATTTTGGGGTTGTGGCGCTGTGGCGATGTGTGGCGATACCAAAACAACCAAAAAGAGTCAAAAAATACATATTTTTGAGCTTTTAGATTTTTGGGTTGTGGCGCTGTGGCGATGTGTGGCGATACCAAAAGAGTAAAAAAATGCATATTTTTGAGCTTTTGGATTTTTGGGTTGTGGCGCTGTGGCGATGTGTGGCGATGTGTGGCGATACCAAAACAATCAAAAAGAGTCAAAAAATGCATATTTTTGAGCTTTTAGATTTTTGGGTTGTGGCGCTGTGGCGATGTGTGGCGATGTGTGGCGATACCAAAACAATCAAAAAGAGTTATTTTGAGATTTTAGATTTTTGGGTTGTGGCGCTGTGGCGATGTGTGGCGATGTGTGGCGATACCAAAACAATCAAAAAGAGTCAAAAAAATCATATGTTCGAGCTTTTAGATTTTGGGGTTGTGGCGCTGTGGCGATGTGTGGCGATGTGTGGCGATACCAAAACAAGCAAAAAGAGTTAAACAATGCATATGTTTTAACTGTTGGATTTTTGGGTTGTGGCGCTGTGGCGAGTGTGGCGATATGTGACGATATCAAAACAATCAAAAAAATGAAACAAATCATGTTGTTCAATCTTAAATGTTGTTTGATTTTCTGGATTGAGTTTTTAAGAGTGAAAAGATGGCCCACAACATTGATCTCAATCCTGGCTAGTTAGTTTTCATATCGAACCACCATTTGGATCATATTAAATTATTGAATCTGCCGTTCAAGCAAATGCCATAGTGGCCAAGTGGCTTGTGGTTTGCTCCGATAATTCAAGACAGCAGCCGGCTGTCAGTGAGGATTATTTCCGTTGCAGTTCACACAGCTCGAAGTTCAATGTTGGGACTTTAGCTGTCCCAGCTGAGAGGAGCGGAGTCAGTGGGGAAAAGGAAACAATACGGTACTTTCAAACTCAAACTGTGACTCTTTCCAGCAGCAAAACACTGGTATCGGTATCATCATATGTTCCTCAATTCTTCTTGTCGACTGCGTACCGCCTCTTTTGCCGCAGCGAACAGAGTTAATTTTGCAAGAATCGGACGGTGGCCTGGAGCCATTGATTGACGTGGAGGCGCTGGGTTTGGTGACAGTTGCCTTGGCAGGTGTTGATTCGTTCGATGCAGCGTAATTGGATAACTTGACAGGACAAGCCATGGATGTGGAAATGGAGGATCCGCTCATGCATGTGGAGCAATCGGAGACCATGTCAGCTCATGGGGATGAAGCTGGGGGGGATGTGAGACTTCCTGGCTTTCACCTGACGGAGGCTGGAATACGTCTCACTCTCAATCGTGGACGTCGTGGAAAGCCACTACTAGAACTATGGTGCAAGGGTTGCTCAGGATCAACATTTTCAGCAGACACATACGTGCCATCAGATTATCTGGAATGGCCACCACAATATTACAAACTTACACCACGCATGTGGCTTGGCTCTTGTTGTGACAAAGTGGGACTATCATAGACTAGACGTGACTAAGACTACATGTAGACTGAGAGTTTGGAGTGATAGACAGTTTTTGTAAACTACGTAGACTACAGATAGCAGATCTGAATCATTGGAATGAACAGATTGATTTGGTGAAATATTGCTGTAGGGCTTTGGCTTCCATGTTGCTCTAGATCCATCCAAGGCGTGCGATGAACATCACATCGCCGCAACCCAGCGGAAACATTTGCAAGGATTGTCATGAAACAATCCGAAGAGGCTGGCCAGGGACACCGCGATCTGAGACAGTGGCAAGGTTGGATAACCTTGAATTCAAGAATGGGCCCTTTGCAGAGGCCAGGAAGGTCTACCAGGAAGACGTTCGTGATCGAATCAAGTTTGGTACCTCCAAGGTGAAGAAACGCGTAAAGGCTATCAAGAAGACAGAGAAGACCAAGGTAAAGCAGACATTGAAGGGCACAATGGTCCGCGTGGCCAAATACAGAGAGGCAGGGTCAGTCAGTCTTTGTCAAAATTTTGTTTGGATTGAATTTGGATTCAAATGAAATTTTGTCTTTACAGTACGCATTTCTTGCTCAGTCTCCAGGAATATGGCTCTCCGTCCAAGTTTGGCCACAAAGTCATGAAGGGCAAGGATCCCGAAACGCAGGAGCAATGTGATGTCGTCTTTATCCCCTCTCACAAGAAAGGCGAGTGGGCTGCAGAGCTCTCTGTCAGCGCCGGCATCGCAAATGAGACTGTGGTGGACTCTGACCGAGATGCACTTCTGGACGGACAAGTGCATCAACCTCAGACAAACAAAACATGTCACATGTCCATGATTCCTTTTCTGCTGCGAACGGTGACGGGTTGGTTGGGTTGGTTGAAAACCATTATGAGTTATGATAATATGATAATGATGATGCAATGATGCTGTTTTTGTTTTGCATTTGAAGTTGAAGGCTCATTACACTGGGTTGGTCACAGTGCCACATCGTTCCAAGGCAAGACAGCTACGACAACCAAGTGCGGGCACTACAGGAGCTTGCACCAAAGGTGAATGAGCATGCACTATCGCTTGAGGACCATTTTCCGACGTGGCGGCAAACTTCGGCGCGGCATAGTTATATAACTTTCATTTCAAGTTCAACACTTACCGGGTACCGATTAAGTTTAGTTTAATACAATTGTTTATATCATGCTGGAGCTACTGGACAATTGGACTGACTGACTGGTTGCGGTTGATTGACTTGACTGATTGACTGTCTACTGTCTGTCTGTCTATTCGCATGACTCATGCCTCTGACTCTGACAGTGTTTGGTGCCTGCGCAGGATGCCAAAGAGAAACTGCGGAAGGACAAGGAAGAGGAGCTCAAGGCACAATGCGGCGACATCCCAGCAGAAGACATCCCGGAACAGACTGATGGGCAAGGAAGTAAAAGGAAGAGGGACGACGACGATGACATTGACGATGAGGAAGAGTTCATGCTTGCGCAAGCAATCGCGATGCGTGATAATGCAGAGACTGTGACTGAGGATGAAGACACTCAGCAGCTGAATGGCGGGATTCCTGTGTTGCCTGTGTTGCCATCAGCCAAGAAAGATAAACGCTCAGCCGCAGCCGCAGCCACACCACAGAGTCGCGGCCAATCACCTCCAACTCAGATGCCCCCTCACTTGATGGGTGTGCGGCACACAAGCGCTTCCGCAAGAGGAACTCAGTCACCGGTTCGTGGTCGTGCTTCGATTCCAGCTGAACAGGTGTCCAGACCAAACGTCCAAAATCGATGGACCACACACGCCAATGATGTCATGTCTTTACAGCTCAGCTCTGAGTCTTGTCGCCTTCTACAAGCGCCAAAGAGTTTGAAAGCAAAAGACAAGACCAAATGGGTCGTTGAAACTGCGAAGCTTAAGACAGCTGCTGTTCTGGTGGAATCGATGCTTTGTGGGACTGTCAAGGTGAAAGAGCAGGAGGTGAAGACAGCATGCACTGCTTTGAAACGTTTGGGGACTGACAAAACCGACAAGAAGGTTGGTGGTGATAAGTTGGCCGACGCGGTCAAGTTCTCAACACGTTGCAATGCCATCCGTGAACTCCTGTCGCAGTGCAAAGAACTCAGAGCAATCGTCATGGTTGCTGGGCATGTTCAGTTTGAGTGGTGGTTCGCCCACAACCCACCCACACACACATGTCACACACTTCTCTTTGCAACTCTTTTTTTGTGTAGCATTTCTATGGATTATGGACTTCTATCATAAGCGGCCTTGTCGCTGAGGCTATGGGCAAGAATGGGCCTAATTCCAGCCTTCAGGAGAAAATCGAAGGCGTCATGCAGCAGTGGGAAGCCTTGGAGAATGGCCTTGTGGTGGGATTCTCCATGCAGTGGGTGCAAGCGTGGGTGATGGCATCTGTGAACCAGTCATTGGGCGAGATCGATCAGGATGGCCTGACTGAAACCACGGCCTTTAAGCTAAGATCACAGATCATGCTGCCAGCTCCGATGGAGATGGCGGAGCTGAAGGCAAGCGCTGACAATGCGCGACTTGGCTGTTCTTCTGCTGTTATGAATATTTATCCTTTCATCAACTGTTCATCATCCCTTTACACACCAATCATCTATGTATGTATCCGTTTTTGCGGACTACGGTAGATTTCACAGGTTCGGTTCGGTTAATGGTTAACGGTTAATGAGGTTAATGGTTAACTGGCTGTGGGTCCGCCAACCAAGGTATGGCAAAATCACAGACTTCTGTTTCTTCTGCTCAGATCCGCGTTGTTTGGATGAGTCTGGTCCTGGTGGTGAGCAGAAGGCATGGCTTGGGCTTGGACACATATGGTCCATGGTCACATGCCGAAAGACGCCACATATTCGGAATATCAATCACGTGACGAAAGGCTTATCATACACGGTACATGTGAATGAATTAATTAATGTGAATGTGATACAGTCCTATGACATGACCACATCAAATATTATGTCATCATGTCCCTGTCAATGTCATTGGTTGATTGACAATAACCAAACAAAGCTACTCAGAGCTTTCTGCAAGGCAGTCGAAAAGCTTCAGACAAAATGGTTGGGAGACTTTGTGGTGAAATGCTTCAGCTGCAAAGGTGCCGATGCATGGCAACGCACTGAAGATGGCTTGAAGGTCTTCCTGCCAGAGTCGTTTGTGGGATCGAACCACATCATCAGTCGTGTAGCTTTGGAGGTGTTGGAGCTGATCCACACAATGATTTACAGGGGAGAGACGTTGAAGGAGAAGATTGACAAGTTGACCACCATCTTGAACCCAGACAAACTTGTTGGTGACTACAGAGCCTTTCTGAGAGTCAAGAACATGACACAGTTTAAGAAGCTCCAACAAGTATGTCATGCCAAGATTGCGGGTCAGGCTTTTGACAGGGACAATGATGAGAAGGCTGCATTGCTATCCCGGGACTTGCCACAGATTGAGAAGGAGTTATTGCAAGTTGCAGATTCTTCAGGCTCCCCCGCAAGACTTGCTTCTCTCCTGGATCACGTGATGCTACTTCATGGCCTGAAGCAGAAAAGTGGAGCATTGCCACAGGGGGCAGATTCCAAGCACTTTCAACTCAGAGAGCAGGCCAATGCTTTGTCTCTGAGGGCAGAGAAGGTCTTGGAGGATGCTTTGGGTTTCAGACTCAGCTGATTGGTTCAAACATTGTTTGAAGTTAAGTTTGAAGTTCGAAGCTCGGTTTTGAATCTTTTTGTTTCGAACTACGATGCGATGAAGCAGCATAGCATAACCGTCAACCTCAATGGTTGCAATCGCAATCTGTGACCATGTGTGCTTCCATGTTGGGTTGGGGCCCGGTTGAGGTTCCATCATTTCCATGCTGCTCGACCATGCCTCTTCGGTTTTTGAGGGCATTGATCCAGGTGACGAGACAGGTTTCAAGGACGATGACATTCAGAAGTTTTACGGCTTTCTGGTGGACCTGGCTGAGCGGGACTCCTTTCCTGAATCGCTCAAGAACCTCCCCTACCAAGTTCGGTCTGCCTTTCACTTTGCTGCTGCAGTGACCAAGTCTCTTGTGATGAAGGAAGCGCATCAAAACAGTGACTTGTCTGCTCTCTCTGTGCGAGAACTCAGCGAACTTGCCAGTATGCTTGCTCACTTGAAGACCACAGCCACTGACGATGGGAAAGGTGGTCACTTCGAGGGTAAGTACACACACTTCAAGTCACAGTTTGAGAACTGGTCAACATCGCTCGTCAATTCGATTTCCTGCCAGCTTGTGAAACTTGGGAATGCCAACATTTCCATTATTCAAGCGGGTGGTGATGAAGAAACCATTGCCACGATCAGGTTGTTGCTGGCGGACATCAGTGAGGGCCTCACTCTTCTAGATCCGCTTGCCACTGGGGAAGCCTTCACACAGCTGCAGACCTTTCAGGGTGAATTGAAGAAGCTGAATGAGAAGCAGGTGTCAGAAAAACTGTCAAAGGAGTCCAAAGCATTGTGGGATGGCATCTCGACGAAACTTGAGACCCTGAAGAATGCATCTCCGGGGTGGTCTTTGCAACAGCTTATGTCAGCTAGTATTGAATTTCTGCAGGAAGAGATGACTAAGGTGCGAGTCAAGGAGCTTGGAGATGCATACAGTGCGCTACGTGACAGTTGGGCAGAGGCTAAGAAGCACCCTGAATCTACCTTCGACCAGGTCTTTGACGACAAATTTCAATCTCAGATTGAAGGTGCCTTCAAGATGGCAAAAGTTGTTTTGGCTTGCATGTCAGGACTGTGGCGTTGCGTTGCGTGGTGTGTTCTTTCAAGCGGCCACTTTGGGGTTGAGATTTTCGAAGCCAAACAACTAATTAATTACTGATATGATAAATGTTGAACCTATATAACCGTTATAGTCCGTTATAAGTTATGGTCATAGTGATTGTGTGTGTTCTGCCCGCCCATGCAGGATTAAAGTTGGTCAAAACAGTGACTCCGGAGAAACTTCAGACTTTTGAGCACAAGCTGAACGAGCGCGAGCTTTCCATGAGCGACTTGCCGGATTGCATCAGTCAATCATTCAAAGATACCATAGCCAAGAATGCGAGTGATCTGCATTGATCGTTGATTCGTTGATCAGAAAACAAAACAAGTACTAGTAAGTAGTACCTTGTGAGATTCAGCTTACTAGCTAGTAGAGAGACACCACCTCTGTTTGTTTTGTGACCGGGAGATAGGCAGCAGCAAACGTTGGTCAGCAGTCCCTTCACTGCTTGTTTGAAAGAAGCAAGCAATCGCAACTCTGACTCTGACTGCCTTTGTTCGCTGGCAACGGTCAATGCATTGCAAGTTGATCCAGGCCCACCTTAAGTCACACCAGTAGCAATGGCTGGCAGCGACAACCGTGTTGCCAGTCGTCTTTCCGGCTTGGTCAGAGTGCGCACGTGTCAACCTACCAACCAACCAACCAACTGCAAATACACTGCACTGCTAGTTACTGCACTGATGGGGGTGATTTGCTTTTGTACTTTGCAATTACAGTGATTCAGTGATTCTGTACACCGTGGTGTGGCCAAGCTTCTAGATCTTATTTGCCGCATGCCCAGCCCATGCTGCTTCCCTCTAGACCGCACAGTAGAGGTGCAAACCAGCTGGGACTGAAAATACCAGGCCATGGAGCCAGGACAGGAGTGTTGGAAGCAAAACCCCATGCGAAGCCGACCGAACGCACAGAAGAAGTGTCTGGTGTCAGAATTGTCACTTGGACATGAACCATGAGTCAAGTCAATGAGTCAGTCTGAATCTGCATGTTAGTTTCAATCTCAGATTGCTTACTTTCTATTTCATACTACTACGCGCAATTGGTTCATCCGGATATGGTGATGAGGGGCTCAGGGGGTCATGACGGGGGTGGTCGCTGACCTGTGTCATCGTGTGACCGCGACTCAATGAATGAAGAGGATGATCCACTTGATTGCTTGGAGGTGAGGCCTGCTGTGGATTATTTTTGCAGTTTCAATTACAGTGACAGTTTGATTGAGCCAGTTTCCTTACAAGCCTTACAAGCCAATGATTGTTTAGTGCAGCTGTTGCAGCTGTTTCTTACAACTGCCAGGTCTGCCAGGTGGTCAACCGCCAGCCTGCGGCAGCGTCAGTAGCAGCCCCTTCGAACGATGACTTGGACTCGGATTCGGGTGATCCTTTGGATTTGTTGCCACAGAGGAAGGAGACATTATAATACTTGGCTTCCAGTCAGAATCATGTTTCAAATGTGAGAGTTCAGAGTGACTGAGACCCAGACCAGACCGCCAACCCAGAGACTTTTTTCAACTTTAATTTCAAGCGTTGTGACAGGAGACAAACTCTGGCAGTGACGACAACAAGGTTCTCAGTCTTGCTGAGTTGCACAGCCAGGAACTCAAACAAAAAGCTTCAGAGAACTGCAGTGTAAACTTGCAACCGAACTGAACCAATATACAAACCGGCTGTGCCACTACCTCCACTTCGTTACTACTCTCTTTTTTTTTCAATTTTCAATTGCAAGGTGCTGTGAAGGACCTGGGCGTTGATTGTCCTGGGGATGAAGCGACGCCAGCTGTGCCAGCTGCTTCACTGTCAGTGACCAAAGAGGCAAGGCAAGTTTTGACCTGGGCACAAAGTGAGCACGAAACAGGAAACCGCAAACCATAAACCGTGAACCGAGTCATTGTGTCATTGGCTGCCTCATTGGTCATTGGTGGCAGGAAGGTTCTGCTTCTGCCGCTTCTGATCACACCCTGCAGCTAGAGCTGAGCGCAAAGTTGTTGGCAGATGCATGCCAAGAAGACGTGCGCAAATGCAGTTTGGCCAATGTCTCAGCAAAACTTTGGTGGCGCTAGTTTGGCCCAATGCGGCGGGACTGAGGCCAAACATTCTGCGCTCGAAGAAGACAGCTGAGGCCTCAGAAAACGTTGAGGCTGAGGCTCCTGTTGGGGTCCACTATAGTAAGTACGCGCTTAGGCAGCAGTCATGGCGATCTTGATCCTGCACCTCCAGCTCCTGCACCCTGCAGACGGCGCCTGACGAAGAAAACATCTTCTGCCTTGTTCGACCCGGCCTCAATGCAGACTAGAGAGGCCTTGAGTTTTTGCGGAAGACTCGCTGACAGCTGACAGATTTTGTTTTTTGGCCAGTGTTTGCAGTTTAGTTTACAGTTTACTGCACTGCAGTACTGCAGTAATGCATGTTGGGACAACGGCCGATGGGGGGTTGCAGGCCGACAATATGGCACTTCCATCTGCACAAGGATGGATTAGGAATATCTTCAATGTGCTGCAGCGGAAATTGAAGGACACTTTGCCACCTGGGTCGGAGCTGCGCTATGGATCAGATTGTTCTGGAGTGGATTCTCCAGCATTCGGACTAGAAACACTTCTGGGTCAACTGAAAGAGGCCTGGTCCGGTCTGGTTTGGTTGGGTTAGGTTACGGTCACAGTCCGGTTACGGTTTGTTACAACTGACTTGTGACGCCTGTGTTGTCAGCCAGCCAAGCAGTAGCACTGTAGCACAGTAGTACTCCAACTCCAACTGCAAGGTCAGAATGACACATTGTTTTGCAAGCGAAGCGCCTGGCAAATTGGGAGAACACCAGAAGAACATGATGATGTTGAATCGCAAGCCGCCACCACAGATAATTTTTGACGATGTTCTGGTCCATGCCTAAGTCATCCAATCATCCACTCATGGAATTCTGCTGGTTTGCTGCTGCGCTCTGTTTCCTTTTTTGGCTACCCTTTTCTGCAGTGATTTTGCTTCAGGCGAGAAATGATTCAAAAGGATTTGACTGGGTGACAAACGCCTGGGTCAAGGTTCCCAAGGTGAACTTTTACACAGGTGGCTTTGAGTGCCAGGACAGGTTGGGAATCTTATTATTACTTTAATTTATAACGCTACAGTACAGTACATGTTTTGTGACATACTTGACGATTGGATACCACTGGATACTGCACTTGGCAAGAAGAGTTTGTTGTCACCAGGACCTTAGCTGCATGAACAATGCTCGAAAAGAGCTCTGCCTCACGATCACAGAGAAGTGTGCAGCCCAGACTGCCCAGTTGTATTTTTATCAAAGCCAATGACTAGGCAAGGCTTCGACCCTGGTTCAAAACACATGAATGAATTCAAAATTTTAAACTTTGAACTCATGAATCATGAATGAGGTCTGGTATGTCTTCACGAACTTTGAACGCTTCACTGGAGTATGTGAAGAACAAGCGTCCCGCTCAAGACTCAGTGGCGGTCTAATTATAATGGTTCACTCACCGTGAATTGGACCGTCATTTTTGTTTTGGCGGCAGGCATACATTATTTTGGAGAACGTTGCCAAAAAGCAGACAGCAACCGTTGTTGTGGACTCCCTGCACAAGCTCAGCTACTATGCGCAAGCGTACTTCACCAATTCATTCAGCTGGGGTGTCCCCCAAAGCCGCACCCGGCTATTCATCATAGCCTTGGATCCACGGCAGATTGACTTTTCTGATCGTGCCTGTAGCGAACACGCAGTAGTTGACCAATGGACTTCTTGGCTGAAGGACAGGTGACGGGAGAGAGAGAGTGTAAGAATAGATTGATAGACTGAGAGATAGATAGATAGACCGCTGACTGCTGCAATTGTGACATTGGATTGGATTCCTAGTTTTATAAATGGTTTCATGTGCCAGCTGCCAGGAGATTTCCCATCAGTCACATCCGAGAGATTTTACCAGTTTCTTGGAAATTGAACCATTCATTTTTTTTTCCAGGACCCAAGTTGTGTGGCTAGCAGGTAGCTAGCTGGCTCGTTCTGTTACCTTGCGCGGGGGTAGGCCTCCCTTTTCCATACGCGGAAGATCGCGGAAGTGTAAATGTTTCAACGGTCAATGGTCAATGGTCAACGTTACTTTTCCCAGCCTGGAATCCGCGCAATGGGTTTGGACCGGTGCGACATAGGACTCCTACTTAGTACTGCCTTATACTACTATATACTGCGGCGACGATGACGGCGACTCGAGTCGACGATGACTCGATTGACTGCGCGACTGGCGTCAACGCGTTCGAGCGGGATCACTGGGACCGGATCAAACGGATCATCGGACCATCGGATCAGCAGATCATCGGATCATCGGATCAGCAGACAGTCGGATCATCGGATCAGCAGACCATCGGATCATCGGACCTTCGGATCATCTGATCAGCGGACCATCGGAACAGCAGACCATCGGACC
>CAXAMN010007380.1:0-55309 GCA_963970005.1 Durusdinium trenchii | reverse complement strand
GAGAGGAGAGGAGAGGAGAGGAGAGGAGAGGAGAGGAGAGGAGAGGAAGGAGCGAAGCACGCGACGCGAAGCACGCGAAGCACGCGAAGCACGCGTTGAGCTCGGGCTTGTTGTCCAGCACGCGACGCGAAGCATGTGAGCGATGCATCCCACACCCCGAACGAGCGAGGAAGCCATGCGCGCACAGCGGTGAACTCCCGTAATTTCTTAAATTTAGGATTTTTAGAACACTTGTGAAAAATCCATACCGGCCCATACCTTTTTAGACAGTCCACATTCCAGAATCCAGAACATGATCTTTATAAAATGAGAAGTCGTGTTCTGACCATCCTCTGACAACTCGACAACGACAAGTGAATGTTTAGAAAAAAAGAGATTACAGCGGTCACCTGCCCTCTATTACTGTCATTCAGTGTCCAAGTTAGTAAAAGTTTATAAAATGACGATACTGATACTCCGGATCTTATGTAGTTATCCTTAAAAAACAAACCCTCAATGTGTCTTGGAATTTGCATTTTGTAAAGGAAAAGGATCTGCGTTTTATAAGCCCACAACCACGGGGGATCTACCGTCTACCGTCCGTCTACCCCGATACTACCCCGACTAGCCCGGCTCGTTTGATGAAGATTTGCCGCTGCCAAGGCCTCATGCTGCCAACCACTGATCCAAGGGTTCGGGCTCTTCACGACGCCTTGCAAAAGAAGCGATTGTCAAATGACAAGATCGTTGCGAGCATGGCCAGTGGTGCAACCTGGCCTAAGTGTTTTCGGGACCACCAGCTGGCCAAACAGGCTGTATCAAGCAGGCTGGAAAAGCAGGCTGGCCGGGGCCCGGGAGATTGCACTCTGTTCGAAGGTTTCATTCGTCATGACGTGGATGTGACTCATGAATGACTGCAGGAACTGACGGGCTGGTGACGGGCGACAGACTGTGACAAACAAACTAACAAACAGGACAGGACAGAGGCGACAGAGGACAGATTGGATGTGACCGACAGATTCGTCAGACTTACTGAGTGCAACTTGAATAGAAATGACCAGACTGGACTCGATCAATCTATATTGTTTTTTTGTGCACAGGTTCCACCTCCCCAAGTGCTGTTCGACACCTATAGCAACGCATGGAGCAGATGCCTTCCTCCGAGGGAGCAAGACCTTATCTACTTGCATTCTTGGGTGTTTCTTGACAGCAGGATCATGTTTGTTGTCTTGCGCAGAGTCTGCAGGGTCAATTCGCAATTCTGCCAATTTGAGGCTTGACCACTTGGACGGCAGAACCGGTGTTGCTGACGACAATCCCGCTGGAAGAGGCCTCATTTGGGATCTCACCAACAGCATGAAATACGCTTGTTGGAAGAGCCCGAGCTACTCGGGGGTGCTGCCATGCCTTCTCAGGAAGCATCGATTGTGGCATGTTGGAAAGGCAAGAGTCATTCTAGGGCAGGAGCTCCTGTATGGTCAAGGCTTCGACGCAAGCCTTATTTCTGAGGGTGTGGTGAAGGGCCGACATGTGACCGTTCCAGTTTCTATGTCTGAACTAGTGCGTTTTTGTTTTTTTTGACACCTTGAGCCTCCAAGTCTTGAACTGTGAGCTGTGAACTGTGCTGTGAACTGTTTTGTTTTGTCACTGTTGCATTGTGGACATCTGTCTTTTTGGGGCCGGGTCGCCGACTCAGCCCAGGATGCGGAGTTGAATGCCATTGCCGGCAATACCATTTCAGTTCCGACAGTGACCGCCTTTGCCGCCGTCCTGCTCGCGACTGGGCGCCTGAAGAACCCTGTGGAGCGCGCATCAAGGCCAATGCCTTTGCCGTTGGCCCACCTCCCAACTCCGACTGTGATATGGATTGGATGTCCGAGAGCTACCACAGATCCGGCTGGAGAGTTTGATTCTTTGTTGCCCAAAGAAGGCCACAGTTCTTGTAGCAAAGGGACACGCAAGCGGCCAGCGGCATCAGTTGCCTGCGGCACCACCGCCCAGCGGCCAAAGGTGCAGAAAAAGATAGAATCTTTTTTTTCAGCGTCAGCTTCAGAGTAAGCCGGCTGATTACAAAGTGTTGCAGACTGTGCTACATGCAGATGTTGGTGCCGCATTGGCGCCCTTTTCACCGATGGACATGGACGCTACTCAGTTTGGCACGGTGGTGTGCTGGAGAAAAGGCAATGAGGTCCCATTGTGGCAGCGGCAGTGGATCGTTCTGTTTCACCCAGAAGTGCTGTAGTCGAACACCTCAAAAACTTAGAATCTAGAATTTCTAGAATCATAAAAAGCCTCAGCTTGCCAACCAAACCGGTTGTGGTCGCCTGTCATGGCATTTGTCAGAAATGATGGCGTTTTGTGACATGTCAGTGCCGAGCTGCGCATACAGCATACACAGGGTCACAGGGTGGTCACAGTTTTTTTTGAAGTAGACCACCAAAAAGAATCACCACGCACCCAGCAGATTCTTATTTGGGATGACATTGAGCCACCCATAAAACATGAAATTTCAGGAGCCAGAAATACATCAAAAGTTCAAAAAAAGATTGAAATCTGTAGTTCTTTGATTCCTCTAAAACGGACAAAAAATGATCGTTTTTTAAATTCTTAAATCATAAAAAAATACTAAAAAACAATACTTTTTGCAGTTTTGCATTTTTTTGATTTTTTGAAAACTGTAGAAACGATCATTTTTCTTGATGTTGTCTGATTTTCTAAGGATCATTAAAAATTATTGACACCGGCCAAAACGTTCTTCCTAAATCATGCATATAATCATAGGGTTGCACTTCCCATTCTATGTAGAGGTCCATGAAGAGATAGAAAGAACTTCTAATGGATGTTCAAAGTGCCAGCTTCTTCAAAGTGACCTTTTGAAGGTTCGTAAGTGACCCAAACAGGAGGCTTGTTCGTGACCGAACCAACCAGGTGATCAAGTTCGGTCACGAACTGAAGAACCAGGTGGGTGCAAATCCTGTTCTATTTGTCCGGGGCTGAAATAGGAATGATCGAAACGGACCGACGCCCAGTTCATTAGAAGAGAAGACGCACCTTTCTTTCCATGCCAGGGCAACGCGAGAGCAGCTTTCTTATAGCTTCAATGCACTGAAATCCGTTCTGAAAGTGGACTTGGAACATCTGCTTAGACAAGAGAATGGAGTGGATATGGATCCATTGGGCCACACGGATTTTACTGTCAGTCAGTTGATCAGTTGCGCTGAACTCTACCAGGGCAAGTCTACGTCGCTTTCTGCCACTTCCGACCTTCGAAACACCATCGATCCGCAACTCACCCACCCCACGGCGACCTAACCGGCGACGGTCGCCCCTGTCCTCCATCCCGCCCAGGGCCGCTCGACGGCTCCCAGTCACGTAGCCGATGCAGTCGCTCGGGATGTCCAGGACCTGCTTTCCGCGCGCGGCCGCGTGTCGCGTGTCGCGTGTCGTGGGCGCAAGGCCGAGGCACGGAGGGATGGACGGTGGTTTTTGGGATGGACACCCCAAAGACCCAGCTCTGTACCCTTTTTTTTGGCTGGAAAATCCCCACCCAAACGCGGCTGTCGGCGGGAAAACCGAACGTGTGGGTCCGGATTGCTCTGTAGGTTCAAACGTCTGTTATTTCTTTCATCCGAAAATGGGAAGATCGCGGAACGGAATCCGAAGACCCAATAGATGATCATGGCACACATGATTCCGTACAAAAACATCGAAATTGCAATGAAGCCGTGCGTTGACTCAATGCAAACAGGTCCAATTTCGTCAAAACGACTGCTCAGAATCTGTCATCGCCTGTGTCTCCAAGGCACTGTGATGTCATCTCTATCTTCCCAGTTATCCACCCACACGGGACCTCGCACGGTCTGGCGATGCGGAGGCGGTTTCTGGTCGCAAGGTCGGTGAGGTCACGGTCGCTTCGGAGACCAAGAGGTCGCTAGACACCAAGGGGTCACATGGAGGGCCTGGGTGGTGTTTCCCAGCCAGGGGCTGTGGATGTGACAGGGGCACCCCGACTACCTCCAAGTTCGGCACCCCGACATGTAACTCCTGGCAAATGCTATACAAATGAAGGAAGTATAAGACTTGTGTTTGCTGTTTAACCACAGAACATGAGCGGCTCAGAAATGGAACTCTGCAGGGGCGGGCAGGCAGCAGTCCAGTCCCAGTCCGATTGGAGCTGAAGTGGGTCGAGTCCGATCGAGCGAGTGATGAACCAAGATCAATTGCAGTGTCGCTGTCCTGCTGGTCCTTGCCAAGAGGCCTTCGAGCTGCATGAAAAGCCATTTCATGTACTCCTGGCAAGCAAGTAACCGCAGGAAACCATGTCGGAAGGCGTACGAGGTAAATGGCACCAAGCCTTCATTAACAAATGTCACGGATATATCTATAGTTAAGAAATTACTGTACCCCAGTACACAGAAGGTTTTGAAGCCGCTACTAAATACATATACCAGGACCCTCCTGTCGGGGTGTCCATTTATAGCCCCTTAGCTGTTAAGGGGTGTCCATTAACCACCCCTTGGGGGTCCTGGTATAGGGTCATTTGTCTAGTCCTAGGAGCTCTTTGTCGAGCGTGTTTCTCCCGACCTCGGCTTCTCCGTTCTCTTCTCCATCGCTCTGAACCGGTCATGTCGTCCTTGGCGCGCTTGCGCTCCGTCTTGGTCCCCGAGAAGAGAGCCGTCTGCCCCACGTACTGCACCACCGCTCCTGCCAGGGCAGGGTTCGTTCGGCGCAGCAGAAGAACCTCGTGCCACGCGGCAAATCATCTTCCAGAACCTGACTCGTTCGGGGTGTCTATAGCCCCTTAAAGCCGCACTTCGGGGTGTCCATTAACCACCCGCCTATTATGGCCTATGTCTTTCTCTCCCACGCAGCCTTTCTTCTCGGAAGAATCAAGTGGGAGTAAAAGCACGATGGATCCGCAGAGCCTCTGAGGTACGGTAAGGACGGAGTATATATAATCTGTTATACAGCTTTGGAGGGACCAGCGCTGGCGCGCGAGGAACCAAAACCCGCTCTCCTGAGGAGCGCTCCAGCTTCTTGCGTGTGCCGCCCTGCTTTCCCAACGCATAAGAAAGCTCATCATCCTGGCGAGGAGCCGGGCCACTCAGTGGAGCGGGCCCGTCTCGCTGACAGAGATCCAAACCGCTTCTTTTTGGGACCAAAAGGATGGGACACAGAAGGAAGGGAGGCTCTTCCTCCCACAGAAGGAGATGAAGGAAGGCTCGGAAAATCCCACAGAAGGAGGGTCAGTGGGATGGAGAAAAACACCTTTTCCGCTGCTTAGCGTGTCGAGAGACCGCGTCTCGCCCTGTGTTCTTCCAAATCGATTCAGGTTCCGGTGATTTCAAGCATATATAAATGGAGAGACCTCACAACGAACTGTTAGACAACTGTTAGACCAGTCGAATGAATGACTTATTGGGGGTCTCCCTAATCCCTAATGCCCTAGTGGTCTTTCGATCCAAACAACCCACCAGGTGCGCGACTGACTGGCTTCCATCCGGTCCTGGAACTGCATGGTGTCCGTGCTCCAGGTGCCCGTCTCGTCCCGGTGTCGATCGCGGTCCAGGACCTCCTCCTTGATACTCGCCTCGGCTTCACCGGCTCAACGGACACGGCCGCTTCCGCGGCGCCAGCGCCCGCCCGCCGTCACCGGCGGTCCCGGGCCGAGTTTCGGGTTCCACGCCACGGCCGACGGTCCGAGGATCACTCCGGTCCGTGTTTGTTGGGTCCACTCGCTGTTGCCCCCGGTGGCTTGGCCGTTGACCGCGTTTGGGCCCCGCGCAGGCGCCCGCGCCGGCGCCCGCGCCGGCGCCCGCGTCCGACCGAGGAAGCACGGAACCGACCGAGGCGGAACCGTCCGAGGCGCAAAGTAGCCAGGCACCTTGGTCTCAACGGCGCTCAACACCAGGAGCTCAGCACCACGCCGGGCGCGGGTGGTCCCTGTGGGCGATGGGCACGCAGGTCGCGGGCAGACCGGGTGGATCTGGGGGGTGGATGGATCCAGATCCACAAAGTAGTTCAAGTGGTTCCAACTGAGTGTGTAGAGAAACCATGCGGGGATATATCATAATACTTTATAAGGGAGAGAAGGAAGGTTCATGAAGGAGATCTTAAAGAGTTTCACACCATGGGATCAATTACTGTAGCTGCTCATCCCATGTCTGAGACTTATACACGAACACTCCAGAGTTATAATATGACAAAATGGTTATGAGGACGGTGGTTGAGCTCCTAACATGTTTCAACACACGTCAACTCCAATTGTTCCCAAAGACCAGGAATGGCAAAGTGTGAGATGTTGCAAAGGTTGGGCGTGTCGGTTGTGTATATATAGGTATTTCTCAAAATTACGGTTCAACCGATGTGAGCTGTGATGGCACTTGCTATCTCCATCAAAACCTCAGTACATCCCTGAAGATCGGAGTTATCTTCTAGTCCAGTTCAAACTGATTTCCGTGTCGACGTCCTTTGTAGACATCCGTAGACGTGCCACAGGTTTCTTTTTTCCGCGCAAGCCCCTTCGGCACCCCGTGCCGGGAGAGGAGACTCGGAGACTCCGTTGAAAGCCCTTCGAGGCACCGATGTTTGCCACCAAGTCGCCAAAAATGGCTAGTTTCTCGAAGGCTTTATCTCGACCTGTGCGTGCATTCGGGGCACGCGCACGCACAGAGAGACTCTGACTGTTAGTCTGCGGTCGGTCTGTCCGAGATTTCCGCGAAGGTGCGTTTCGCTGATGCAGTCGACACCAGCGGTGCAGGTCACCAGTGTAGCAAATGATCCATTCATTGCCATTGCCAGCCAAGGTGCTAAAGTTCTGTGTGTTTACCAGCAGTCACGAAGGGGTGCCGAACGAACGGAGGTCGTCGGGGTGCCCAGCTACTCCACTCACTTAGGGACTAAACACCACCCCGACATGTGACTCCAGGTGTGTTTATATGTCTGTTTTTTCGCTTGGAAGTTTGGTGGGCACAGAGACTTGGCTTTAGTATGTGCCACCCTCAAAGAGCTCCTTCTGTGAGGATGCTCCTGCTGCCTAGCCGCAAGGCTGTTCTTCGAAGTTAGTTTTGTAACGCAACAGTGAGTACATACCAAATTGATCCAAATTCTTTCGACCACATACTATATAAACCGGTTCCCGAGTCCTGCCTTTTTGGGCGTCAACTCCCCACTAACGTCCAACCGTTCGGAAGACCGTTCCTTCCAAACGTCCAAAACCGCGGGCGGATCAACGCGCGCACGACCGTCCTCCCACGCCTCTGCCCTTGTCCACCTCGCAAAAGAACATGAGAGTGGTCCATTGATCCTCACACCAAGTGGGCGGAGTCCCACCCCAACATCCCATGCCGACGGCTAGCTGGTCCCGGCGGACCATAGCTGGAACACAGCCGATCTGCAAAAGGCGTCCGAGTGTCCGTGCCTTTGTCCGTCCGCCCATGAAACGCGGTGCTTCGTCTGTGCCCGGGCCGCACTTGAGGGTCAAAAGGTGGGAGACTCTCCCAAAAGGACAGGACAGGACGTCTTAAGGTGATAAGGACTTGATATCCATGATTCCACACTCCACATGATTCCACACTCCACAACCCAAAAAAAACAAACACGTTGTAACATTTGTAACGCAGAAGAATTTGGACCGAACAAGACCCTTTTCTTCCACCCCAAAAAGGCAACTCCCGTCTTCCACCGAAAACCTCCCCGGTCGACTCCGCCGCAAACCTCACGCGCCGCCAGGCTCCTCGATGCTCCGGAGGAAGTTCCCGGCGCGGCCCGTCACGAAGCCCACCGCTTCCTGCGGCACCTGGCCGTTCCCCGGCGGTGCCGAGAACACCGCGTCTCGGAGACCGGAACTACCCCGTGCCGCCGAGAGGCCGCGAGCTCGCGAGACCCATGAAACCCGTCCTTGTTTGGGTGAAGTCACATGAAAACCGGACAATCCGAGGGTTGACTCGCTGGACTGAAACATGTTGAAGGGATGTGTTAGATCGACTCCGCTCGAAGCGACCCCCCAGGGGGGCCTCTCCCAAAAAGAAGGCGCCTCCCCAGCGCCCGACCCCAGCAGCCCCACACACGGTGCCCCCATGCGCCTGCCTTCCTTTCCCCTCCCCGTCCTTTCCACCCAAAAAGGGACGGCGGTCGGTCGGTCGGTGCGTTCCAATCGAATTCGGTCACCTGAAGCAAGGTGAGGTCGTCGTCGTCATAGTCGTCGGTCACAGACACAGGCCCCGTGCCTCGGAGGAGGCGTGGTCCGATAGGACCGACGGTCCTATAGTGCCGCCGGCGGTCCCAGTCGAAGCGAGTCAGACGGTCCCAGGGGGCGGGTGCTGGTATGTGCTGGTCCTGACCAACTCCCTGTCGAGGTTTCCGTGAGGTTCGCAGGCCGCGCCACGCGAGGTAAGTGAGGTTCACCTGACCCCGGACCTCTGAAACGCAAAGAAAGAGCTGTAGAGAGAGCTCAGCCGAGAGAACTTGGTCTTTCAACGCTTGGAAGATGACATTTGAACAAATGTGATGTGTAAATGTAATCCCTAGACTTCCAACCATTAAATTAACAGGCTTTACCGAACCAACTAAGGACTTTACACGACAAAAACCAATTCAACCATTTTTTTAATGGTCGAACGGAAGTCCTTCTGTTTGACGTATCAAACGAAATAGCCTCGGCATGCCTGAGGTGCTTCGGGGTGTCCAAGGACCACCTGGTAGTGATATGGAATCACCGTTTAAACTGATGCGCATTGCGATGATGCCGTGTGTGGTGATGTTCTGCTCGGGTGACATGTGGCTTGTGGTTACATGATCAAATGTGATATTATGTGGCTTGTGATTCTTGTTAGCTGCAACCATCTTCGATATGTTCGCCATATGTTCGATATGATGATGTGTGGTGCTTTGTGGCGACCCGTCAATCGGGGTGCGAGGAGGTAAGGTGTGCCGGCAGCTAGGATTCCCCACGCTGTGCCATGACTCCCTCGCAGTATTTCTTGGCCCGTTTCCTCCTTGGAAGCGGCAGAAACGGCCACACGACGGGAGAGGGAGCCAGAAGACTCACATGGACCAGACGTTGGATCCTCCGTTCGGGGCCGTATCCGAATCCTCTGGACAGGTCCGGTCCTTCTCACCCTGTGGTGTGCGGGACGGGGAGTCGGCTTGTGAATCAACGGAGCGCCTGGGATGGCTGGTTCTTGCGTTCGTGACCGAACTTCGTCCCCTGAGCCTCCAAAGGGCCACTGACGAACTCCAAGGGTCACGAACTGAATGACCAGCTGGTCTATCTACCAAACCCTGCAAATCCACATACCATCTGAGAAGGTGAGAGGAGACACTGTTATGTAGGTGATTGAAGTACTACTTGGATCCCTAGGGAAAGTCAAATATGGAGAACTCGGATTGTGAGCTCGGCTCCAGTCCAACCCAGAAGTTCGCATGAACAGAATTCGAATTCAATCAGCTACAAGTAGGATCAAGTAGTCGGGGTCAAGTTCGTCACGTGTGTTCACCATTTCCTTGCTCCTTGCCACCAAAAGATCCAAAAGAACGGTTTGAGACCCAGAAACGAGTCGAAAGCCGGTGCCGGACGAAGAAGAAAGATACCTGGTGGAAGCGTTTTCAAGGCACAACCTGAAGTGATGTGGAAGAATGGTCCCAATCCGCACCCCGGGAAGTCTGTTTGATGCCTAGCTTGTTGCGTGCCTTAGAATACCCAGCAACCAATAGCAACCAGCGCGACCGGATGAATCAAAACATCCTCTTGGCGGTTTTGCCACCGGGCACTGCAGTGGTCAAGACCCTTCGGCACTGCAGCGGTACTTGCCGACACGGTCGGTCTTTCCCTTCCAGTGCCGCCGAAGGGTCTGGAGTTTGCTCCCACGGATCTCCAAGATCAGGTCACGCTCAAAGAGCTCGATCTCCGCCTGGAGAGAAGCAGGAGAAAGCACGGCGGCAGGAGAGAGTACGGCGGTCAGCACGGCAGTCGAAAGAGGTCTCCTTTCCCATGCAGGCACCCCGGGCGGCAGAAGAAGGGGGGGATGAAAGATGGAAGGGATCACTTGCGATGGGAATGGATACTGGGCTAAGTCGCTTCAAAGATCACTCTTTCGGCCAGCACCGGGGTATAGAACTTCCTGTTTTGAAGAGAAACCTGGACTGGAACAGCACAGTTAGCAGTTAGCAAAATGCAGGCCAATCCCAGCGCTGTGCTCTTTATTGTTGCTTCCCATCCGCGTCCAGTCGCATGCAGCCAAAAACCTTGCAGCGAGTAGAATTCCAGTGGTGTCACGGGATCAACCGACTGAACCACTGTGGCGGTTCGTGGCTTTCCTGACGACCCAACATCCCAAACCGTGCCCAACCCACCGGTGAACCGCCCCCCCCCGTTCACGGCGGCGGAAGCGGAAAAACCACCTACCGCTCCGTCCTCGGCGACCTTGGCAATCTTCTCCTCGTCGGGAGGCGAAGGTGGAAAATGAACAGCTGGAAAAAGAGGAGTGACATGTTGGGGGAATTCACTAAGCGTGAATTCCGGATTCTGCTTGTGAACATGAAGTTAAGCTGCAAAAAAGCTGTGGCACTCCTTGGTCTTGCCGCCTTTGCCCAGAATAAAGGCTGCATCGTCATCTGTGATCTTCAAGGTATCAACCCCATAGTCTTCCTTGGCCCGACGAACCACGAGGAGAACGGCCGTGAAGGGCCCAAACACGCACCGACTGACGAAACCAACGGTGGCATCAACGACGTGGGCCCACCAGACGTTCGACGTTCGGTGGATTCAACCAGTGACAAGCTGCGTGGCACAGCATGGCACAGCATGGCAGGTCTCACACTGCGGCCAAAAAAGGAGTTCATCTCAGTAGCAGCTAGCTACCAGCAGCTAGGGCTGATTCATCACCTGCTTCCGGCTTGGAATGCCAGTTTACCTCTTCAGGCTTAGGGTAGCTCAAGCCAGCAAGACTAGCATAGTTACTACCCCCCGAACCACCGTCCAAAGAGGTGAAAACAGGCCGTCCGAGCCCATGAATCCGATGAGGAGAGTGAACCTTCTCCTATCTTTCTTCATATCAGATTGGTCGGGCTTCCAAATCCGTTTTGAGAGGCTGTTCAACAAAACTGGTGGGTGCAACATGTTCTCCAAAGCCAGGCAAAGACCCTGGGACACATCTGATGCCCAGTTCAGGTCCCACACTGAGGGTCACTGCAGGACGCTGCAGGAGGACACCCTGTTCGTAGAGTTTGGAGTCTTCCTTTTGGGAGTCTTCATGCCATCCACATAACCAAGATTCTTTCAAGGAGTGTATTTAGTAGCATGCATTAAATCTAACCTCATTCTTTTCTCAGATGCCAACTTGACTCTCCTTGACTCAGGTCCTGGCCTTGAGGGCGACCCGGCTACCTAGCAACCCGGTCCCTCCGGTTGGACTCAGTTCCTCAGAGGCGAAACAAGGGCGGCGCTCCTTCACCAAGGCGCGGGGCGCTTCGCCCGGCCGCCGCTGCGGCTGCGGCTGCGCTCCTGAGGAGCGGCCCAGGTTCCGCGGATGGTCGTCAGTTGGAGGGGCTTGTTGGGGGGGATGGGGGTTCTAAAGAAGGATCTCTGTTGTAATTCAAGTCAGTGAGGGTGCACCACACACTCGCCTGGGATGGGGAACATGTCAGTGACTGATGCGAACGCAAGGAGCGTTCAGAGGTTTGGGTTGGGTGGCTGGATCCATTCCGGAAACCACGACCAAGACGAGGCGACGAAAGGACCAAGCGCGGCGACACGTCCCTCATTCCGCCACAGCCGGCGCCGTGCTGGGTCTGTTCAGGGTGCTTCAGTTTTTTCATCTTCACCATTGAGGGGGGTGTGGTGAGCTGTGTGACCCTGAAGCAAAGCAATCTCTGCTTGAGCCAAAGCCCATGTTCCATCCAAGGCTAACTTGCTTGAAGCCTGAGGCTCAAAAACACGAATTGAAAAAGCTGCAGCCTGTGGCTAAGTGTGGCTACCTTGGCCCGATCTGGTGGTATCACTGCGCGTCCCATGCTCCTTGGGGCTTTTGCCCCTGCTGTCGCTGCGCGGCATGGGGTTCAAGTGACTTTCGCGTCACAAGCGCCAGGGAAATCTCAAAGCGTCTTCAAGCGATCTATACGATTTGTACTGTTTCTGCGACTTCTTGCATCCTCCGGTATCTTGTGGCCATTTTTATAGGCTGAGCATGATCTGGAAGATCATGAGCTTCTAGGAGGGCTGTGTGGGGCCTAGCTTTTCTGGAACAAGAGGAACTCAACGGCAGCGGCAAGGTCATCACAGTGGATTGAGTCAACATGAAGTCGAGGCATCTCTTTGCTGGTAGAAAGCACGTCCAGCCTGGACTACTCCTGGAAGTATCAATTGGATGATCAGGATTTATTGTTCCTGAAAAAGGACATGGGAGTTCTAGTGCAAATCCATAAATGATCCATAAAGGTTCCTTCTGTCTGCTCCCATGTCCATCTCCATTAAGAAACATGTCGTGTGTATATCATATAACCTTCAGGACCCCAAGGATATCTAAAATAAGAAATTTAAAAAACGAACAAATATGACAACAAATCTAAAAAACAAAAACAGGGGAGACCACGAAGCGTTCCTCGCCCTTCTTCTACCTCCAAATGGGGAAAAAAAACCGCCTCCTGGCTCTTGGGCCGTCCCATAGAGAGGCATCCCAGTGACACCCCGACACCGGGTATCAAGGGCAGTAAGGGGATGTACAGTAAGGGGTCAAAGGTATCTATGAACCAACTCCTTGAACCACCCCTGGACCCTCCAATTATGTCTCCAATGTCTGGAGCTCTCCCAATTGATGGCTTTTCGGATTCAGGGGTGGGCTTTGAAGCTCCAATTGTTCCCACATGATTGAAGGGTCCACAGCCCCAGCTGTCCTGGAGATCCCCGAACCCGCGATCGAAGTGGAGTGCCTGGAGTCACGTTCGGGTCACAGGGTGAGTCAGACACGACCTGTCTGGGACTGGCATATGAATCCCATTGGGGGGGTTGAAAAAGGTGTATGCCTGCATCTTCATACGACTAAAATTTTTTGAGAGTTTTGGTGTTTGACCCAAAACTACTACTTCTTATGCAAAACGACTCAAATTACCAAAACACCTCGTTTTCGTGCATGATGGGCGATTTAGATGATGAGTGGTACACATCGCAGCTGTGTGGGCTTTTTCGCATGCGGGCGATGAAATGCAAGCAGGCGCTTGGGGTGAGTCATCTTTCATGATCACTGGCATCAGCATCCATAGGAAATTGTTGAATCCTCGGATTGCACTGGCAGGTTCTGCCCCACATGGTGCTGAGTGACATGCACTGCTTTTGAGGCTTGGGGTTCAGTGGGCATGAACTTCACTTCTCGTGCATTGAACTTCATGGAGCTCATGAGGATGATCTTTTGTATGACTTCATGAAATGACAATTGCTGAAGTGACAGTTACAAATTTTACCAAGCGTCAAGTAGCCTGAAAGTGTTCTCTCACGCCAGGCGGCAGGCCTTGGTGGATCTTCTTGGATCAGTCGAGGCATGATCCTGGTTGACCGCCTTTGTTTGTGGATCATGTGATGTGAGTTTTCACCGCACTTCAAGCGGCGACCACTGTTTCAAAGACTTTTTTGGCTCGCTGAGTGGGGTGGTCAAACCCCATAGCTTCTTTGCCCATGGAAGACATCGAGTGTGATGAAAGAGAGAAGAGGGTCACCCCTTTGGCCAAAGCTTGGGAAAGATGCGTTGACCTCCGACGTGCCGCGAAACAATATGCACTAGTCAGCACCCTAGATTACTGTAATTGTCTTAGAATCTTCAGTTTCAGAGATAGAGTCATGAAACAATTTGTTTGACCTAAGCAGGTTTTCTTAAGCCTGCAGGCATGGCTCACCATGGCAGTTCAACTTAGGTCAAAGCAACTGGCTCGACAGTATGTCGTGACACGGTCAGGGTGAATGCAAAGTTTTTGAAGCTTGCGCTTGGACACCTGGGGTTCCGAATCGCGGTCCCAACTCTGGAAGCGCACATTGAGAGTTTCTATGAGTACTGGGAGGTGCCAATCCCCCGATTCTCAGCTATATATCGATCGATCTAATAATGCATTATATAGACTTGATGTGACCCAAATGTCTGATATCACTTTGCCATATTGCCTCACCAAGGTAAGTCGATCGAAGCCCAAGCTTGGACTGCCAGAAGGTGCGTGAGTATATTCAATGGAATATGCCGGAAACCTCATGTTCCCAGAGAGCCTGAGCTCCGAGCCCTCATAGGGGACCTTAACATCCAGCTGCCAGAGAAACCTAGCAGGGAAGAGTTGGTAGAGGAAGAGGAGGAGGAGTTCGCAGAAGAAGATGATGAGAGTGAGGAGAAAACGGATGATGAGATAGTAGAGGAGGTACGCATAGGTGTCTTGAAAAAAATATTGGGGTATAGAACTGTGCCTGAACCAAATCGGTGTGCAATGAGGCTGTGGCAAGGACATCAAGGACGATGAGCCCCCGAACAATCTTGAGGCTTCAGCCGTTTCTTTTTTACCACCGTCAACTCTTAGCCTTCGTGTTTGAGAGAAAGCCATGTTTGGTTCAAGAATCAGGTTTACTCCCTTAAAGGCTTCCACATCCATTGAGCATTGACTTCCAAAACTCGAAAACTTGCAGGTGGTTTGCCCTGGTGATGTACCTGTTCAAGCTCTTCCAGCAGCTGAGGCCAAACTTGCACATGGCTGCATGCCCACCACTGGTTAACGATCGGTTGACTTTTTGTCAGTAGTTCAGATCTTGGCTGAACGAATTGGGGGAAGCGTTGCTTTCATTTGTTGGCAGGTTCCTCCTGGAGATCATGAACCTGGCCAACAGGTTTCATTGAGCAACAAGGCAGTTCTTCACCTGGTTTGACTTGAAAGACCTTTCCAATAGCTTTGAGAGATTGTAGGTCCCATGCCAAAAATCCAAGGGGTTGCGAAGTAGACGGTAAACTCCGTGCCTTTGGCTAGGCAGTTGCAGAACATCCTGAATTCGGCGGACCACCTGCCCAGATTGCTGAGGCAAAACTTGGGCAAAAAAATAGATCTCTTGAAGGTCATACGATCCATGTCCAAAACCAAAATTGTGCAGTGGCCTTATCTCACCTGATGGGAGGAGAACGGGTCTTTGAAGGGACAGCCTGAGCTTCGACCTGCCCCGGCTGACAAGGCTTCATTTTTTCCACTTGTGGGCGTTTGCTTAATAAATAGTTGCCATTTCAAGTCAAGTCAAAGCATGCTTCTTTGCATGCATCCTATGTGTGGTGGTAGGTAAACATGCCACCTGCCGAACATCAACCAGCCCAGGCTTGGAATCAAACTGGGTGGCGCTATTAAATCATGTGTTGTAATCTGAGAAAATTTCAATTACTTTTGCATCTGGAGACGTTCTTCCACTAAAGCCTCACCAAGCAAAACCCAACTCCTCCAGGCCTCTTCTTCGGCTTCCACTCCAATTACACCGGCCTGCCGGACACAAGCCAAGGGCCAGGGCCTCATCCTAGCATGCCTCATTATTTTAGCTGCAACCCTTTTTGCTTCTAATGAGGATTGGACCTTGATCATGTGGTGACCCCGCCCAAAGTTCTGAAACTCAAGGCACTTGCACAACTGTAATGCATATTGCATATGTTATGCGTGCGCATGTTTTGCTAAACGCTGGCTTGCTTGGTCATGGGAAGGTGCTCCAAGCAGAACAGGCAAATTTGGAAAAGCTTCTGAAATTGAAGCAACTTCGGCACCTGAAGCAATCCATGGAGTCTCTGTGGGCTTTGAAGGGGTCCTCAAAGCCTTTGTCTTCGGGTTCATGTCCCTTGAAAAACAACTCCTCAAACTTCAAACTGCTGTCGTTTTTCACCTGCCTGCTGTTATTTTTGAATCGTGCTGCAAGTGTGTGTGTGTGTGTGTGCGCGTTCGCGCGCGTTGCCAATCCCCAGGTGTTGACAATGCTGATACTCAACCTATGGAGATGGCAAGCCCTCCCCAGCTAGAACATGGAAGAGAGGGCCCGGAGGTGGACTTTGAAGTGAAGAATGGTCATGTAAGTTGCGTGAGGGTATTCCGGGGAAATGATGTTGCGAAAGCTGAGATGAAGCTTGCGGATGCACCTCTACATGATGGAAGCCCGAAGCTAACCTGTGGGGGAGAGCCAGCTATGGGGACTGAAGGAAGGGAGCCTAGTGCAGGTGAGGTGGAAAAAGAAGAGAAGGAACAAGAACCTTGGCCCAAAGACCCTAAGGCTTGGAGAGACAAGCCTGGAGGTTGTCCTAGAGAAGGAAGAAGCAAAGCCTGCGGCGTCCGCAGAAACTCCTGAGGATGAAACTCCTGAGGATAAGACTCCTCAGGATGAGACTCCTGAGGATAAGACTCCTGAGGATGAAACTCAGAAGACTCCCGAGGATGAAACTCCTGAGCATAAGACTCCTCACAATAAGACTCCTGAGGAAAAGACTCCTGAGGATGAAACGCAAAAGACTCCCCGGGATGAAACTCCTGAGGATAAGACTCCTCAGGATGAGACTCCTGAGGATAAGACTCCTGAGGATGAAGCTCGAAAGACTCCTGAGGATAAGACTCCTCAGGATGAGACTCCTGAGGATGAAGCTCGAAAGACTCCCGAGGATGAAACTCCTGAGGATAAGACTCCTCAGGATGAGACTCCTGAGGATAAGACTCCTGAGGATGAAGCTCGAAAGACTCCCGAGGAAGCTCGAAAGACTCCCAAGGATGAAACTCCTGAAGATAAGACTCCTGAGGATGTCAAGCCTCCAGGGTGGGGGAGAGCAAGCTACATCTCTCCACAAGAGCAAAGGGCTGTTCGACCTAAACCCAAAGCAAAAGGGAAGGCGAAAGCAAGTGCCAAAGCGCCAGCAAAGCCTTCTAGAGGTGAACCATCTTCTGAAGAGGGAAAAGGCGAGAAGGCTAAGGGTAGAAAGAGGAAGAGCAAACAGGATGATGCCCTGCCGCCTTCTGGAGGTGAGCCATCTTCCCAAGAGGGAAAAGGCGCGAAGGCTAAGGATGGTGATTCTCGGCCATCTTCTAGAAAGAGGAAGAGCAAACAAGATGATGCCTCTGACAAGCCTTCCGGAAGTGAGCCATCTTCTAGAAGAAGGAAAAGCAAACAGGATGATGCCAGTGCCCAAGAGACATCAAAGCCGTCTGAGGCAGCCGCCAAGGATGGTGAACCTGCATCATCTTCTAGAAAGAGGAAGAGCAACAAGGACGAATCTGCAAAGGCAGCTGACTCTTCTGGAGATGCAGCTGAAAAGAAAAGGCCAAGGAGGGCAAACGGGTCAAAGGTGACAACTGAACAGCCAAAAGAAAGTGCTGAGCAGAAAGTTGAAGGGGCTCACGGGAAGGCCAAGAAGGTGGACAAAGACCCTCGAGAAGCTTTGCGCAGCAAAAAGTGCTGCGCGTACCAGAAGACGAAGAGGGATCTTTTGAAGCAAGGTGTGCCAATGGAGGAGGCCGTAAAGAAAGCGCGTGAGGCCGCTATCCTGCACTGAAGCTGTGATGCGTGGGCCTATGTTGTGTTCTGTGAGCCTGTTTCGATGCTTCATTTTAATTGCTCCCAGGAGTATCAGAATTTCAAGATGGAAGACGATGGCAATGAATGCTGAGCGAGATGGGTTTTCCTGCCGGTGCTGTGAACACCAGCCTTGGGGTTAGCTCACAGCGGGAAGATTGTTAGTGCACAGTAGCCTAGCTGTCTGACTTACCTGCTGTAGTGAATTACAATGGGGTGAAAAGATGCACAACGCTGTTCTTCTTTGCTAGTGTTCTGGCTGTCTGGTAAAGTACAATGGTAAGAAACGCACAACGCGGTTCTTTTTGGTAAGTGTCCTGGCATGTCTTCGGGATGGTTGGTTCCATTTGATCAAGCGCCGTTTTGCGCAGGCATGCCCAAACAAGAGAGATGGGCTACGCGACTGTCGTCCCAGAGTTCAGCTGGCTCGATTGATTCTTTGTGCACAGTGTGTTGCTGTAACTGTTTCCTGAGCACGCATGGTTATGATCTTTGATTCATGGATCACGCATATTGTCGCAGGGATCTTAAGCCATATTAGACCAGCGCGTTGCATTATGCCGCAGTGCCATGATTCCATGTTCACGGCATTATACCAATGCCAAGCTCCCAAGGCATGCATGTTTGTTTTGTATGGAAACAAGAAGTGCAAATGAAGAATGTTTTGGGCTGACCTGTGTTGACCTGCTATGACCTTATTTGCGCAGGCCTTCATCGCTTGTGCTACTTGATGTGCAGGAACAGGTGTCGTTGGAGTTTCCTGTTTCATGTGTGTTGGCCAGGTTTGGCACAAGTGTCCTAATTCGTACGCGCATTCCTATAGTAAAACAATCCGAGGTCCTTTTGCTCACATGGTGCGGGTATGGTCTTGAACCTAAATACAACATGGTTGAGTTCTTCTCTGGCCACGCTCAAGTGAGTCAAGCATTCCGAGATGGGCTGTCGGTAGCAAGCTACGATATCGAGTATGACAAAAAGTCCATGGATTTTCTAGCAGAAGGAGGGTATGCGTTACTTGCTATAATATTGTATGCCGATTGTGTCTCACTGTCTCACAACCGCCCCATTTCGTTTCCAGTATCCAAACCTAAGGGTTGCTATTGTTTTGGCGCTCAGCACTCTACCGCTCGGACTCCACGTATACGCACCTGATTGCAGCAGTTGGACGAGGATAAGCCGTGGGTCCAGCCTCAGGAACCAGATGTGTGCGCTCGGCGACCTTTCAAAGGAATGGGTTGGGCGTGGCAACAAGATGTGTTCACGGTTGCTTGTATCCAAAAAGGGGCCCTCAAGCCAACCTTGATCAGGCCATATGGTCTACTGTGGTCTGGTGAAACGTACTCAGGTTGGCTCTTCTGTTGATCCTTTCCACGGCGCTCCATTGCGTTTGGTTGGTGGAGCAGCCGGCTGGTTCTTCTGATACCATTTTCCGACACCCCCGGCTGGATTACTTCAGCGATGTCATCTCTTGGGTAGCTTGCTGTTCTCTAATTGCGATCAAAAAAGGACATGTGGACAAGAGATTTCCCCTTTTGAGTCAGGTATGGAAAACTTCTTCTGGATGATGCACTACTTTTCCAGCTCTGCTAAACCAACCGTGGTCTGGAGCAACTGCAAGAAGCTGGTTTGGGGTCTAGTCAGGTTCTAAGTGACCTGTTTGATATATACATGTATTTCAAATGCTTTGATCCATAAGGACAAAAGTGTTCTACCAGAAGCTACAAGAAAGCAAAGGACTACAGTTCAAACAACACGTCCCTTGACCAGACCCTTGAAATCTGCTGGGTTGGTTGGATTCTTGTTGGAGGGGTGATTGCCCAGGCAAGACTATCAGTTCCACTGGAAAGAAATCTTTCCAGGGGACAACAGCCTTAAAGGCCACTGCGTGGAAGCCTTGGATCTGAGGGCATGGGCATGGGTCTAACATTCCCAAACCTTGCTTCAGTTGTTCTGGGGTGATTCTTTCTGATGGGGGTCTTTCAAACATGTGCTTTGCTAAGGCATTACCCCAAAGCCTTTGGGGTTGAGTTGGCTAAATTGGTGCAAGACCAACATCCTCCGGCAGACCTGAGGAACAAACGTGCTGTCAATCTCAGTTTGACTGACAAAGAAATGTTTGAATGGATGGAAATCGGAGATTTTTGGTTCGATGCTGACCTGCCAGCATTGTACTGGTACTTGAAGAAGCTTCCAACCCTACTTGAGAGGAGGGAGACACGAAAGGTAGGACAGCGGGAAGAGAAGAGAACGCGAGGGGCAGGAACAAAATGCAATGTTCGACATGGTGATTTATCCCCTCGGAGGCGACCTTTCGTAAATGTTCATATGCACTCTAAATGTTCAAACATATGCTCTCGAAATGTTCAAAAAGGTTCTTAGGAAAACAAACTTGCCCCATGGCTCAGATCATCGGTGAGCATTGAATCGGAACATCATAGGATTTGAACTATCCTGAAACCATAAGAGGCTCACGAAGACGCTCCCCAGGAGAGAATTGACGTGCTTCACAAAACAAACTCTAGGTATGCATCCCCTCGGGGAACACCTTTCGTGATTAGAATTTCATATTCACTCTTTCTAAATGTTCAAGAGGGTTTCAACTATCCTGAAATCATGAGAGGCTCACGAAGACGTTCTCCAGGAGAGAATTGATTTTAGAGGGGGGGAGGGGGGGGGGGTCTGAATTGAGCGATCAATTATTAGACCCGGACGTCCCAACACTTGCTTCGCAAGACAAACTCAAGGTATCCCCTAAAGGGCTACCTTTCGTGACAAGTCCCAAATGGTTGGGATGAAGCCCTTGCTGGATTTGAGAAACAACTCTCCCAAGCTTTTTGTTAGCAATTAAACCTGTGCTTCATGTGCTGTTTGGCTTGCTGCTGACTAATGACGACCAACGATCGTCCCAGGTTGAGCCTCCGACTTCAACAGAAGAGCTGGTGGGCCTGAGCAGTGATGTGTGGGTCAGCATTGCAGAAAATGCAAATTAGATGCAAAAGAGCACCTGAGGTGCTTTTTGGTTGACTTAGAGTGTTTTTGCTGCACCCAAAATTACCCGCAAAACTCCCGCAAAAAGCCGCAAACACCCGCAAATATCCGCAAACTCCCGCAAATCCTGAAAACTGATAAAATAGGGTAATTTGAGGAGTTTTTGAAGAACACTCAAAAGAGTGGTTTTCACCACTTTTGATCTTCAAACGCTAGTATTGTCAGGGAATGCTGCTGTACATAGTGGAAAAAGCGTGCTGATCATCTCAGAATTGTTTTTCTGGAGGTCAGCCCAATGCAACAAAAACAGAGTCTCGCAACATGGTTGGGACAAATTCTGCTCAAGAACTATTTTTCAGTGCCTTTGCCAGATGGAGGGCCATTTGGATCGATCAGGCACTATCTGCGACGGTCTTTCTGTGGTGGCCAGCCAAAGCACCCAAAATATGAACGAGATCGACATTGATCGACAAATCCAGGCGCTATAGTTTGTTGCTTTATAGGATGGGATTGGTGACCTGGAAGTGGAGTGATATATATATATATGTATTATATATAAATATTTGTTTATAGCTTGAAACCTATGGCATCCTCTGTGGGTCAACAGTTGCCCTTGCCGTGACCGGATCGCAAGGCTCCAGGCAGAACTTCAAGCGGATGGAATGGCTTCTGGAGTGTCTGCAGGCATGAGCTGGATTGGGGTTAGAATTAGGAATGCATGAATAATCATGAATATTTATGTGACATGGATCAACGTGTTGGACATTTGTTTGGTCAACGCTCATGAAAAGTCATAGAGAATGTGAGACTCCCCAACGGGCTTTGGAAGGAAACCTATGGGATCCAACCATGCCTTGACAATTGAGTGTTGACTGACTTCAGGTAAACATCCCCATTATATATGTATAGGATCCCGACATGAAACCAAAAGAATCCCAACAGTAGACCAGCTCTCCAAAGATCTCTCTTACTCTTGTTGTTCCTTTTCTTTTTCAGCTTGGGTGGGTGGGTCTTGTGGACGTAGACCCATGGTGCGGAGGTACCTATAATGAACCTCGGGCTGCTGGGGCATTTGCAGCTGGTTTGCCAAAGGTTAACTTGGAGACAGTCATGCTACGCGGCGGGAGCGATCAGATTCTCAGGACCCCGCCTCCTTCTCGAGGACTTGGCACTCCACCACCTCAGGTCGTGCGGATCGACAGTGTTGACTCACTGCCCAGGCCAGAGAGTCGTGATGGGTGGGGCGACGGAAACCCAAGCCCGCCTGCACCATCTATCGGAGCAGGTCATACTTTTATATATCTAGACTCTAGATCTGAAATACCTCCAGCTGATGCTAGTGTGGACTTGCCGCCAAATGCAAGCCGTGCTCACATCCCTGAAGCTCCAGAAGCTCCACCACCCCTTGTGGAGCCTGCTACTCCTGCCCCTGAAGCCCCAGAAGTTCCATCTACCCCTGCGGAGACAGTTCCAGCTACCCCCAAGCAGTTTGCTGCCGCCCCTGAAACCCAAGAAGTTGCAACCCCTGTGCAGCAACCTTCCATGCCTGCAGAAACCCAAGAATGGGCTCCAACACAACAAGTTACAGTAAGCCTAGATGGTAATTTAATTTCACCTAGCAAAGCCAACAAGGGCAACGTTGTGATATCAATGGATGGAAGCATGCTTAATGGAGCAAGCACTGGTTTGAAGGATGGTGATGGTGGCGGTTTGCCATCTCGAATCCCAATGCCCCAGGAACCAGAGCCACCGACCGAGCCGATTCAAGCAAACGCAGCAAACAAAGGGCAACTTGCACCAGTACACACTCAGCATATGGACAGAAAACATGCAGCCACAGAAGCTCGAGCAAAGGCAAAATTCACAGCAGTGGCAGCACCCAAGGGTGAAAAGCAGGTTGCGTACATGAATGGTTATTATTGGAAGAAACTTTCCTTGTTAACTCACACATTTTGGTTTTGCGTGAGTGCACATTTGGATCTTTTGATCAATTTTGCTTTCCTGGTCGGTCATGCGCTTAGTGCTTCATCCCTTTACAATAAGGATGAAGAGGTACTTCCAACCGAGAAAGGATGGCTCATGTCAAGCCAGTGCAGAAGCACTCAGTATGTTCAAATCTCCTGGTGGGAGTAGCTTGTCCTTGTTGGTGTGAACTTTGCAATCCTATGTTGACATACTTGCAAGCTGCTCCCTTTCACCTCTATACGGCTCCTCTGTAATTTGTTAAGGCACAAAGATTTCGGAGCTCTTGGCCAAGTGCGGGGGGCAGTGGACAGAGGTTGAGTTGCACATCAAGAAAACCATACTCAAAGAAGAGATGAACCGAATCAGGGGTAAGTACTATTGTCAGATCGACCTGGAAGCAGAGGGCTGGACACCTCCCATGATCGAGAGGAGTAAGCAGTGGGCCAGAAACCATGGCACTCTCAGGATTTCTGAGGTGCATGGTGAGGAGGAGTGGTCATTCCCCTTTGAAGAACTTAGAGGAACACACAGCATCCACCTCTACGTCTGTCAAGGATTGCTTTGTGTTATCAAGTGTTGGTGGGTTCCACTTTTTGACATGTTCACCCTGCATGTGTTTGGTCTTTGGTAATTATATAAGCAAGGACGGAGTCCCCGCCATGTTTGACAGCAACATCTCGATGGAAGCGGCGTCTGGAAGCGCTACTGGGTGGTTTGCTCAGTCCCAAAGTGCCTTCAGGTCTTTCTTGATTTGTCCGTGTTTCAGGTCAGTGAACCGACATTTGATGGAGATGTCTACAGCATCTGCAAAGCAGGCCAAGACTGCAGTCATGCCAGTCATCCAGCAGAACGATCCTCTTGGATCCTAGGCATGTTTTTGTGTCCATGTACATTATATACATGTACAAACAAGCTCAGCTTAGTGCACTTTATTTCTTGGAGCCCACTCTATAAGGACAGTTGCCTGCTTTCTTGGAAGTCATGGGGAAGCTCAAGCAACATGGTTTTCTTGAGACCTCTCACTCAATGTCTTTCAAGGAGAAACTTGCGGGGATTGACACTGAACGTGCCAAACAGTCCTTTGGTTTGCACTGAAGGGTTTGGAGTTATTGCTGCCCTTGGACTTGTTATGCTTTATATAGTATGCATGATTTGTTGCACCAGGTTGGTCAAACCTCTACGTGATCAGCGGGGTGAGATGGAAACAGTCTACCAGAGCCCGCTGTCTTTGCAGGGGGAGTTCACAACTCTGGATAACGGTCTTGGAGAGACACCTGCCTGTTAGTTACTATGCGCACTAATATGTCTATACTAAACGTTTTCAAGATTCCTGGGCTAACAACTAACATGTTTGTGTATGCCATGTGACTCTATATATATCTAAGGGACCAAAAGAAGGCTTTGATCAAAAAGTACGTTGAAGCGACGCAGAAGGATTTGGCTTTGAACTCGATGCTCATGCGTTGCAGGTGCACACATTCTTGTCTCACTTCTTCAGAAAGCTTTCAACTACTTCATAAGTGCTATGCATGGCCCGTTTTAGTTATTGTGAAATTGAAACCTGTGGTGTGTGGTGCATCCCCCCCATGCTCCAGGAACTGCAAGGCTCCCAAACCCAAAGCGAAGGCTAAGGCCAAGGCTGGTCGCAAGCGCAAGCGTTCCAAGACGAACGTTGAAGAGGACGAGGAGGAGCCTGAAGAACTTGATGATGGTGAGCCCTCTGAGCCAGCACCGGCACCGCCAAAAAGCCGTGGGTCCAAGCCAAAGGGTCCAAAGGGTCCAAAGGTTTCGGGTGCCAAGAAAACGGCCCGGGGTAAGGCTAAGGCCTAGTGGTCTTGGATGAGGCCGCGTGCATTTTGCTTGAACAGCTGCTGTAGCTTGTCCACTTGAATGAGACAAGTGTTTGGCGTTTTAGCACTATAAACTACACCATGGCCTGGAAAAATAAGACCTCATGCACGTGCGATCACGTGCGCCTTTCAGAACACATGCAATATGGATGAAACCCCAGCAGCGGCTGAGCCAGGTCTCCTAGAGCCTTCAGCCTGCTCCTATCTCTTCTCTAGATCAGGTGACTTGGGCAGCAGCTTCCAAAAGAAACTATATATATATAATATATATATATCCCTCATTGCATGTCTTTGAACGCGCGCAGCTCCCAATCCAAAGAGATATGGTATATCTGTGGTTATATATATATATATATTATATATATATATTTATACCAGTGGTCTCCAACTGATCTATCTGCATTGCTGCCCTCAGGCCCCCCGGATGATGAGAGCGACGATGCTTTGTGTGCTGAGCTGGCTGATGATCTTCTGGTCGATTTTTTTTCAGGTGAACCTTTGCTGCAAACCGGTCTTGTTTTGTGTACAAATCCTTTCAGTATCTTTCAGTGCAGGGGTACCTCTAGCAGGCCAACCCTTGGGGGCCAACCTCCACACTGAGGCCCAATCAGCGAAACAGGTGGCTCTGAATGCTTCTAGAATATGCCGAGTGAGAAGGAGCCGTTTCCTGGCTGGATGGTGTGTGATACATGAATGCACGCATGCATGCGCACTCCAATTTCATGTTGACCATGCACCAAAAAGGATGTGGTCCATGGTGGTCCCGTTTCTGAGGAAGGCAAGATGACCTTCTCTGGAAGATAGCCAAATGCTCCAATAGCCAGAACCGCAATGCCTGCAGAAACTTGACCAAACTCATTCGCCGATCCGGAGCCTGCTTGAACATCGAATTGGCCTTCGTGGAAGTTGCCTGCCGCAAGAAGAGGCCAAAGATCCAGGAGATAGATATTCAATGGCCAGTCATACCTATGAGGGGCTGGTGCAAGTACATTTTTGAGAATGCTGCATTTCTCCTCTTGGGAGGGCACCGCCTAGGAAATGCTGCCATGTGGCAGGCAATGTTTGAGTCTTTCTGGGAAAGGTACAAGACCATCAGGCCACATCATGAGCTGTTTTCCAGCAACAAACCTCTGGGAAGATGTATCCCTTATATGGTTCACGGCGACGAAGGTGTTTCTCACCGTCGGGTACCATTCTTGGTGGAATCTTGGCAACCAGTTATCTCACACTTGGGTATGAGCAAGACCAGTGTAAGCGGGATCCTTGCCATCCAGTCCAACACATTTTTATTCCGTCACAAGGGTGGTGTTTGTCTTTTGGATTTGGGTTGAGGTCTGGTTGGTTCAGGGGATGAGCTGGACTCTAGCCCAACCTGGAGCTAAGGCACAGCTTTTGCAGCAGGTTTCTTTACACCTGCATGTCTTCATCGGCATTCAGTGGAGATGTGACACTTTTTCAGTTGCACTCTGCATTCACCCAAGAAATGCTTCAGCTTTACCACGAAGGCTTTGAGGTTTCTCGCTTGTCATTTCTGACAGTGGTGTGGTATGTTTGTTATCCCTGAAGGTCTGCCCAGGGGATCCCACGTCTACAGTATATCTGATATGGATTGGAAGCAAGGGAGATTGGAAGTATCTCAGAAAGGCCCCTTGGATATATAATCGTTCATTGCTGGATGGAGTAAATGTCTTGATGAGTGGGTTGAGATATCTGGCCTAGGTTGTGTTTATGGAGCCAGTCCTCACAACATAACTGGGCCTAACGCCGTAGCATGAGTCCAGGTCTTCTGATCGATCAAGTACATTCAACTTGAACTGGCACTTCTCATGCCTTTTTTGAATTGCAAACACTCAGGCCTGTAATTTTTAGCAACAGGCAGGTCATGCGCACTAGACTCAACAAATTTGTGGATCCAATCAATAAGTTTTCAACTGGAGCTAGGCCTCATTTTGGACCTGTTGCCAAAATTGATGGTTTGTGAAACCCATCTCAAACAATCTCTATTTCACCTAAAGACCTAAAGAGCACCAAAACATCTCCCAGCCGAGCCAAGGCCTGGAACTTGAAGACCGGGTGGAACAGTCTTCGGGTATGTCACCTTTGCAGCTCTGAAGACTGGGTTGGGACAAGTTGGAATAGGGAAAGGGAGGACTCAAAAAACACTTTGAATGTTTGTTCCCACAGTACTTCTTTGGTTTGTTGGAATAGCCCGTGAAGGAATGGTATGATCCCAGTCCAGAAGTCCAGAAGCTGAATCACGAAGAGCTAGACCTGGCGATGATCCCTACAAAGAAGGATTACCGTGGCCCTTCCGCCAGCTACCACATGCCAGCCCAGAGATGATCCTTGTGGACATAGCCCACTCGTTTCATATCAAGGGAGTTGGGGTTGACTTTGCAGCAAGTCTGATAGTTCTTGGCTGTCGCAAGAACTTGTGGGGTGCAGGCTCCTTTGATATGAAACTTGAACGTGCCTATGAAGAATTCATCGAGCACTGTGCTACTACCAGGAAAAACACCACCTGTGGGACATGGTCAAGGCTGAAGCTTGACATGTCTACCGGAAATGATTTCCCTTCCAGTGTGGATGGAAAAGGCATGGACACAGCAGTGGTTTGCGCGTGGCTTGAGGTAGCTTTGTCGAACAAGGACAGGGATGGGAAACCCAAAATCCAACACGGTTATAGTTCTTAATAGCTTTTGGTCTGAAGCAGGATCTTGGTGGTGATGAAGAACTACAAATAGCCCTCTACAGTTTGCAATCGATCAACAAGTACTTTCGCGAGATGTTAGCATCGGGCCTTTGGCGGACAGCTTTGGAGCACAAAGAATCTGAACGCTTGGTAAGAACCTTTTGTGAGGGATATGCCCAATTAGCAGCGTCCCAGGCCGCTGCTGGAAAGCTCATGTTCAAGCTGCGCCCCAAGCTTCACATGCTTTGGGAGGTCCCCTCCCAAAATTCTGGCTCAGAATGGGTTTATGTGCTTCATGCTGGTCCGATGAAGATTTCATTGGAAAGTGCAGTCGAGTATCACGAACATGTTTGGGACTAGGGTTGGCCCAATCCTTGAGATGCATCCAGAAAATTTTGGGGTGCTACAAAACCCAATTCGACAAGTTGAACCGTTAGATCATCTGACACTTGGCCGCCCGACATCCTTGTGGGCAAAGAGGCGCGAAGGTGATGTGCGCATCATCGGTGGATGGTGCAGGGGGTAAAGATGGGGACAAAGGATGATGTCCATTCATGTCTATGCTGCAAAACGCCTAGTTCTTGCATAAAACGACCAGTTCTCCTAGTTTTGAAGGAAAACACTCAAACGTTCGAAACTCCTAAAAATAATTGAGTGAAGGAATCTCCAGGTGTATAGGTATAGGCATGCCAGTCCCAAACAAGTCGTGTCTGGGCATGGTCCAACACTCTTCCGCTCCCAACCACTCCTCCGCCACTGCCGTTGTTTTCGGCCGGGCGCTCTCTCTTTGGAGACGGACGTCGACTTCGTTCCCACCGGGACCGCGGGACCGCGAGCACACGCGCGCGCTCAGGCGCGAGCTCCGCTGGACGTGCCTGGGGCGACCCTTCGCGAGGCGGACGAGAAAGCTGCCAGTACGATCGGGGCTCTGGCCACGAACGCGATCGGGCGCTCGAAGCGTTCGAAAACATCCCGTGGCCATCGCTACGAACGGGGCTCCTGGCCTTACTACCAGGAGCAAGTAGCTATGAGGAAGGTCGAGGATGTGCCTCCCAGCTCACGGGGGCGAGACCTTCCACAACTTGGAATCAATATGATCTGCCCAGACGCTCCGTTCACAGCCGGACTGGTCCCTCAAAACCTCGGGATCCTAGGGGATTGGTTCGACCCCAGACCCCTCCAGAGGATTCGGGTCCGACCCCTGCAGAGGATTCGGGTCCGATGAGTGGGTTCCTTTTTGAAATCGTTTCTCTTCTCCAATTCTTCACCCTCCCAAAAAAAGAAAAACGCGCCACTCCCTCCACACCTCTCTCTTCCGCACCTCTCAACAGCCCAGTCGACCCGTCCTCGAGCCCCCCGGCCGGGGGAGAAGGGCGAGGGCAGGCTGTTCAGCCCCGGCGAGGGGTCCCAAGCGGCGCCTCCTGCGTGCCGGGTTGGGGAGTTGGAGCAAACAAGGAGACCGTGTGAAACCAATCCTATCCTATCCTATCCTATCCATTCCATTCCATTCTATTCCATTCCATTCCATTCCAATCCTCCGTCCATCCATCCATCCATCCATCCATCCAACCATCCAATCAACCAACCAACCAACCAAGCAACCAACCAAGCAAGCAACCAAGCAAGCAATCAATCAATCAATCAATATCAAGCATGTAATGTAAGGAACCTGTCTCTTTTGGTCTTCTTCCCCGCAAATCCAACACAGAGCAGCATAACACCTGCACTGAAAACAACACACATGATCAAATAAGGTGCACCTTCCATCGCCTCTTCACTCATCGCTGGCATCTCTTGACATACCTTTTCTCTGCCCGGCCTGTCTTCTCTGCTTTGAACTGTTCCGGTTCAACCAGCCCAAGGATTCCATCAAAGGTCACTACCTCATCTGGCGTTCACGACCCTCCGGTGTCCATCGCTTCTGGGCCCCAACACGTGGATGGTTGACCCGGGCCGGCGGCTTAGGCGCAGGGCCATGGAGTCTCAAACAACCTCTGATCCCCCCGTGGAGTTTCAGGCACCTCTGCAGAAGAGGCCTCCTTTCCTTGAAGCCTTCAGCCTTCAGCCTTCAACTCGGGACTTGGGAATCCGGACCCCCAGGGAGCAGAGCAGGACCAAGACCGGATCCACGCCCGAGATGTTCGTCACCTCCAGCCTCTCTAGGCGGAGCGTGGGCGCGCACGCGCGGGGCGTGGCGCCCGCACGCGCAGAGCGCGGAAGGCTGGGGAGTGGCGGCGGCGGGGGTTTTGCGGTGGGGGGCGCGCGCTTTTCGCTAGCATGGCATGGTTCTAGCGATGTGAATACGTGTGATACGGATATATGTGTTTGGAAAAAAGAGAAAGCGAAATCTAAAGAGCTCCAATTCGATGAAAAGAACAAACGAACCCTTCCAGAATGTGGTTGATCGTTGGGATCCCATCCTGGAAGCCCTAGACCTCCCACGTCCTCCCACAGGTCGTGGCAGCCTCCCCTTCTGTTCCAAAATGGGTCCTTTTGCTGGGGAGTCCCCAACATGTCCCATGCCGGTCGCACAGCAAAAACCCTCATGGCCACCGATTGACCGAGGTTGACCCGGTGAGGTTCCACCATCCGCCGCTTCGAAGCGCCTGTGTCCATTCGATCCTTCGGGACGAACCTCGAAGGAAGGACCGCGAACGAGCCGGACGCGTGGGACCGGCGACCCGGACGCGCGTGGGACCCGTGGGAGTTGAGAGAAGATCTGAAGGATGTGAAGGATCCGGGCTCCTGAGGGCTCCTGGCCCACCTCCGTTTCGCTTCGGTTCGGCCAGGGGTGGGTGCCAGGGGGGTCCCCACCGAACCTGAGGAGATGGTTTATGGTTGGAGCTTTAGGGGATATTCTTGGAAAGGCCCAAAGAAAGGGTGTTCGAGTTATACTTGCTCCCACTCACTAACATGGAGATGGAAAGTCCCCCTGCTCGCATAGAGCAATTCTGGTCTTCCCGGGACCTATTTTCCACGGCCATGTTAGTGGGTCAGAGAGAGGGAGAAGGCTCTTGACTCTTGATTCAAGGCTATCAGATGTCCATACATTTCCTAGGTTCCAGGGATCTTCTTGGCTCCCCAAAAAGTCTTCTGCGCTGACAGAAGCTGGGTTCTCTCGGTGACGACGTCTGAACCCGAGCGCGTCTGAACCCGTGGTCGCCCATGGGCAGCCAACTTCTGGAAGTCTTCGTGCAGTGCAGGGAGAATTTGGGAGAGAATTCTCAACCTCAATGCCACCACCCAGCATCTTGAGAACAAACCACTCAGTTGGAAGGTCCACTCGTTTGGAAGGTCCACGCATTCCCTCAGCCTCCCGGCGGCGGTCGCAAGCAAGGTGCCCCTGCTCCGGTGGTGTGTGGGTCGTCCACCTTGGCGGAAGGGACTGACCGAGAAGTAGTGTGACCAGGGTTTCATCGCGTGACATGACGATCTGATTTGGGAAGAACTGATTGACCCACCCTGACGCTGACTCTCACACACGATCATTATGATGTCGACTTCTAAAGTGTTCGGATGTGTTCGATGCTTTCCTTAAAAAATAGCCCAAGAATTGACAGGCTCCACTCCAGAGTGTCTCTTTCCTGCCATCGCCGCACAACCAAAATAACCAGCCAAAAAACACCACCACTTGGTTTCTACTCACACCGCCACTCCACCATCACCACAACAGAAGCAAACACCTGCGCCACACACGCCGTAACTCCCCGTCTGCCTAGCTTGTGCAGACCGTCTTTGAGGTCTTGCAACACCCGGGTGCCGGACCTTGGGCGACCGAGGTGTCGGTCGGTCTCCCGTGGTACTGCCCACATGGCAGGTGGGCAAAACCCACAGCACCAGCACCCTTCGGTCTCCAATTGAGACCTCAGACAGGGCCTAACAACCCGCCATTTCGGAGACCTGTTGTTGGAGGGTGCTGGCAGAAAATGACTGAAAAACATCCGAAAACAAAAACTGACAGATGGCGGGGCCCGTCTCCGGAACCTTCGTCCGCCGAGCAGGTCCAATGTTGACCTCTTGGATGAGAGGCACGAAGAAGTTGTGGGTCACGTGATGGAGGTCGAAACTCGCCAGAGTAACTCTAAATACTCTGGCAACTGGCAGCAGCGATGAAGCCAGGAGCGGCCAGAAATGAGATCTGTAAACTGTCTCGATGTACCTATAATTATGTCGTTGTCTGCTAGCCCAACTCTGCAGCTTCGGAAGCACTAACCATTCCTGTCCCCGTTGGGTCCCATCTGTCTCGCTCGCACTTCACTTCCCCCGCACGGTCGTTGTCCCCCGGTCACGTGCGACCGATGCACAGCCCTCTCAGCCCAGTGGCCCCCTCCTTGGCAGCCAGATGATAGAGATCCGCCCTGTCGGCCCATCGACCGTCGGACCGGCGGTCAGCAGACCGACTGGACCTAGACCTGACCCGGTACCGATCTGGGCGCCGATCACCGTCCGATCTGGCTCCAAAAAGAAGGCTCCAATCACGTTCTTGCCGGGTATTTGTAGGGATCCAGTCGTACCTTCTCAGAAGGCACCTGGACCCTCCTGGCACCCACCCCAAACACCGAACCTGAGAAGGCACAACTGGATCCCTAGGGTATGATGTTTTTCAAAGTCTCCAATCACAACCTTCTGGACGGGGTATGTGGATCCATGGTCTCGAGCCGCCCCAGCGAGTTCGGGGCTCCCGCCTTCCTCTGCTGCCATGGACCATCGTGCTTCGCGGCCTTGGAACTGTGCGTTAACAAGGTTCTCGATGTGAGACTGACCTGTCCGGTGACCGGGTTTAATGCCAAGAGAGGTTCATTGACCGTAAAGGACGGAGAGGTCCCATGGGCCAGGGATAATTCGTCGAGTCTATAGGGTCCTTCAACCTCTCTGGGTCGTTGTTGCTGTGGGTCGTGCTGGGGGTTCAACTGCTTTCGACCGAAGACGCACTCAGCTGCCCCGGCCATTCTCTTCTTGGAGCAAGTACCTGAGACCAACAGCCGTCGCAGCCGGAAAGCGAGGCAGGACGCAGGACGGAGGACAAAACCAGCACGCAGGACGGAGGATATTTGGATCCGCCATTGAAGATCGAAGGTTCTGTTGAACGAGATGCAACGTGGACTCATCAAAGATGGCTCCACCATCGAAACTGGATTGGGCCAATGTCCAAAACAATATCAACTTAGTGTGGTTCATGCTTGGGGACCTCAACCAAGCTCTTGGTGAGGAATTAGACGAAACTTGATCTCAAAGTTCACATGAGCTTGTTCCACAAAAATAATCCCCATGCAGAACAAGTTGGCCTATTTAAAAACGCCTTTTTCCAGTGGTCAACAAGTCCCATTCAGTAGAGAAAACGTGGAGGAATGGGAGTCCCTCACTTGGCAATGAGAGTCCCTCTCCCAACCCCGGAAAGGACTCCCACAGCGATGGATTTCGCAGCTGGCTGCGTGTTCTGCACGGGGGTTTCCCTTTTGAAAACTCCCATGTGTCACTGTCTAACAGGGTCTGGGGAAAAGACAGGAGATGGTCTAAACGCTATTCTTTTCCAACATATCGCGCCGATTCATGTTCAACATCTTCATGGCTTCAAAACAGAGTTGTCGACATACCAAGAGCATGAATTGATCCAAGTCAGTATACACCTGCTGAACTGCTGAACCGCTTTTTTCTGGCTTTTGCTCCCGGACAAACCTGAGGGGCCCCCACGCTCCCTTGTGCGCCAGCAGCCGACCATACCTGGCCACCGTGTCGACACCGTCTGCGGGTCCGGCGACGAGGTTCCACGTTGGATGTTGGGGGGTTCGGTCGTTCACGTGTGTTTTTTTCTTGTTTGTTTTGCCCAAAGGCTAATGGGACCCAGCCCGCTCGCCAGGGTGACATGGAGCCTTCACCTACATGTAGCAGTTGCTTCGGGGCCGAGTTCGGGTCGCTTCTGGGTGGTGTATCACTTGTATCACTGACGCCCACATCCACATCCATGTCTCTCATGTCTGGGTCTGCACGTCTTGGACCAGCGTCTCGCTCCACGGTCGGCCATTCCTCGCTCGCTCGTGAAAGAGCCAGCGTCACGTTCGGCCGTCCGGAAGCAGGACTTCGAGGTTGGACGTGACGGTCCTGGGTCGGGCCATGACGTGCCGTCCGAGTGCCACGTGCCGTGCCCACGTCGACCCATGACGGTCCTCGATGGATCGGATGGATCGATGTGGTCATCCAAAGATCTCTTCCAGAGATGTCCAGCCATGATGATGATGATGATGATGATGATGATGATGATGATGATGATGATGATGATGATGATGATGATGATGATGATGATGGATGAATGATGATGATCATCATGAACTTCTATTGAAAGTTGAAGGTTCACATTCGAGTCTTTTGGAATGGCCCTGACATCGATGGCCCTTGGGGGGTGTCAGAACCGTAACATCCAAAATACACCTCCTCGAAACCTGTTCGTTTTTCAAAATCATGTGTAGACAAAGGAGACTCTTCTGAGACTCTTAGAGTAATAAACTTACCCACCCAATTTGAATTGGACATCCTCTTAGGGCCTGGAGTCTACATTAACCTCTTCCTCACCCAGTGTGCCAAGCCATGGGCCTCTCTGCGCGGCTTTCCAAGGCTAGTCATCCAGGCGCCAGTCATCCATCGCCGGTCACAAGCAAACATCAACCTCCCTCACCTGCTGGAACTCCATGTGAGTCAGCCAGTTCCAGCTGAAGTTGTGGAACTGCAATGGAGTCATGGTTTCCACCCCCCAAAATCCCTACTCCAGCACTTGACCTCAAAACCACTTGACCTCAACCAGCAAACGGATCAGTGCTGGGCCGCACGACCCAAGAAGCTCGTCTTTCTCCAAGTGCCGCACCTGCCGAAAACGGGCGGCACCCGGTGCTTCGTCCCACGTGGCTGGACAGACTTCCTTCTGCCGCTCCCATCAAGTCAGAGGCTTAGCCTCAAGGAGGTGGTGGACACCCGACGGGAGGTTATTACATGCTCTGGGTGGAGCATGGCACGTTTCTCTTTTCCACGGTGGAAGGGGATGTTCCTGATCACCAGTGGTTTGTGAGACAAGCTTTTTGAGAGACAAGCATGTGTCAAGGTGGCCACACTGCTGGGCGTGGCCACGAAATGGGGCACGTCATTTCCTGAATTGTGCGGGACTTCATGTTCCTGCATGTTGAAAATGAGCACTTCAGAGTCTGAAACACTTCTCCTCGCAACCGGTGTCCAAGCAAGTGATCAGGAGATGGTCCAAGGCAAACTTGGTCCCTCTACATGGACCCTCCTGTCGGGGTGTCCAATGGACTACCCCACACTACCTATAGGCTTCCAGACAGGGCACCCCGACAGGAGGGTCCTGGTACATGGGCATGCCCCTTCCTGATCACACTTGTGTTCAGGTCACCACATGTCGGTCAAGCTCGCTACGGACGGACGCACTGGTCGGGCTCCAGGGGTTCGCCCCAGCACTCCCTGAAATCATCCATGGGACAAGCACGTGGAGTTCGGATGGCATCGCCTCCAACACGAGTGACTCACTTAAGAACGTGGAGTCTTAAGACCCCAAAGAGGTGGGTGTTCACTCACTTCACATCACCCTGATTCCTTCCATCTCATGGCGGCATGGCTTACATCTCTCTGCGGCTTCGCCCGGCCTCCACGCAGCTGGATTTCCGCTGCGAGTCCCGCAGCTGCAGCGTGGCAGAGAGAAGCACCTGGATGGGGTCTAGACCAAGCCGGAAGGGCTTCGAATGGAGGCTTCGGATGGAGGCAGCCGGAAGCGGCGGACGGGTCCCAGGAGTTGAAAAACATGAAAGAGACATTGAAAGCGCAAGACGTGTAATTGTACTTTCAGATACTTTCAGAAAGCGAACTGTTTTGGTGGGTGACAATTCCTCTGTGTCTCTTGCATGAAGAAAGAAAGACATCAGCAGAAGTCCCAATCAAGCTCTACTAAAATTGCCAGGAAAATGCCTTGCAGGATCAAAAGCAGCAGGACTTGCATGGCAAAACCAGTGACATGTGGTGTGGACCAACATCTTCTGGACAAAAATACACAGAACCGAGTGACTGGCAGAAAGAAGAACGATGCCTACACACCCCCCTGGCAAAGACCCACATGGACCCGGGCTTGGACCAGACTGGAAGACGATGTTCTGAATTACAGGCGCCAGTCTTCGGCTTTGATGTGGGTCTCTTCGGGTTTGACCGAGCGACCGGCCGCGAGCGACCGGTCTTCGGCTCCACGAGGTCTGACCGACCGAGCTGCTCGATGAGAGTTCTGGGAGAAGATGTTCAGAGACCAACCGCCATCGCTGTCCTGGCACAGATGCCGTCGCAGCTGCCGCACAGAATGTCGTCATGGCATGCGCCGTCGTCCTTGCCCCGGGAAAATTGCCCCGAATTCTGAGCGTGTTTGGAAAGCGAACCTTCCTAACGAGTCTCCGGTCCGCGCCGAACTGTTCGGCAAAGCCTGCCAGGCTCGGATGTGAGCTCGGATGTGAGATCATATCCACCATTCTCACACCCTCCGACCAGCTTTTGGACCAGGAAGGAAAGGCCCTTCCCATCGCTGGACTTGCAAGACGATTTACAAAAATGGTCGACCTGGCTTAAAGCCACTATACTGTCACTGTGAATATGCATTTGGCTTCTTGTGGTTTCTTGTTTAAAAGTGCTGGATCTTCGTGGGTGAAGTGCCAGTTAGAGTGGGTGAGTCTTCTTTGTAGTATCAAATCCTTCGTTACACATGTGGTGCGCCGCCAACTTCAATGGAACGGTGCTTGGAGGAAGTCGCTACAAGTAGGGGGGGTTCGGAGTCGCCACACTCCGGCCAGCTCCGAATCGAGCCGCCGCTGCGAAGACCCATGATGACTCATTCGGTGCGGTACCAGTTCTTGCTCTTAGGGGTTTGAAAATTAGACTTTTCGGGAGGGGGAAGTCGTTGAGGTGAGTCGTTAAGGGGGTCCCTGACAGGAGTATGTACCTTTACGGGGTCCCCTCTCCTGGCCAGTCTCTCTCCCAGTCTCTCCCTCTCTCTCCCCCATGCCGCCCGGGAAAACGAGGGAACCCGCCTGGAGGGGCTTCAACGGCACCTGAGACTCCGCTCGACTTCGCTCGGACCCTGAGACGAACGGAGACTCGTCGGATGTAAGCGGTTTCGGGCGGTGAGGCGGTTTGGCCAAGCCCCGCCACCCAGCAACTCCCGTCCACCTTTTCAACAACACATTGGCCTCACTGGCCTTTCCCCCCCCAAATAGAAAAGATGTCGTTTTGGTTCATAAGGGGGTTCTCCAAAGAGGGAATATCTAAAAAAGAGTCCATTTAGGAACTGTGGGTACTCAATTAAGAAAAAGGTGTTCTTAGGAAGCATGTGTGTTTTTTTGGACAGCCTGGGTTGTTTAGGAACCTAATAAGAAAGACAACCCCAAAATCGCCTATGTGTTTGGTTTAGTAGTATATAGTTTAAGAAGGCGGTAAGTTCAGAACAACTATAAACCCTATTTAGGGGTCTGCGACATGCGTTTCTTTTTTGCGTAGTGTTGTCTTAAAAGTTGCACAACAGGCAAGCCAGCTGCCGATCTCCCACCTTTTGTCCTGCGGTCTCCCCATCTCAGTACTCATACCGACTCTCCATGTATGGCGGCTGGTTGAACAGTGGAAAATTCTGGAGCAGGCTGGCCACATCTTCCATCTCGCACACCAAACCAACTGAACCTCCCCCAAACTGCTTGCGCGCCCGCGCCCCCCGCGCAGGATCGGACGAGCTACGATGAAGGGCGCGTGCATGGCCGACAGGAGCTGTGGACCTCGATCCCGCCAATGGGACGCCCCGGGCGTTGGAGCTTGAACGGAAGTACTCCAAGTGTCCAGGTCAGCTGGGACGGCCAAATCTCGGGATCCAGATTTGGGGAGTCCAGCTCATTTCCCCAAGTGGGCTGCAAGAAAATCATCCCAAGAACAGCCCCACGGGATGCTCTCATCGTTGAACGACCTGCGCCATGGCTGGGCTCCTCGACGCCACAGAGAGGTACTGAGTCCCGTGGCACATGGCGGGCAAAGCCTCTTGCTTGATGCTCTCCGCTGGCTCCACAAAGGGCACCTGCACCTCAGGCCGTGCTGCGGAACGAGCTCTTGGTGCCTTCGCTGCAGACAAAAGGCAAAGCAGTAGTCAGTAGATGTCAGTAGTGCATCGTTTCAAGGGAGGAACGAAGAGAACAAGGCGCCTTTATAGTAGGGCCCTACGGAAATCACAGGTTCTGTTCCCAGACCTCTATGGAGTTGGCCATACAATAAAGCACCACGTCTGACTGAGGTTTTATAAGGACCCAGGTGGTGAGGGAGCTGTGAGGACGGTCGCTGGGGGGGTTGGACAGTCCCGAGCATCGAAGCAAACCATGCCGAACACACCGGCTGCATCTGCATGTGAAGCACATCATCCCGCATCATCCCACACCCCCGCAAAAGATGTGTTTGCAAATTGTTTTGACCTAAAAAGTGATAGACGTCGATATATGTCGATATAATAAATGGTATAATATAGAAGAAGACTCTCTTGCCGTGTCTTCGCCTCTTTTTTAAGTGAACTCTTGCTAAGTCTCTGTTCCCCAAGTGGGTCTCTTCCTTCCACGTCCGCCCTCCGCTCCGGACACTTCGGGGCGGGACGACGTGCTCGGCCTGGGCGGATGGAGCGTTTGAGACACCGAACGCACCGGTGGCATGTCTGTCACACATCCCCTTGCCTTTGACTTTCTTTTTGTGTTTGTTCACTCCGATCATCACCTGACCTCCGTAGTGCTGGAATTTGCGAACGGATGCATGGTTTTCTTTTTGCAGTTCCAGGCCTTCCAGGCTCCAGTGTGAGTACAACTCTTACTCATGTTCGCTGGTCTGTTGCTGTAAAGATCATCAAACTCTGGCATCCTCCTCCTCGTTGTCGTTTGGACTCTGCAGACTCGAAGGCCTCGTTCGGCTCCGACTTGAAGATCTCCTGGAAAGCCACTTGAGCCTCGCGCCGGATCCGCGCCGCGCGGCCGCACTCGCGAAGCGCGTCGCGCGGGTCGCGTCGCGCGCGTCGCCGAAGCTGGTGATGAGTATGGGCTAACATCTGGAAGAACGAGTTTTTGGGAAGACTGGAACATCTAAGCTAGAGTTCCTATCAAGATGACCTTCGGAATGAGCTTCAAACAGTCTGACCCACGCCCGAAATGCCGACGGGCGTCACTTGCGCTTTCTGGGGCCCGGTCGAAGCACCAGAGCAAGCCGAAGAAGCATAGGAGCATCGCTCCAAAGAGGAGAAAAATCACCTTATAGGATCTCGCAAAAGTCCGGGTTTTCATATGTTTTCATCATATCATGGTGGTCCGATGCATATCTCTAGAACAGCTCCGAAATTCCATCTCTGTCCTCTCTGCCCCCTCCTTCTCCCTGCCTCCCCCTGGCCTCGCAACTACTGAGAGGCCTCGGAGACTGCGCAGATGGGCTCGACTGAGACCCGTGCCGTGGTATCAGTGCCATCCACCTTGCTGGCAATCTGAGCTAGGACCACCTCAGAGCGCGGCGGCCAGGGCAGGCATGTAGTAGCTGCGTCTGCAGCAGACGGGGTGGCAAACCCTATTTCTTCCACTGAACACGACGGCTGGTCGTTCGTGTTGTGCATGGAACGTGTTCCACGCACACGACCTCTGCCCGAAAACCGAAAAACACACACCGGAACTCACTCTGCTTGACTTCTGAGGGATTCTTGAAACCTCCAGTTCTTCAGCTGCATGCGCTGCTATGCTCGGCAGTCTAAGTCTCAGACCGGGGATCGCTCCTGAGATCTCGTGCTCGGCCGGCGTGGCCCGAGTCGGGCCGACCCGGGGTTCGACCGAAGTTATGATCCAGGAAGGATGAATTGATCCATGTGGCTTAAACGACGCCCCTTTGAGCTCCTGGCCTACCTGACTAACCACCGAACCTGAGGAGATGGGCCAGGAGCCCAAACGGGACGTGTCGAATTGAGCTCTGCAAAATACGTATGATTAAACACATAACTTTCTTACGCTCCTGCTTACGCTTTTCTTACGCGACCACAATGTGAGCTTACGCGCCACGGATGTCGAAGAAGACCTTACACAAATCTTACGCTTCTGTATTTTCACAGATGAGAACCATACTCCCAAGGGAAATGCTTACGTAAAGGATCCTTTTTGCAGGTGAGCCGGCGACAAACACATGATCACTAAGACTCCGCAGCAAAGGAAGCAGAGGGTCACTAGCATCTATATACTTACTGGCTGCCGTGGGCTAGGGTAGGCAAATGAAAAGTTGGCTTACGCGAACCTTACGCGAACCTTACGCGAACCTTACGCCACCAAACCCTCACCGAACGGAGCCTGGCATGCTATGACATGTTATGATGGGCTGACTTGAGAAAGGTTTGATACAGAGTGGCAAACACAAACAAGCACAGTCCACACAAATGTCAGTTCCCAAGGGTTTCAAAGCTCTCATGGTCCACAGTTCCTTTCTTGACAAGCGTGCGCTAAGAATCTACTAAAAACACAACCATATGGCAAGCTTACGCAACATGCATGTCTCACAACTCCCTTACGCAACCTTACGCTTTTCAGGTTTTTGCTTACGCCCAAGTTCCATATGACAAGGCCTTTACTTAGTTCATCTTGGGAGGTTTCTTGCAGTGCTCAATTGGTTTTCGCTTCTACTAGCGCTGGGGTTTAGTCACCCGGGTTTGCAGAAAGTCACCCGGCCGCATGGAAACGCAGCATTAGTCAAAAGTCACCCGGCTCGCGAAAAGTCGCCCGTTTTATGTTAAAACACAATGTAAACGCTCTACGGAAGTATGTTTGTCAAAACTGCTATACATCAAGAATTCACTGCGCCTGTGCAGGAAAGAACTAGTTTATGTCGAAGTTTGCAGCGTTTTGGTGACCGAACCCCAATCAGAACGCAAGGTTAGGACTATCGTGAAGATTACCCCCTAAACATAGATGCAGCATGCTGCCCTGCTTGCTTTGCTCTTCAAGAGCTGTGCATTGATGACCTTCATGTGGAAAAGATCACTAAAGGAAACATGGTGAGGCTGGCACGAGTGCCACGCGAGTCTTTTCGACCCTGTCGCGGGTGCCGCGCGAGTCCCATGCACCCATGTACCCACACCCCATGTACTCACGCCCCATGTACCCAAACAATGGTGTTGAACTGACGCTCCAAAGCTTATCTTCCAATGAGGGTGACATCTTGCATCTAACCCCAATGCAAACGCAGCATCCAAACAATGTTGTTGACCTAATGCTCTTCCAGTTATATTGCCATCTTGCATCTAACCCCAATGGAAACGCAACATCCAGACGACTTTTGACAAGACCAGACGACTTAACACAAGTGCTTGTATCCAGTTGAAAGAAGACCCTCAAAGGTGGTGCTTCTTTGCGCAAAGCAACCGTCACTGGGTCAGTCTCAGGGACTTAAGCCATGCAGTTCTGCATGGAACTATTCTATCTACGATGTTGCATGGTAGTCAGAGATCGTCGACCTAGACACCAGTCTCAGGGTGCACCTGGCAGCTGGAAAAAGAGACATCATCCTTGCAAAACCCTCTGTGACGCACACAAAACGGACAGATGTGCGTCGATGGTGCATGCTCCAACCAACCGACCACCAACGGCTCATTGATGGCGCTCTGAGCCCCAGGACCCGTATGTGGTGCGCGAGCTCCAGGAAGCGTCCTGAAACCAAAGGTAGGTCCCCATTTGTTCGACGCTGTGGGGACTCACCCAGTTCAATAGAGCCCATTTTGGTCGCTGATTGAACTTCACTGAGAAACTTGAGACGGTTCAGCAGGACAGGGCACCAAGTGGGACAAGGGAACAAGCATGGCAAAGACCTTCGGCTCCTTCCGCACCTGCAAATAGAGAACTAGCTCTCGTCTCGTTGCTCACGTTCTGCCTGGCTAAATTGCGAAGGACACGGACTCTCTCAGGTCTCTCTAGAAAAACTAAAAGGTGAACAGGTGAACCGAACAACCATTGTTTCACTATAGGGTTTTGCACTACAAAATTAGGTCAACTGTAAAAATGGTCGACTTGACTTCCAGGGTCGTTCGGTGAACCGAACTACTTTCAATTCGTGGGGGGTGTCCCACCCCGACGATGGGCTTGTCTCCTTTCACGCATCTGGTCGCGCGTACAGTACCCCGTTCGGGATCCATGGAAATCGGAAAAAGTCGTCGCACCCACACGCGACCCTGGGCCCGAATCCTGAGGGGTCGGACCTGAATCCTCTGGAGGGGTCTGGGGTCGAACCAATCCCTAGGGTTTTGAGGGACCAGTCGAGCTGTGAACGGAGCGTCTGGGATGAAGTGAAGCATGCAGATGGAAAGAACACATGAAGAACACCCTTCCTGGGTGTTCGGGGCGCCGACGGAATTTTTCCGCGAACCATACCCGCATTTTGGCGTACCACTGCCTAGAGCTGCACGCCTGGAAGGGCCAGGTAGTCTGGAGCTCTGCATCCATGAGACTTCATCTGCACCTTGGACGCAAAACATCAGCAAAGCACCAAGGTGTCGTGGCTGCCATGCGAGGGCGGCGACACTGGCGGCCGGCCGAGCGGAGATATCTCGGTTTTCGGAGAGACATCTCGGGTGGAGTCGACGATCCGTCGAGTTCTTCGGGGTTCCAGGTGCGGTCTGGAGCTGTGTGGCTTCGGTCTGGAGCGAGCGTCCGACGCGTGTCGTGTCTTCGACGCCCAAGAACAAGCGAAGCAAGCGGAAGTCCGGTCGCGTGTCGCCCACCACCGGTGGTGCCGGAGTTCTGCGGGACCGGAGAAACCTGGCGTTGGGACCTCGACCAAAACTGTTCCTCCCATTCAATGTATTGGATGAAAGGCACCAGGGTGGAAAGCATGGCTCCCAGAGAAGTGGCCAAGTGTGGAAAGTTCGATTCCCTTTAAGAAAGGGCCACATGGTTTGGTGGTGTTCATGGTCCTCTGCAGGTGAACACGAGAAATTTCTGGAGGAAACCGGAGGAAACCGCACAGAATCCGATCCACTTTGGGCGAACCGTCTGTCGTCTCTCCGGTCTTCAGACCCCCGGCTCGGCCGTTCGGCGGAGATGAGCACCTCGGGGGGGCCGTGGATGCTAAAACGGGTCGAACGTGATGGAACCGCAGCAGTGACTCGGCCTGTTGACTCAGCCTGTTTCTGACTGGAAGTTATTATACCCAGACGCTCCAAATAGGCCTTGGTCCCTCAAAACCATAGGGATTTGGGGGTCCGGACCCCTGCATATGAGGGTACGGCCCCTACTTAGGAGGGTCCATGAGCGTCTGGGTAAGTGGTTTTTCAGATGTCTTCGGGGTCCTATTGGAACCTTCAACTGTTCCTTCTCTTTCTTTTTCTCTTTCTCTTTCTCTCTCTCTCTCTCTCTCTCTCTCTCTCTCTCGCTCTTTCGTGTGGATTCTTGGTCAATGCCAGTGGATGGTTTGATGAGAATTGAACTCAAGCGACCCCGATGGTCTCTGCGGTCTGCGCCCGTCTCCTCTCGCCACGTCTCGTCTCTTCCCGTTGATCCTTCCGAGTCTTCTTCCAGCAAAGCAGACCCCCGTGTCAGCCATCGTGTCAGACCTGTGTGTCAGTCATCAAGACCTGTGCCATGTAAAAGAAATGTATGTCCAAAAAGGATCAAAACACGAGTCTGACTCCGACCTGTTTCTCTAAGATCTCTCCTCCCAAAACCACGAAAGAATAACGCAGTCATTTTCTCTGGGCCTCCCCGCGCAGAAAGAGACGAGCAGCCAGCGGTTCAGCATCGGATCATGGGCCTTGGGCGGTGAAGGCCAAGGCCGATGGTCAAAGCGTCTGGTTCCAGCCGTGCGGCTCGAGCTGTAGCATCAATCCTCTTCTTTTTTGGGGGGGTGGGTTGATGAATCAAGTCAGGAGTGAGCTCTAGATGATCAGTACATCATATATTAATTCATATTACGTCAATCCAAAATAGGAGGGGTTTTATACTAATTACCATCAAGTCAAGAGTATACCACCTTTTGTTGTCCATGTCGCTAATTGTTGTCTTTTGGTATGCAAGGACGAGAATTGTTGTCCGGGACGTGTTTTACCGTAATCGCTGAACTTGGTCTTTTCACAACACTCAAATATATATATATATATATATTAATATATTATATCAATAGTATTTAGGCTTTGGACGTGAAAAACCGTTCAGCATTTCAAAAGGACGTAAATTCACAAGATGGACGTAAATGTTGCAAGAACTTGCAAAAAGCTATCTTTTAGCATCCTGGACTGGAATTGGGATCTATCCAGGGTAGCAAGTCTTTCCAGAATTTAGTATCCCTTTTCGAGAATCTCCAAAAGCTGCCAAGGTGCATTGAGGGCTCCTACTTCTTCGCGCCAAGCGAAGCTACGGCGTCTACCCTCAAAAGCCCGCGTGAGTCTGCCGCAGGCGAGTCGTCGGGAGCGGATCCCAACATCGACGATGCGAGCTCTTCACGATCCATGTCATGACCACCCCTGCGGAGGGGTATTCTTGTTTTTGGGGGTAGGCATCACATGGCGTCAGAGGGCCTGGGTGGTGTGGCTCCATCCAGGGCCTCCAGGGGCTGTGGATGTGTCGCGAGCACCAGTCGACTCTCCAGGCGTGGCGTGTCTCCTCTTCGCCACGCCCGTCTGAAGACGCCCCACGTCCTTTTTCGGCGTCCAGACCCACTTGGCGCTTCGGGGCAGGCATGCGGATCAACTCCTTGAAGTCCGGGAAAAGCCCAAGAGCTGAGAATGAATCCGCCCCTTCATCTCAAAACAACAAGTTCACCTGAGATTTACCAGCACCCTCCAACAGGTCTCCGAAATGGAGGCTTTTGTAGACTTAAAAGTCGCAAGTGGTGACCTGGCAGTGAGGGTCCTGGTAGATGTTCACTCATGTTTACTCCAACAGCACTTCCAGGTTTGGCACCTTCGTTTCGGTTCTGGGCGGAGATTCCGTCACGGAGGGTCGTAAAAACACCATCGCCTTCAGGCGCCCCAAGCTTCGAATGAGTGGGCCATCTTTGGATTGAAACCACACTCGGTGCTTTTCCTTCTTTTGTTTGAGACGATACCGCGACATGTCATACCCCAACCCAAATGCGAGGTGAGGATACCCGCAGGGAACCCTGCTGGCCGGCCGCCGACGCGCGCCGGGTGGGGGGTGTACTAAAACAGACCCCAAAGACTCGTGGAACACCTTGTATAGCCTAAAACAGACCATTCAAAGAAAGGTTGACCTGGTTTTGTTAGTGTACAATCCTCAGCAAAACCATGGGCTTTGCGGTGAAAACCATTAAATCAATAGATCACCCGTTGGTTGTGGGGGAAGCCCCCCCGTTTTGCAATAGTTCTCCATGTTTGTCCCGCCATGTTGCTGCAATGTAACACCATGCGTCTCCTTCTTCTCAACCCAAGACTTCCGCTTCGGTTAATCCAGGACCGCCGGAGTTGCGCTAAACCTCGAACAGCGCAACTTCTGCGGAAAACCTCCCAAGCGAAGCTGCGGTTTGCGCCGCGCAACTGCTGTAAAAAACGATCAAATCCAAGCGAAGTGAAGAACCTCCTGTGTGCTTTGCACAGGGGTTGAACACGTTGAACAGCTGAAGCGAGCAGGTCCAATCTGAGGGACGTGGATCTGCACCGAATGGCACCCTTTATTTGGATAGAGGCGCAAGTGGTTTGGTTGTTTGGGTTCCATAGTTCCATGGTCCAGCCGAGCACTTGTTGAAAAAAGAAAGCTCGAGCTCCTTCCTCGTGAACCAGTGATGCTTTTTCACTCAAATCGGAGGGTCCCAGCAGCCCCAAAAAAGCGTCCTTAAACTCATGGTAAAGACTTCTCTTCATCCTCAACCTTGGCCTTGTCGGCACTCACCCAGCGCAGCACTGTGCTTGGTACACCAATGCCTTGGAGAGTGTGCAAGGACCAGGACCAACTCATCACTGCTCAAACACGAACCGAAGAAGGCGTTGCAATGGCGGCCAATGGCCCACTGAAGACTGCTGTGCTCTACGAACTGAAGCTTGCTGCAACAAAGATGAGTCCCAGAGGGGTCCACACGGGTCCACTGCTACACCCAAGTCGTCCAAGAACCACCTCACACCGACCTCCTCCCTGTGCCCCTGTGGACACACGTGCCCATGTCCAACACGGAAGGGTCCCACAACAAAGGTCCACAGTGAGATGAGTGAGATCGATGGTCCACAGCCGATCCTGTCTGTCCCAACAAGCTCATGCATCCCACCGACACATGGGGTGTGTCTCTGAACCAGGAGGTCCGTGTCCTGGCCTTTCAATGGGTTCTTGCCACGAGGTCCGACTGACAGCTCTTCCCTATCTCTTCTCCACGGGCCCCACATGAAACCTCCCATCGGATGGCTGAGATGCTGTAGAGTGTGGTCGCTATGAGCACACACAGCGTACCCAGCACGAACAGCAGGTCTGGCTTGAACTCCTGCCACTGGACATCGCTGGTTTCTTTGGGGCCTTGCTCGAAACCGTGCCAGTGAAAAAAAACCTGTGAAAATATCTCAGAAAAAGAATTCCGCCTCCAAAATGAACCGTTGCTCCTCCCTCCCTCCCGACTCGTGGGACCAGTTCACGGCCGTCGCTTCGCCGCTGCGGCGTGTTCGTCCGGGAGGGTTCGCGGGCGCAGTGGCCTGCAAGAAGACCGCCGACATGATACAGCTGATCACCTGCGCGGCGGGAGGCTTCGCCGGTCCTGGTGGTGGTCCAATGGCGCAATTTTCCGGTGAAAGGGAGAGAATTGGGTCCAAGGGCTTTTTGGAATCGGTTTGGGATTCGAGCGGATTCGACATGGTGTCCTTCGTTCGTTAGGAATCTGACATGCTCCGGAAATACCGTCTCAGAAGAGCAGGAACATGTGAACTCCACCGGTCCACTTGGATCTGAGGCCAGGGCAATGGACAAGGCATTGCCGAAGCACTTGAGGATATTGTCCGCATACTTCAGCACTGCAGCCACCACCAGTCCACCGATGGCCTGCGTTCAAACCGCGGTGCGGAAAAAGGGCCTTCCCCTCAGGCCATGGAGAGAAGCATGTTGGTGCTGGAAAGCCTCTTGCCAGGTCAGACACCCCCCGTTCAGTGGCTCGCCCCGAAGGGTCCACTCGTGCGAGACGCGGAAGGTCCGACGGGTCGTCTCTCGACGAGCGCGCCTGCAAGGCGATCACGGCCCAGACGAGGCCCGAATAGCCTGGGAAGGTCGGCACCCCCAAAGGATCGGGGAAGGAGAGCTGAAGAACTTCCAAGATGGGCTGAAAAGCTCCTTCTCTTGGAAGAGATGGGCTTCGGCTGCTTTTCCATGGACATGACAACCTCAGAGAACACGTAGTCATCTGCATACTCCATGTACGTTCCACCGTCCACGGATGTATCTGCCGAGGTTGGACCATCTGTAGACAGGAAGGCAAGAAAGAGGTCCCATGTACAAACACAAAGCTGAACAGTGTACTTGCTGTGTAAGTACAGAACCCAAATATCAAAAGAGTGGATCACCTGATTGAAAGTGTGATGGAAATTGCTTCCAGCTTCTATACCAACATGTTTCTGATGTTTCTTATTAGGGCGTACGTCCACGAGCTGGATGAAGTCTCGTTGTCAATGACCCGGCAATTTCTCTGGTTTGCTAAAGAGCTCACTTGCGGGTCTGGCACACTTTTGGTTTCTGGACTTCTTGTTGATCATGACCACCATCTTTTGTGATGTGAATATTGACAGAAAATGCTGCATGACATGCGTGCAAGTTGCTTTTTCGCTTCGGGTACAAGTTGTAACATTGCGCCAACGTTGGAACACGTGTTGTAAGAACTTGTTTGGATCGGTTCAACAAATGAGTTTTCGTCATTCGTTTAGGACCAGCTCTTCCGAGAAGGTGAAGAGCTGGCCTGGCTACGGCTACGCCTGGCTAACCAGCAGCTGTCGAGATGTCATGTCGTAAACAAAGGACCAAAGTTCTCGAACTCACCTGCGTTGTTCGGCCACTTTGGTCTCTTCATCCTTCTCCAGCGAAGAGGTCATCTTGAAAACGAACACCCGGGCTGTACAAAAACACAGAGACACGTGTACCGGGCAGTGCCGCATGGCGGTGGAGGAGTGGAGGATCTTTATTCAGCAGGTACAGTAAGTAGTGCGCTTTATAATTTAGATATACCAGGACCCTCACTGCCAGGTCACCACTTGCGACTTTTAAGTCTACAAAAGCCTCCAGGTTTCAGTGGATGATGGTTTGGGTTAGAGGCCTTGTTAAAAAATGATGCTGATTAATAATTGTTTACTGGCTGTTACAGGTAATAGGACAGACCCTATAGATACAGAATACATACCTATAGCCTATAGCACTTCCAACGGGTGCCCAATGGAGACCTGTAAGTAGGGTAAGGTAGTGTATTGGACACCCATTGGATGACCCTGGTACTATGATATGATATGCATGCTTTGCTACAATTGAGGAGTTCCCGATTTGGCTTGACAACCCACAATGCTGGAAGCAGCCTTGCATGAAGCCGTTCTCCGCAATCTTCTTGCCATCTTGCACGTAGCACCCGATGAACGCAAGGATGCCACCGAAGAAGGCCAGCTGGATATTCCTGGAGGACTACCGAGAGGAATAGAGACTTGGGTATGGCTCAAGCCCAAGTCTAAAGCAATTTAAAGAAACATCCCAAAGGCCGTGTGAGAGAGTGCAAGACCCATGTTCACATTCAAAACAGAAATCTTCTCATAGTAGTAGGTTGGATGCCACTTCTGTTAGGTGGGAGGCCATCGCCTGTACCTGCTCTGTTGTTCCCATTGACCACCACCAAAACATGCGTCTTTTCGCTTCAGCCAACAAGAAAAGGGATTGTCATGGACTGCGGTCCAAAGGCCCTTGGGTCGGGCTCCGTTTGACCCATGGTGCTTCGCGTTCGCCAACCCGGTCCGCGTTCGCCAACTACAGAACGGTCCGAAAACCTGGAGCGTTGCCCCGTTTCACGGTGTTTTTGGGGTCGACAGACCAATTGCTCCCCGCTCCCCGCTGTTCCCCTGTTCAGCTGTCCGCGTCCCGAACACGCGTCCCGAACACCGCGCACGGACCGCCCGGACTTCGCACGGGAGGAGGAGTCGGCCTCATCCAAATCGAGGAGTCGGTTTGCTTGAGGATCTTTTCAAGGTACACACCAGCTAACCTGGGAGACGCTTCTCCACATGCGGAGAAGAGGGTAGACTTGGTGATTTTGGTGGCCTCCTTACGTGGAGTATCCTGGTACCAACAACTAAAAACCGCTTCAAATACACAACAAAAAATCCTTCCAGCTCTACTCTACCCTGCTCGCCAATCCACAGCACTTCACTCCTGCAGCGCTGTGCTTTCGGTCCGTCTCAAGTCGCGTGTTGCTCAGACCCAGGTGGCGCAAACGGCTCGTGTCATGCGTGGCTCTCGAGGATCGATCCGAGGCAAGACCGAGTCGATGCGTTCGATCCTCTGCGATGCTAGTAGCGATGTAGCGTCCTTGTTCCGTTCGTAGCGATGCCCGTTGCATGCTCCGTTCGTAGCGATCGGATGGGTTGGACCCCAAACGTCTACCCGCTTCCTTTTTCGCGAGACGACATCCTTTTGTTTTGGGTTCCGTGGACGCCATGGAATGACGGGAACATCCCATGCGAACGCAAGATTGGTTCGTTCGTGTTCGTTGTGGTGGATGAGCCAGTGATCCTGCAGAAAAATACCTGAAAACTTTGAGCCTTAAAGATCTAACAAAGCAGCTCTTGTGCCTGCTTTCAAGCCACGTCTTCCCACAGTCTCCCCAACATTCAAGACCATCCTCCGCCGGCGCTCACCTGCCCCACTGGTAAAGCCGAAAGACCCACTGGTAAAACAGGCGGAGATCACTGCCGCCAGTCCAACCACTGAATCTCCTTTCTGTACATCCTCCGCCGGCGCTGAACAACTACGACGACGCGCTCCAACCGACACGGTTTCGCTGGAGCCGGAGACGAAGCACGCGGGTGACCGCCGTGAGGGAGAAAACCGTCCGGTTTTTCGCGCGCGGAACCCACGAGATGGAGTGAGGTGTTTCAACAACGACCTTGTTGGGGTCTGAGTCGACTCATTCCTGGGTTCTTCAGTACATGACCGAACCATCTTGATCACCTGGTTGCGCACCGGTCACGGTTTTCGGTTCACGGTTTTCGGCCACAAGCGGGTCACGCATCGGAACCGGTCACGGTGTCCGACCGAGGGTCCGACCTGTCGACGCCCGGGGCGTTTCGGGGAAGTCGACGAACACGAACGCCCGAAGGCTGTGGAAGGCTGTGCGGGCTGCGCGTCTCATCTGTGCGGACAGTTTTTGGGAAGGCCAGGGCCTAAGGGGAAGGAAGCGGAAGTCTTTGGGAGTCGCGATTGGGGGCCTAGCAGCGAAGTCATTGCTCTCAGTCTTTTCTGGCTCATGTCGTTCTGGATTTTTGTGCAACCTAGGAGTTCACCTCATGTCGGTCATTTCGAAGATTGTGAGCACTTTCAGGTGTTCCATGGTGTCCCTATATTAGACATCTGGTGATGGGTGCTACGAATACTCCCAAGCCACCAAAATCATCCTCTGGCACATCGGGCCACCTTTCAAACGGCTTCTTTCTTCGCTGCTACACCCCATTCCAAAACAGATCCACAAAAATCCGGTGGATGTCACCACCAACCGCCACATCCATCCATCCATCCATCCATCCATCCGTCCGTCCGTCCGTCCGTCCGTCCGCGTCCATCCATCTCTCCCCACAGCCATCGGTGCGGTCCTCCTTCGCTTCACCTCTGGGCAACTGGATCAAGGCCACGCCAGTGGTCAAAATCAGCAGTGCACACCACTTGGTGCTCCCCAGTGCCTGGTGGGCTGAAACACAGGAGGGCAGAAAGGCTCAGAAAGGTGTGGAAGGGTTCTTTCCCCTGGAAAAAGGGAAAGAGCAGGACTGGGAGAGCAGTGGAGGCCCGATTCCGAAAATCTCTGGAAAATCTATGAAAATCTTGAGCCATTCTGTTCCACAGGTGTGTATGAATCTCTGCTGCATCCTTTCCACCCGTTCCGCCCAATTCTGACCGACCAGTCTCGTCCTCATGCTTCCTGCTTCCTGCGCCACCGGGCCTCGGTGTTCTTGCCCTGTTGAACCTGTGGTTGCTCGAGTTGCTTTTGTATATCTTTTCCGGTGAGTCAACTCGCCCGTCTCCGCGTTTCTCGGTCTCTTCGCCTTGTTGAGGATCAACATACTCAGCACGGCAGTGGTGAGAATCTTCAACTGATAGGTCACTTGGTAGACCGCCCCACTGAGGTTCGACAAGCTGATGAACAGCAGATTGTTCTGCACCTCGGGCGAGGTCACGCACGGGAAGACGACACACCGGAAGTGTCGGAACCGAAAACGGTGCTGTGGGGACGGCGATCCACAAAACGTCTCGTGGTCGGGTGCCTTCTCTTCAACCCTTCAAAGAGTTCGATGGACCTCTTGAAGGGGATCTCTACCTGTGGATCAGACGCTAAAGCAACTACCAGGGGTCACAGAGCTCGGGGTGGTGTTTGGTTCCTAAGTGAGTGGAGTAGTCGGGCTGTGAACGGAGTGTCTGGGCACTGACTCACTCTGCGGCGCCGTGACGGTTTCTGTCGAGTGTGTTTACCACCCCAAGCACGTTTCCCGTGTCCGGGAGACACGAGAGACACGAGCTCGACCAGACTCACCCACGACTTCCTCATGTGCCGTGTAGAGTCGAGACGCCGTGTACAGCAAAGAGGGCACACTCACCTTCAGGAGCTCCACGCCACTCCTGCACGCGGCCACGCGGACAGGACGAGGCGAACACGACGAAGACTCGGACGGACGAATGGCGCCGGTTGGAGGGATGGCGTTTTCGCCGATGCTGGATGTGCCCACGGTGGCTTGAAAAGCGGCAACAAATACGTAAGGCGGCGAATTGGCAAAGAGTCGTCTTTCCATGAATCTTCCGGGTTTTTCGACACTTCATGTCCTGGTGGTGTAGACTTGCCTCAATGAATTTGTACCCCTTAGCCTTCGACCAGGTTGACAGGTTGTTGTGCCAATTCCTTCGTCCAAACAGCAACAGCTGGGTTCCGGTGGTTCGGATCCAGCCAAGTGTGCGTTGAACTCGCCAAGAATGGCGCCAGGCGAATTGGTGCACTGCTGCGGTGGTTCGGCATGCGCCAAAGGAGAATGCCGGAAAATTGGGAAAACTATACGGAAAACTGGGTGCGGTGTAGACCCGTCCTTCCGAATTCTTTTCTTCCTTTTCTTTCCCTTCCCGAAAAGTGAACCATCTGTAAGCCACCATCCCTCACATCCTGCGGAAAGTTTGCAGGACGGTCTTCGCAGCAGTGGCCGGCTCACCCACTTCGTGGCTGAGGAAGAGGAAGCTGCAAATGAGCTTCATGACCTGTCAGAGCTTCGGGGGACGGTGCGTCCGCTCGGTTTCCGAGCTTGGAGGTTTGCTGAACTGGTTGGATTCGGAGGACTGCTGCTGCCCGTGAAGGACGCTCCGTGAGGGAGTGTTCAGGCCTTTCTCTCTGATGGGTTCGGGTCCCAACACCCCTCCAGACCCGAGGATTTGGGGAACCGGCCACTACTTTTCAAGGGAGGGTCCCAATGGGTCGCCATCTGGGTGGGTGCTTTCTCTTGGAGATCGCAGACCACGGCGGCTGAGTGGTGGGTTTTTGAGAAAATTCCTTGACGACGTGGTCCCATCTTCTTCCAATTGTCCGAGAGCTTGACAGATTGAAGAGATTCCCAGACACGACGATCCATGGGACTGCCAGGACGGACTGCCGCCCCAGCCAGACCCCAAAACCAACCACCCCTGGCCGTTTTGAAGGCAGTCCGGCTGGCAGTCCCATGGAACACACCTTCCTTCGTTCGGTCTCCCACTCTCTCTTCCTTCGGCCACCAGAGCGAGCGACCGGGGACCCAAGAGGCCACACCGAACAGGTCGCCCCATCCACATCCGAAGACGGCGCAAGGGCGGAGCGACAGGGCGGACAGCGACCTTCTCTCCTCTTCGAAAGCGACGCCCGCGATGGTTCAACAGCGGAGCTGACCGCTCGATGACAGGCTGTCGTTTCCCCCGCACCCGGTCTGAGCGAAGACCCGTTTCGTCCCGAAGGAGTTTGGTCGCCCGGTCGCTGAGGATCGGCACGTCACGCCGAGACTTGCGCATTCACCAAACTTCTGTCCTACAAAAATGATCATCAGCGCTTTTCCGGAGTCAAAAACCATCAAAAGAATGGTCTGACTAGGAGACCTGAAAGGGAGCTTCCTTTACTTCAGTCGGTCAAAGTATCGTCTTTGGATGTCTTTGGACTAGGGCCCCCTAAGGGGTGGCCCCTTAACCCCTAAGGAGCTATTATTAGACACCCCTTAGGGGGCCTAGTATACGGTTTTGGGTAGGTGTTTCTTTTCTTCACCATTATGGCGCTTCGTCCACGTCCCATCGGCTCGTGCCAGCCGGGCGCGCTGCCCGGCTAGGGACCTGGGCTTGAGCCCCCATGCCCCGCCTCCGAGAAGAAGACGGCCGTGGTGTTGAGATATCTGGGACCTCCAGCGGAACTCGTGGGGTTTTGAGTCGGATGAGTCGAGGTTATGATGGGCATTTTGGGGGGGAGGGTGTTGGGGGTGCCAGATTTGCTGCCTCTTTTTCCGCCAAGCTTTGTTTCCCTCAACAGAATCCGTTGCAAAAGAACACCCTGATGCCACCTTTACTTTGTTCTTTTTTGCATGTCGCACATGGAGCCCTACACTGGAGCCGAGCGGAGCTGAGCTCAACTGGTCGCCAAAGCGGTTTCACCCCGTCCCATCCAGATGCCCTATGGATCCACTGCCACCTTGACTATTTATCTACGCGCCAAAAGGCCCAATCATACCTTCTGAGAAGGTATGTGGATCCCTAGGCTAGGGATGGTTGATCCAATATGACTTGCTTGAGATCCTGTATGTATAGGAAGTGGCTAGGACTCTGGGCCACCCACTCGGTCTAGGACTGGTTGTTGGCGGAAACATCCAATGGTTTCTGCGACTGGGACGGAAGGTTTTCCGGCCCAGTCGAACCTCCCAGCTCAGCCCGCATGGCACCAACCTTGCGAGATCTCGATCGACCACTTGGTATATACCCCCAAAAAGACGAAAAAGAAAACAAACACATGGTTGGCTTCTTTTCGATCACCGTCTCGTCTGCCCACGCCGTCTGCCACCCACGCCTTCCACGGCCAACGTGCGCGAGAGCCGCATGGCGAAGACGACGCTGACCGTTTGGGCCACCAACATCAGCAGCGAGACCCACTTCCTCGGTAGACAGACGGCCGCGCGGAGAGGTCAGGGACGATCCGGAACCCTTGGGTGGAAGGGGAGAGAGGGAGCCCGGTCCGAAAGCAGGGCTGGGGGATATGATCGGATATGACGTCAGATCTTGACCCTAGGGCTCCAAGTACCTTCTTGCAGAGGGTTTAGAGGGTCCAGTCATACCTTCTGAGGAGGTACGACTGGAGCCCTAGGGTGAGATATATATCTGAAGTGGATCACTTCACTTCCAGCTGCTGGTCGCCCCTACGGCGACCCGTTTCTCCGATCACCCGGTTTCGACCTGGTGTCCACGATCTCGCCGTCTTTCGGTTCCGAACCGGTTCGGCAACCTCCTGGACCCGACGTGACTTGGCACCGAGCCTAGCGCTAGCGGTGTCGGTGTCGGTCGGTCGGTCGATCGAAAAGTCCTCACCGTAGCTGAGGTTCGGTAACCTCCTGGATCCCTAGGGACGTAGAAACGATTCATTTCAACTTCTATCACGAGAACCAGAGTGGATGCCCACCATGCTGGGGAAACAAGGCCAGAACGGATGCAAACTGCAAACACAGCTACGAATCATCAGACGAGACAAACGAACTTGAAGCTAGCTCAATCCTGCCTTCGGACTGAGCAGTCCAACCAAGCTTCATGGGAATGCCGAAACACTTGGGCGAATCATTGCTCTTCGCCATGGCGCGCCACCCGGAAGCCGCGGCTGAACGCGGCTTCGCTCCGCAGGGCCGCGCACGCGGACACCGGTGTCCCCGGTTGCCGGTGTCGTGGCAGTGAAGATGAGTAAAGTGACCTGTTAATTAACCCAAATGATCCATCAGTCCATCAAATCCGACACCACGTGGATCCCAAAAAGAAGCTCGACTCAGAGACTGATCAGTCGCCCCATGGTTTCGATGGTTTTAGTTGGTTGGTGCCCCGAAAAAAAACAGCTCGCGAATTGGCGGTCGAACAGTGATGCGGTGGAACCAACGGCCCATGTCATGTGGATTTCACTTCTACATCTTCCACCAACCAACCGTCGGATGCATGAAATTCTGTCAGTCGGTCAGGTTCACCGCACCATACCGCACCAGCAGAAAAGACAGAAACAGGTGAACTAGACGTAACTAGACTCCCTGAATCACCCGAAAGTCACCTAGGAAAAACCACAGGGCCTGACCAAGCGGAGCGGCCCCCCCCAAAAAAGGGATTCACGCAACGAGCTGGAGCGAGCTGGAGCCCAAAACGAATCCACGCGGCGATTCGAAGCCATGCGGCGATTCCTGATTCCAATGACCCAAGTGTTTGGAGCCCCGTGCCCCTGACATCCCCTGACTCAGAATTGGATTCCGTATAGTCAAGAGTCATCCCAGTGCCCCCTCTGTGCCTCCAGTGCCACGCCAGTGCCCTGACCCGACTCTCTGAAGGAAATCCTTGGTCTTCCACCCCAAATGGGTCTCTTTCCACAACACCGGTCCACCTGGTCTCCCTTGATTCATCTGCCTTGGCACCCTCCCACCGCGCAGAGAGATCTCGCTCGCTCCGCCCCCTTTGCGACAGGCGTGATCTACACGTCGAAGGCATAAGAGAAGGACGAGTGGAAGCACCGGAACCCACCACGAAACCCACGGGGCCCGTTCCCCCGGGTTCAGCGCGTTCTGCACCTCAACCTCAACCCCCACACTCCTGCCGAGCGGGCGCGGGTTCCCGCGCGGACGCGAAGCAATGAGAAAAACCCAAGACACATGTGTGAAGAACTAGCAGAAAACCGTACATGTTACAGAGGCAAATGATTTCTTCTTTTCTATGATGGTTGTACTTCATGGATCTCCAGCCTCACGAGCAAGGCACAGCAAGACTCGATTGAATTCCTCTGACAACTGTTTCTTCCCCCCCTCTCCTCCACTCTCCTTGGTCTTGGTCTCGTTCTTGGGCT
>CAXAMN010007369.1:244606-277964 GCA_963970005.1 Durusdinium trenchii | reverse complement strand
CCAACAAACAAAACCCTAAGACGACACACCGCGCCCAACAAACAAAAACCCTAAGACGATACACCGCACTCAACAAACAAAACGTTTCCACTCCAGCTGGTCCTGCGCGGCCCTGCGTCAGCGCCGCCGGGCTTCCAGAGACCAGCGGACTGATCAGGAACAATGTGAAGCGGCCAAGCGGATCACGACGCGTGCGAAAATCTTGTCCATTGACGGCCCCAAAGCCCTAAGACGATACACCGCACTCAACTAACAAAATCCGAAGTCGATACACCGAACTCAACAAACAAACCCCTAAGACGATACACCGCACTCAACAAACAAAACCCTAAGACGACGCACCGCGCCCAACAAACAAAAACCCTAAGACGATACACCGCGCCCAACAAACAAAAACCCTAAGACGATACACCGCACTCAACAAACAAAACGTTTCCACTCCAGCTGGTCCTGCGCGGCCCTGCGTCAGCGCCGCCGGGCTTCCAGAGACCAGCGGACTGATCAGGAACAATGTGAAGCGGCCAAGCGGATCACGACGCGTGCGAAAATCTTGTCCATTTACGGCCCCAAAGCCCTAAGACGATACACCGCACTCAACTAACAAAATCCGAAGTCGATACACGGCACTCAACAAACAAACCCCTAAGACGATACACCGCACTCAACAAACAAAACCCTAAGACAATACACCGCACTCAACAAACAAAACCCTCAGACCATACACCACGCTCAACAAACCAAACCCTAAGAACACAACACGCTATTACGCAATGCATTTTTTGTTCTTTTTTCCTCACCCCTTTGCATTTTAACGTGAGATTTGGCACGCGTGCCCCCCAAGACCACAACAGGCCAAAAAAGCAATCAACCAAACAAACCACACAAGCAGAACACAGCAGCCACGCCGAACCGAACCAACCAGGCAACAAAACAACAGACCGACCGACCAAACTAACCCAATACAAACCAAAACCCAAAAAGCAAAAACAAAACCGAGCAGACAAAACAAAGCCAAGCAAGCAAAATAAAACAAACCCACCAGCCAAAAAATAGCACAGCACAACACAAAACAACAAAGCCAACAAAACAAGCAAAAAAAAATACAAACAAAAGACAAAACAAAGGAAAGCCAACAAACAAAACAAAACAAAAAACAAACCAACACACACACAAACAAGCAAGCAAGCAAGCAAACAAACTAACCAATCAACCAAACAAACAAAACAAAACAACCAAACCAAGCCAAGCCAAAACCAAACCAAACAAACCAAGCCAACCAACAAACCAACCAACCAACCAACAAACTAACAAAGCAACAAACAAAGCAACAAACAAGACAAAAACAAAACAAAACAATAAAAAGCAAAGCAAAGCAAAACAAGCAAAACAAAAAACACACAACAAACAAAACAAAGCAAAACAAACCCAAACAGAAAACAAACAAACAAGCAAAACAAAAAGCAAACAAACAAGCAAGCACAAACAAACAAAAAAACAGACAAACAAACAAACAAAAAAACAAAGCAAAACAAAACAAAACAAACAAACAAACAACAAACAAACAACAAAACAATCAAACAAACAAACAAAACAAAACAAGCGAACAAAACAAGCAAACAAGCACACAAGCGCACAAGCAAGCGAGCAAGGAAGCAAGCAACCAAGCACCGACCGACCAACCAACCAACCAACCACAAGCACACACAAACAAGCACACAAGCAAGCACACAGCAAGCACACAAGCAAACACACAAGCAAACAAACAACCAATCACACAAGCAAGCACAAACAAGCAAGCCAACAAACCAACCAACCCACCGACCGAGCAAAAACACAAGCCAAAGCCCGAAAACAAAAACACGCCGGCTATCAGTAGTAGTAGTAGTAGTAGTAGTAGTGGTAGTAGTAGTAGTAGTTGTTGTTGTTGTTGGTGGTTGCTGTGGCAGTGTTGCTGTGTGGCCGCCGGAGCGAACGATGTGTGTGCCCAAGGCCGCTGGCCGGAGCCAGGGTGACCAGCGCGTCATTAGATGACTGAAGCCCACCCACTGCAGGTCTAGGCCAGGCAACCCAGATTGGTCCACTCGCACGACTGAAGGCGCCCCCCCGGCGCACCCACCCCCCTCCAGCTTCAATGGCGGGGGGTTTTAGATAGCTGCCGCGTGGTTCCCGGCGAGGCCGGAGACACAAGGAATCCGGCAGGTCAATCGCCATCGCGGACAGCTAAATGGTGGAATGCGCTTGTCGTGTATACGGAGAACCGCTCCGGTAGAAGCCCTTGAGGCACTGCCCTGACAGCCAACAACCCAGCCACCCTCTGCGCGTGATGTCTCCTCGGGCATGGATGCTTGTTTGCTGTTGCTGCTGGTGTTGCTTGTGGGTAGCTAGTTAAAGGTGGTTGGTCCGCTTATGCGGACTGCGAGCCCTCCCCTCGCGGCAGGCGTAGTCACATCAATTATCGTAATTGTATAGGCCCTTTAATCCAACACCGCAACCGAGATTAGCACCACAAAGACATATCCCAGACGCGCCCACCCAGCCAGCAAATTGAATAGCAAAGCTTCTCCTGTCAAACTGTATGGCATAAGATGGAATCAAAGGCTTTGCGTGAAGATTCTGTTTCAAGACTTGCTGCATGAGTACCGTGATGTAGAGATGTTCAAAAGGTTTGGTACAAGGTCTAAAGGAACCTGCGGTGAAGGGGTTGAAATAGCTTTCGTATTTGGTTCATTGGTCTTTGGATGTGAGACAATTTCAATCAAACGTGGGGCGACATGTACTTGAAGGTTTAAACAAACTTGGCATGAAAACAGGTTCAAGACTCATTTGTGTGAAGATTGGTCTTGAGAATATTGGCATAAAAGAGGGCTGTAATGCAGAGATCGTTGAAAAACATCTGTTTCAATGAGCCATGGGCTAAAGAGGGGAGCTTGTCCGTTCAACAATCTTCAAGATGCAGAACCGTGATACACAAAGGTTGGCTAAATAACTTAATAGTTCAAAGGAACTTGGCAGGAAGATGGATTCAAAGGCTTTTGCAGTGAAGATTGACTTCAGGAAATTGGAGATAAAGAGGACTGGCGTGCAGAGATGTTCCCAACAAAAAAACATCAAGCCTTAAAGGATTTTAGGATGCAGGAAGGTTGAACCAATTTTACGATGAATAGGGATTCATTAAAGCTCTCAGGCGAAGACGGCTTATTGATTGGTTCAGCAATTTTTGTGATGCAGAAATGTTCCAAATAAGCCTGGAATGTGGACCTGAAGGTTCAACGGCATTTGGTATAACAACAAACTCAATATATTTAGTGTAAAAACGTGTTTCAATGATGCTGATATAAAAAGGACTGTAACGATGAGATGTTGAAACATATTTATATAGGAATAAAAAAACAACTTAAGAATTTTAAGCAAACTAACATTGACAACAAATCCTTCACATCAGATAGGCTCCCGCGTCAACAAGTCAAAAAAAAAATCCTGCGTAGAAATCCTTTAACAACATTCTCCTCCAAATCCATCCGTTTAAAATCTTCCGGTACTTCGGTAAGGGACAAGAAGGTATTTAAACGGTTTTTGAGTCTAGGTACAGTGATGTTACTGTAAAAGCAGAGTTACGGAGCCAAATGTTAAGCACATTAGCCTTGCCACAAAGCTTATGATGTGCTTTTCTTCATCGTTCTTTTCGGTTGACTCTTTCCTTGCCATGTAGCCAAATCAACTGAACGCCCTAACGCCCTGTTTCGAATCGGACAGCCGGAGACCTCAAAGAGCTGTGCTCAAAGCATAGAAGACTTCGATTAAAGGAAGGCTAAATGAAGCGCCTATCGAGTCTAGCAACGGCTATTAGTTCTTAGATTCAATAAATTCTTTAATCTTTTATAATCTCAATTCGATGCAACACAAAACAATAGGATTACATGCATATAATGCAAAGATAATTAGAAAACATTCAATCAACTAAGAGGTGAAAAGAAAAATTTGCCAGTTCAACAATATTCAGGAATGCGCCAAAGCGGACTAAAGCTTCAATTAACATTAGCATAAAGATAATTCTATACGGAATGATTTATTTATAAGACGTTAAAGACGAAAAGAACTGGGATGTAGAGATGTTCAATTGTATTTACCAATCAAGGACAATATAATTTATGTTATTTTAAATGCATGCTAAACATAATATATTAGTATATTAGCACTGCAATACACAATGCTAAAGAATAAACATCATTTCCACGACATAACCATACCGACAAAAGATATTACAAAGCACAAATTACAAATCAAACATTTTAAACCATCAAGAAGCACCAAAAGACAATACAAACCAAACAAAGAAGTAATACCCAATACCTCAAAACACCTCACCAAAATACACCACTTTCTTCAAATGTTGTTTTCAAATCAATTGTTCTTGTACATATATATATACAATTAATAAATTGTCTTTTCTAACATGCATAATTACAAACCCTAATGTTTTTTCCCAGACCTAACAAGAATTTCTATTTCTACGCCCATTCTACTATAATCGTGAAATCACGCTTTTGACCTTTTATTGGGACTCTAACTTAACAAACGAGTTTCGCAGAAGAGGAGCAACCAAGTCAAACAATTGCATGTAATGTGTGAAGACTAAATGCCCTCATTGCTTAAAACACATCTTACCAAAAAGGTTTCTCCCGTCAAATCTTTTCATGCCACAACCCTTTCACATCCTTTCACCTGCACGGTGTTTCTTTCCAAATCTCGAATCAATGTCTTTCTCAAACCACTAGCTGTAGAAGAAAAGTGCTCTCCACAACTTTGCTTGCAAAGGGCCAAGCAGGTACAGCTATTTCAGGGATTCTTTGCATCTTGCTTCCCTGGGGTTCCCAACGGTTTTAATCCTGCGCTGCTTCCAGCTTTGGTGACTTGTTTGTGCCTTGCAGTGCCTTGTAGTTTTGTTGTGGGATTGCTCTAAGGTTCTGTTTCAGGGACATTGCTGTCATAGTGCTAATAGTGGCTGCTCATGCATTCGTCGTCGTCTTTTCCGGGTATATTTAGCACGATGGTTGTTGTTGCCGCGGTGCTGCAGTGTAATGATGGAACAATTGTGCCTGAGCTTTTCTGATCCATCAGGTTCCCCGGCACCGGTACCCTCTACGACCATGTGCATGCCTGGGGTGACGTCGTGGAGGGTGGTGAGGCAGTGCACGCTGGATCAGCTTGCCTTTAAGGCGGAGGGCTTTGCACCTCGTGTGATGTTGGTTCCTTTGAATATTCATGCAAATGTGTGGTTGTGTCCGTGCGGATGTCGTGGTGGAGGAGACATTCTTGTCAGTATTCGGTACTATCAGAGTTGTGAGTTCGAGTCCTTTTGGACTTTGTCTAGGAAATCTGCCAACAAGCTTACGCATGCTCTAATGGGCAATGGAGGAGGAAACAAAAGTAAAGGCAAAGGTCGCGGTAATCCTCATCTTGATCCTCAACTGGAGTATGCGAGAGCCATGAACAAAACCCTCCCCGAGGCTGCACAAATTAGGGCGCAGCCTAAGCTTCTACAAGAACACTGGATTCAAACAGTCAAAGAGTCGCAGCATTTGGGCTCTTCCGGAGGGGTGGCCATTGCACCCAAAGAATCCAGTCCGAAGACTTTGGAGAAAGTTGGTTACTCTTCCAAACCTGTGGGAATCTTGGTTGTGCAAGGACTGGACGAGATCGGAACGAAGGTGTACCCTAGTTCGCGGGTGGTTCAAGTTGGGTTCGCAAAGCCTGCTTCCATGAAAGCAACAGGTGATGAGGTCTCCGTCGGCTTCACGCTGGTTCGCATGGTCGCTAAGCTCAGTACCCTACATGGTTGGTCCCATGGTCCTCACCCAGGAGGTCATTTGAAGCAATTCGTTGATCAGCATGCCGCTGCATTTGATTCAGTTCTCCCTCGTGGTGATGTTCTTGTTCTTGTTTATCATGTCCATGAAGAGCAGGTCCTTTCCAAGAATGGACAGCAAGAAATCTTGAAGCTGGTCATGCCCTGCTGTGGCTTGGTTTGGATGATGCTTTGCGGGTTGCTGAAAGTGCCAAGACCCTTGGGCTGGTTGAGAAAGGCACAAATGGACGTTTGGCCTTGCATCTTTGTAGTGAAGAAGAGCTTGCGCAATTTGCCCACGCCAACAAGTACGACTACGACGCTGCCTTTCAGAGGTGCAAGGTGTCTGGCATTCCTCTCCAAGGTCTCCAAGGAGAGAATTCAGCCATTTTCTCAAATACTTGGGACAGCCAAGAGGGATTCAGCGCTTCTGCCAAAAAGGAAGCTCTGTGCGAGCTCAAGTGAGTCGGGGCTCCGAGCCAAAGCTCAGCATTACTTTTTGCAGGAGTTGGCCGCCACGGTTATGCATGCTCTTCATGGAAACCATGGAGATGAGGAGCTGCCTGATATGCAGTTGTCGTTGTGCAATGTGGCGGGTTTGTTACTCTGTGTGCAAATATTTTGCCGTGATGAACGATGGTCCCTCACTGTATAATTCATCGTCTATGGCCAGTCTGGTAGTAGATGGAAGCAAAGAAACAAAATTCAACTGTCAACTTCTTCAAGCAGTCCATGAGGACTCAGTTCGTCAAAGGTGATCTGGCCACAATCGTATGTGGCGACTTCAACTTGACAACAGAAGATGCCCCAGAGCTCGCTCTTTGAGCAGTTTCAAAGGGCCCGATGGACTGACCCTCCCTTTTTTGGGATGGGAGGCTTTAACGCAGCTCCTACTTCACTGAAAGGGCAAGGAGCTCGTACTGACATAGCCTTGCTCAACCAAACAGCCGGAACTCTTGCTCGTGGTTACAATCTATCACCGGGTATTAACCCCAAGGATCATTGTGTGGTCAATGTTTCTCTTGCTCTTCCGTGTGCTGCTCAAACATGGTACATGCCACGTACAATTGGCTCTGTTTAAAACTATCAGAAACCTCGTGACGCTTTGTTGCGCGGCTATTTGTATAGCTTTGTTGCGATACAAAGGGGACTTGGATGGTGCTTGCAAGGCATGGTGCAAACGCGCTGAAAACATCTGAAGACCTTCTATGTCAAATTCCTCTTGTTGACGACACCTTTGACTATGGCATGGGTCGTGGCCAGGCAGGTTTTCGAAAGCTCACATGTCTTTTTTCTCCTGAGGGCAAAGTTGGTGCCGACACAGTTTGGTGCTGTCGTCTTGCCAGGATCAGCCACTGGGAATATAGAGCCGAGCTTACTTTGTGGCATTACAGTCGACGCCAAAGCGCCACTGTACGCTTGGAGGAACTTTTGAGCCGTGTCGAATGAAGAGTTTACAGCAGTTGCTCGAGCAAACAAAAATGGCATGGGAGCAGCGCGTGAAAGCTTGGACGTTTCCGGATTCAGGGACAAACTGCGCCAAAGCCGAACATACGCTCGGGTGCATATACAGTTGATCGAAACGTGCAACTTGACGGGACCTTGAAAGAATGGTTGCCCATTTTCCACAAACTCAAAGATGCGAAGCCGGATGTTGAGACCTTCACTGCACACTTTGGGAGGTTTGTCAAGTCGATGTGGTCCTTGAGGCGCAGTGCACGTCTCCAAGTGCTTCTTCCCTTGATTCGTGGCAACTGGTCTCGATGACAGCCTTGTCTTTGTGGTTTCCGGGTGTCTTCAATGATCTTGCATTGATCCTCAACAAAGTCGAGGAACTCAGAGAGTGGCCCCGCAGCTTGTCCATCTCCTACACGTCACTCATCCCCAAGGATGAATCTGCATTATGTCAGTGCTACGGACTTCCGTCCTATCACAGTGCTGTCCTTGGAGTACAGCGTGTATGGTAAAGCTAGTTTTGGATCTCTCCTACAGTGGCAAGAGGGTTGGGTCTCTGACGCGATCTTTGGCTGCCGCAAAGGAAAGAATGCTGAATCGCTTGCGTTGCAGATCTCGATGGATTTAGAAAGCAAGGGATATACCCATCATCATCAGTATGTTGCAGGCGTGAGCTATGACTGTTGGAAGGCTTTCGATTTGGATCCAATCGAAATAGCTCTTGCAGTGATGAAGCAACGGGGTAGTCACATTCGAATCTTGAATGCTCTCTCTGGGATGTGCCAACGCCGTGTTTTCCGCTTGTGTGGAGCAGTCGGGGACTGGTGGGGCTCATACAATGGACTGATTCAGGGAGATCATCTTTCAATGATCATTTTGAACTGCCCTGTAACGTGCATGATTGAAGCTGCATCTCAGTTGCCCTTTTCTGCCTTGTGTGTGTCATCATATGCGGATGATGTTTCTGCTGTGGTGCGAGGAGAATCCTCAGCAAAAGTGCGTGACGGGTTGCGTGCTGTCCACGTGGTTGTCCGTGGGTATGTTGCCTCAGGTTGCGGCTACAAGAAGTGTTACACTGGAGTCGATGGTGCTAAAGGTTTGCTTCATCATCGTTTCGAGAAATGACAGTTTTTCGCATTGTTGGTGGTTCATTGGTGATTCGCAGCGACACTTCTTTCTTGACGCAGCTTGCACAAAAATGGTGGACGAAGTGAACAGGGTCAATTCGTTGCATTCGATACAGTATGTTCCTCTCAGTTGGAAACAGCGAGCTCAAATGATGTTGACCAACACAATCCCAGGCCACGTGGGGCCAGGGCGCTCAAGGCATGATTGAAAAGCTGGACCACTTGAAGAAGATTTGTTCCAAAATCATGCGTGCTTTGTCGAAAGCTGATTTGTTAATTTATAAAACTTGTAGTCCTTTGGTGACCATGGCTCTGTTGGCGCCCCTGTTCAGCTTGATCCGGAGTTTGGTGCTATTTATGCTGGTTTGCGTGCTGTCATGAGCATTGCATGCGTGACCCAAACAAACATTGCCACAGAACTTCGTCGTCGCTTTCACATGGATCCTTAGTGCAATGTCGACGGGCCAACATCTCGCTTGAAAGCTTTGGCCGACAGTTCTGTTCTTGCACCTCACATACACACCCCTTTTTCGAGCAGTTTCAATGAAGACGAGAGGTTGCATGCTCTGCGTGAGACTTGACTGGGCCACTTGTGGTTGCGTGTGAGTCGCGATCGCAGTCATCATTGTGCAGGGGCATCTCAAGTCGACAGAGCACGGACCGTGCTTCCAAAACAAGCAAATCAAACTTGGATGATGTTCGAGTTGTCGAAGCGCGTGCTAAGCTTGGCGTACTCCGAACAACACTTGCAGGAGGTCTGATGACACCAGACCGTGTTGCTCGCCATCGTTGCCAACCTGACGCTCACATGTCGTTGTGGCTTTGATCGGGAATCTGTTGAGCGTGTTTCTTGGCATGGTGTCCAGTACCAGGAGCAACGGTCTGATATTCTCTTTACCTGTCTTGTTCTCTTCCACAGCCACACCTTCCGACTTGCTTGACCTATGCAGCAGTTGTTCCAATTTCCTGTGCACTTCGAGACGCTGAGATTACGGCTCTGCAGTCCTTTCTGAATGGAGACACTACATACAACAATGGCATTCCGGAGAGGACCTTGTTCTTCCTTCTTCTTCACAGGGTGATCGAGTGACAGTGGGCGATGGTAACATTGAGGAGAATGGTCACTTGTTGTCAGCCAGGGTCAATGTACAAGGAATGTGGTGCCAACGTTGTGGAAAGTTCACACTTATGTTGAAGCATGTGAGGTTGAACATTACAAGTTCACCCGTGCTCCAACTCAGATGGTCCTTTACTTCCACATGAGGGAGACAACCTTGCCGAGACTCGATTGGATCGAATGGAGCATGAGTTGAACCAAAAATACAATCGTGGTGGACATGTTCTGCCGTGGAATCGAAAGATTGGAAAGGAGATACAATAGGTGCCGACGATGAGGGGTGCCTTCATTGTTTGAAATGCACCCGTTGTTGGAGGTGCAAAGACCTAATTCCAAACCTTGCCAGAACCACATGCAGGGGTGTCATTAAGGTCTCCCTCGTGAAACGAGTTGTGGGAAAGACACCTTTGTCTCACCTTGAAGTGAGGCCCTCCTGATGGACCCTCATCTTCTTCATCTCGGACCCCCTTTTTGAGCAGCAGGGCATCGGTTGATAGCACGCATAGTGGAGACCAGTCGCTGCGAGGGCTACTACTCCGGCAACAAGCACCAACTTTTCTGATCCACCAGGTTTCAACGAATAGACCTTTCATTCAAGGTCGCAGCCAACCCATCTATATATAGTTTTTGGCAAGACCGCTCCAAACACAAACTCATGTGGAGGTTCCTTTACTCTGCTGCGAAAGTATGGTCAGGAACTTTTTGGGTGTCGCTGGGTCCCTAGCAGAAGATTCTACCTGAGAACCCCATTGTTAAAAACACCCACCAGCCATTGGCGTACAATATCCTTTCCAGTTGAAATGGTTGCTGCGAGCACCAGCAAAAATAAACAATTGGTAGAGGAAAATATGAACACAAATTAGCTACAGTGGACGATCGTGTTAGTTGGAAAGCGATGCAGTTCTGCGAGCATGGGAATGAAGGCAAACTTGATTGATGCAAATGTAACCCCAACCATTTCATATCAAACGCGCCATAACCTTAGGCCAAAACTCATGGAGGCGACCCCGAAACCACTTGAGAGGTTTCAAAATGAAATCGCCCAATCAGCTTTCCCTTACAACTCCCTACTGAGTTGGATTTTGTATCCAACATGCAGAACTAGAACTGATCCAAAACCAAGGGCTGTTCCACTGAGAACACAAATTAGCTGCCAGCTTGGTGTTCATTCCCTATCTTGAAGGTTTTGACTCCACGAAAGCCTGCGCAAATACTTTGAAAGTTGCCTTCCTGTATATAGAAACGTGGCTATCTGAAACCACAAACTCCAGATGCAACAGGCTTCAACACGCTCCCGCCTCAACACTTTGGGCTCTCTGAGAGAATTGAGAGAAATTTTGGTTTCCACTTGGTCACAACATGACCAAGCAAATGGTGACGCTCATTTCTGGGTGCTGAGTGCGGGGCTCGCCTCCTCCAAACAACCAACAACTCACTAGGCTCACTAGACTTGGAACATCGCATTCTCTAATCATGCTCCGAGCCACGAACCAAATGCAATAAACAAGATGGAACCCACGAACCCGAATGCAAACACGTTCGAAAAACTAATATGTCCAAATGACACTCTTGTAGGACACTCTTGTGGGACACTCTTCTGGGACACTCTTGTAGGACACTCTTGTAGGACACTCTTGTAGGACACTCTTGTGGGACACTCTTGTGGGACACTCTTGTAGGACACTCTTGTAGGGCACTCTTGTGGGTCACTCTTGTAGGAAACTCTTGTGGGACACTCTTGTAGGACACTCTTGTGGGACACTCTTGTGGGACACTCTTGTGGGACACTCTTGTAGGACACTCTTGTGGGACACTCTTGTGGGACACTCTTGTGGGACACTCTTGTAGGACACTCTTGTGGGATACTCCTGTAGGACACTCTTAAGGGACACTCTTGTGAGACACTCTAGTGGGATACTGTTGTGGGACAGTCCTGTAGGACACTCTTGTGGGACACTCTTGTAGGACACTCTTGTGGGACACTCCTCTGGGACACTCTTGTAGGACACTCTTGTGGGACACTCTTGTGGGTCACTCTTGCAGGAAACTCTTGTGGGACACTCTTGTAGGACACTGTGGGACACTCTGGTGGGACACTCTTGTGGGACACTCTTGTAGGACACTCTTGTGGGATACTCCTGTAGGACACTCTTAAGGGCAACTCTTGTGAGACACTCTAGTGGGACACTGTTGTGGGACAGTCTTGTAGGACACTCTTGTGGGACACTCTTGTGGGACACTCTTGTGGGACACTCTTGTAGGACACTCTTGTGGGACACTCTAGTGGGATACTGTTGTGGGACACTCTTGTAGGACACTCTTGTGGGACACTCTTGTGGGTCACTCTTGCGGGAAACTCTTGTGGGACACTCTTGTAGGACACTGTGGGACAATCTGGTGGGACACTCTTGTGGGACACTCTTGTAGGACACTCTTGTGGGATACTCCTGTAGGACACTCTTAAGGGCAACTCCTGTGAGACACTCTAGTGGGACACTGTTGTGGGACAGTCTTGTAGGACACTCTTGTTGGACACTCTTGTAGGACACTCTTCTGGGACACTCTTCTGGGACACTCTTGTAGGACACTCTTGTAGGACACTCTTGTGGGACACTCTTGTGGGACACTCTTGTAGGACACTCTTGTAGGGCACTCTTGTGGGTCACTCTTGTAGGAAACTCTTGTGGGACACTCTTGTAGGACACTCTTGTGGGACACTCTGTGGGGCAGTCTTGTGGGACACTCTTGTGGGACACTCTTGTAGGACACTCTTGTGGGTCACTTGCAGGACACTCTTGTGGGACATTCTTGTAGGAAACTCTTGTGGGACACTCTTCTAGGACACTCTTGTGGGACACTCTTGTGGGACACTCTTGTAGGGCACGGTTGTGGGACACTCTTGTCGGACACTCTTAAGGGACACTCTTGTGAGACACTCTTGTGGGTCACTCTTGTAGGAAACTCTTGTGGGACACTCTTGTAGGACAATCTTGTGGGACACTCTTATAGGACACTCTTGTGGAACACTCTTGTGGGACACTCTTGTGAGACACTCTTGTGGGACACTCTTGTGGGTCACTTGCAGGACACTCTTGTGGGACATTCTTGTAGGAAACTCTTGTGGGGCACTCTTGTGGGACACTCTTGTGGGACACTCTTGTAGGACACTCTTGTGGGGTACTCCTGTAGGACACTCTTCAGGGACACTCTTGTGAGACACTCTAGTGGGATACTGTTGTGGGACAGTCTTGTAGGACACTCTTGTGGGACACTCTTGTAGGACACTCTTGTGGGACACTCTAGTGGGATACTGTTGTGGGACACTCTTGTAGGACACTCTTGTGGGACACTCTTGTGGGTCACTCTTGCGGGAAACTCTTGTGGGACACTCTTGTAGGACACTGTGGGACAATCTGGTGGGACACTCTTGTGGGACACTCTTGTAAGACACTCTTGTGGGATACTCCTGTAGGACACTCTTAAGGGCAACTCTTGTGAGACACTCTAGTGGGACACTGTTGTGGGACAGTCTTGTAGGACACTCTTGTGGGACACTCTTGTGGGACACTCTTGTGGGACACTCTTGTAGGACACTCTTGTGGGATACTCCTGTAGGACACTCTTGCCTGCATTTCGCGCACTCGACACGCACGATCTCCGCAGAGGGTTGCGCGCGCATGGGACAAATCGCACTTTCGCCTGCATTTCGCGCACTCGACACGCGCGATCTCCGCAAATGGTTGCGCGCGCATGGGACAAATCGCACTCTCGCCTGCATTTTGCACACTCGACACGCACGATCTCCGCAGAGGGTTGCGCGTCAAGTCTCCAAAACGAGCGTTTCGTACGAGACTTCCTCAAAAACCCACACGGCAAAGTCAGCAAAACGAGCGTTTCGTACGAGACTTCCTCCAAAAGTCAAGCGGAAACACCCATCAAAGCACACACATCACGCAGCCCTGCCAAGCAGTTTCGCGATTCCAGCCCCTCCAAACAACATCCGCTCACACGCCAATCCCAATGTGACAGCGACATTCACCTCTACCACAACTCACAACCTCACGATTCCCTGCGCCTGCCACGAATCTTTGTGGCATCCACACGTCTGACGCGCACAAAGTACTGCGCCTGCCACGAAATGTCACCTCCCTCACACCTCGCAGCCTCACGATTCCCTGCGCCTGCCACGAGAATCGCACTTCCACGCTTCAAAACCCGCACGAAGTCCTGCGCCTGCCACGAAAAGTGACAATATCATCGCATGTGAGCTTCAACAGAATTTGCACCACACCACACGTTTGGAATGATTTCGACCCGTTCAGAGCACACTCCCATCCTCCAAAATCGCCATTTCAGCTGAGACTTGTCACGAAAACAGAGCTTCGATGCCACACCTTGAAACGCAAATCCCAATGGCACGGCCACATCCAACACCCCAAAAACACGACTCTCCAAACGCTAATCCCAATGGCGCTGCGCAGCAAACTGCGGATCTCACAAAACGCTGCGCCTGTGCAGCGAAATGCATCACGTTTCTTGCGCGACATGTCGGTGTCGTGCAAATCACAATGGAATAGCGGCGCAAACTGACACGTGACACATCCATGCAAAGTCACTTGCAAAAGCTTCCCCCAATGGCAGCAAATTTGAGACGCGACGACGACGACACGACGACGAGAGACGACGACAAACGACGAGAGACGACGAGAGACGACGACACGACGCAAGCCATGCAAACACAGGTCCAACCCCCAGACCCCAAACTATAAACGGGAACCCTTCGCTACGCATTCGGGAAAAACACTCTCTTCAACAACATCTCCTGCTCCCTCAGCTTGGGCTTGGACATACAGTGGGCTTTCTTTTTCCAGGAGGTGATTTTCCATACGTCGCTCTGTAAGCCGTGATTCGAGGTAAAATTTCAAATCACCTTTCATTCTCCAAATGGATCTGAACAGGCTTCTGACCCTTTGAGAAAGGCCTACCCTGGAATGGTATGCAAAAATGTCCAAATGATGCAGGGCTTGGGTCTATCTTAGACAGGTTCCTTCAAGAAATCCTTTGAAGAAACCCAATTCATGTACATCTCCATGATTTTGCGGGCTTGGGTACCATGGGCAGCAGAGTATGCGGCGTCTCTCAGTGACTGTTCGATCAGTAGCCGCAACTCACCCCACCTCGCACATCAAATTCTTATACAAAATATTTGTATTATTTATTGACATTTTAGTAAATATCCCTGGGGCCTCAGGGTTTCAAAGCCTTCTATATGTATATATATATAAGTTTTAGAACCTTAAAATCTACAATCTTTAGCTTTTGGGATTTCAACCACAACAATCCAACCATCTACCTGACCAAAAAGAGTGGCCCTCAAAGCCAACCCCTTGTCATCTTTTTAATGACAGTATATCAAGCAATATCATCATTGCATCAATAGAAAATTACCACTAAGTATGTATACATATATATATATACAAAGCTTATGTATATATAGTTATTGTAATAGATATAGTTATTGTAACATCTATATATATATATGTTATTGACGTCTGATTGTGCTAAATTTATGTATATATATATATATGCGTGTGGATATTGATCACTCTGACTGAAAGTTCCGGATGACTATCCATGTTCCCATGAACGTAAGCAGCCGCGCGCTTGTTTTCCCTGCTCACTACGCGAATTTGACCCTGAGCCAAAGTGGTGTTAGAGTTTCACGCTTGTCTACTGCTGTACATATACTATGTATGCTCTTGCTGCAGTGCTATTGACACCCCCACGTGTCCTTTGCTTTCAGCTTTGGACACACGAGCCAAAATTCAAGAGTAGTGCAGCGTGCAACAGGCTATTATGGTCGCCGCGAGACCCAAAGTTTGGACTCATACTACACGACACTATTTAAACTAAGCAGTCTTTTACCTATGAAGCGTGGAAACTAACCTATTTGGCTATGCAAATTAATTGTGAAAATCACAGTTAAAGAGGCCTCGGTCAGAATCTCTCTCAGTAGATCTTCCTGACGAGATAGACCGAGCTCTTGCGACTCTTTCAACTATAGAACGTTCACTTGTAGATACTCTTACGACTGTTCAAGGATCATACGCAGTGCGCTGACCTTGTTTGGCAGAGGTTCATACGCAGTGCGCTGAACTTGTTCTATCGTCCGGTATCTTCTTCTTCATCTTCATACTGGTGATGTGCTTCCCAGTCTGCGTTGTTCCAATCTCGATTTTCTCAATGCCCTGGATCTTGCCGGAGTCTTGGGTTGGTCCAACCAATGTGCATCTCGGAACTTTGCAGCGTAAATATCTGGGTTTGATGTTTGTGGTTGCCAATCTCGAGCATAGTTGTTCGTTTGTTCCCAAGTTCGTCGACCGTTTTTGCCCGTAGATCTTTCAACTTTCTTTTCCTCTTCCTTTTCTGTAGGGTTCTCTTGTTTGACCATGGTGACTTGAGGAAGTTGCTTCTGCTGGTGGATGTTCGACTTCAGGTGCAACGCTAGGATAGTTGGTTCGCCTCTTGCCAGGTAGCACGTGTGCTCCATAGTCAGGGTACTTGTCCAACAGCCTTTGCGTTTGATCTGGTTCCAATAAACTGTTCCACCGAACATCCTTGTGCTTTTATCATTTTTTCCAAAGTCGACTGCGCAAGCGGTGGCAAAGTGACTCTCGATTGATCCAGCGCTAGAAGAATAGTATACAATGTCCAAGGGGTGAATGCATTTATGCATGTCAGTGTCACCTAAATCATCTCGAAAGTAGGAGTAGGGTGTAACGTTGAAGATTGCGGTCACGCACTTCCTGACCATTCTTGACATTGCGTCTTGTTTCGACCTCTTGGTTTTTTCCACCGTTGCCTGGGCAGTGCCCGGCGGGTGTTGATCTTTCTCACCGAATTCAGCTTTGAAAGACGCAGGCGTGTACCCAAATGCTAGTGCTTGCAACGCAAATCTTCCGATAGCTCATTCTCCTCGAAACGTGTGCCACGCTTCAATGGGTATGAGCCACCTTGAGTCCGCAAAACTTTGCATCTGCTCCTCGGTTGGATCCAAAGGCATATCACCCTTGTCGAACCCATTGAAAACTCCATTGGTGAAGGCTGACGTGATATCGAGCCTTTTTCTGATGACATGTTGTTTGAACTCCGCGATGCCCGTCTGATGAAATGACCTGACATGGGGGTTATCAATTGAGACATACAGCGAACAACATATCTGCCCATAAGTCCTGATGAACCCTTCCCAATATCTTGGCGTCCGGCTTCTTCTTGCAAATCGAAAGGTATTGATTCTGGGTACCTGCACCATTTCGGAAGTTCATGTTTGGCAAGACGTTCTGGGTCGAAGGATCTTGGTCTACTGCTTTCATAATCTTCCCCATTGGTTCTTTCGCTTTTGGATCTCGTCTTTCGGTCCTCTGTTTCAACTTCTTCAATCACCTTGTCTGAAGACTTTGGAAATTCAGTTGTGCTTCTATAGATTGCGTCAATCTCATCGATCACCTCTTCGATCTCAGGCGCCTGGGAATCTCATCTACATCAAAAGATGGTGTGTAGACGTCTTAAGCCCCCTTCTGTGCGTCTGAGTTCTTCATGATATTGTCGATGAATTCCAAACTAACTGACTTCCTCGTCCTCATCGTCATTCTCGATCTGAGACTGCAGTGCAGTCTTGACCTCGTCCGTCTTCAACTTGTCAATGATATCTTGCTCCTCTTTGGCGGGATCCTTGGGTTGCTCCATCTCGACGTCATCTACCACTTCCACTTCATCGTCGTCGATCTCGATGGTGGTGGTTGTAGCGACGGTGTGCTTGACTCCGCAAGTATGGAACCGTCCATGGCAATGAAGTCACATTGTGAAGATGTTCGGTGTGACGTTCATGCGTGCAGGACAGAGAACGTTACCGTCAACATTGCTATAGCCTTCGCAAGTTCGAGCAATGATCTCATTCCATGGCTCCTTCTTTGTTCTTTCGGTGTCGCCATCATTGATGATTTCATCTAGCTTGCGAATGTTGTCGCCCCTTCTCGTTGCTCTTTTGTTGCAATCTTTGTTGGATAGGTTGCTGCTATGATAAGGTGGTTAGTACCCCCTTTCAGCAGCAATCTTTTCCAGATGCCTTTGCTTGGATCTTTGTACCATGCTCCTCTGACATTGTCCAAAGGTACTTCCTTGAACATGATGACATATGAGCTCTCCGCAAGGCGGGCTTCAGGGTTCTTCAGGAAAGCAATTGGTACATACAAGACCATTGGAATGTCATTGGTCTCAAAATTACGCTTGCTCGGCTGTCCCACGGTGCAAAATGGTTGAAGAACGAACTTCCCCTCGTACCTTCAAGTCCACCAGGTAGAAGTCCATGCTTCGTCATAGACGCTAATCTTCCAATGGATGTCACATGAAAGCTTCCTCGGAGTTGAATCATGTGATGTGAGGTGGGGATCAAGGACGACGCCCTTCTCGTTCCTCTCGGATTGTCGCGAATCGAGGTTGTGTGATGACACTGCCCTCATCGCCACAGGAAACAACCATCTGTCGTTCTCCTTGTAACACCTCACGTCATTTGGCACGCTATAGTTCTTTTGCCAATATGCTCTCTGCTCTTCATTTGTGACGTCATTAACAGACATACAGGCTAATCTGGAATTTGACACGGTTCTGAAGCTTCATTGGCGGTACCGTGTCGTCAATATCTCTTCCAAATGCCCTTGTCGTTCTTCATCTCTGGTAATGCGGTTGTTATTGTCATTGAAGATGTGGCCGTACATGAGTACATCATTGATATTCACCCATCCTCCCTCATTGCATCCTCTTCTTTACCCTTCGGATATTGTCGTAGGTCTGCTTCCATGAAGAAGATGATGGCTCATTCTCCTTAGCCGAGAAGGGTCCTGAATGTGGTGGATTCGTCCATGTTGCCGTCGGTGATATCGATCTTCCTTCGCCTTCCTTGTAGTCCATGGGATCTACTTCGGGGGACACAGGTTGTGCTGCTGGTTTATTGGGTGCTGCCGTTGATGGCTGTTCCCCTTCCTCCATTTGGCGCATCCTCTTCTTGTGTCGTTTCCCCCTCAGGAGGCGGTGCCTCTATGGGCACAGCACTTTGTGAACCTCCATGTGCAGATTTCATGGCAGGCACAGCCCTTTGTGAACCTCCATGTGCAGATTTCGTGGCAGGCGCAGCATCTGTGGAGCTGGAAGTTGAGAACTGGCGACTTTGTAGTGCAACTTTAGTGCGCGGAAATCTGCGGAGCTGGAAGATGAGAACTGGCGACTTTGTAGTACAACTTTAGTACACGAAGTATCTGTGGAGCTGGAAGCTGAGAACTGGCGACTTTGTACTACAACTTTAGTACGCGAAGTATCTGGGGAGCTGGAAGATGAGAACTGGCGACTTTGTAGTACAACTTTCGATTGCGCATGCCCAGTTGCTTCAGCACGCCGATGTGGGCTGCTGATCTTGCTTTGGCATAGACACAACTCAGTACGCTGTTGCGAGCTGCTGATCCTACAGGGAGCACAGACCTTGCACAGGTGGCGCTGTGTTGGTCAAGAGTCCGGAGCGCATGCGTCTGACTGAGGGACACGAGGGACATGCATGGTGGAAAGAACCGGGACACTCCTATAGGTCAATTTGTTCTTATAGGAAACTTCCGCCGCCGGCTTGCCCGGGAACTACTTGTACTGTTATATACTTTCGAATTGTCAAATCCTTTAAGAAAAAGCATGACATGGTTTTGGCGCGCAAGTTGGCTCCCAAGAGAATTGGATGTCACGCCGGCGCAAACAAACGAATGCATTGGGGGAGAATGGACTGGTGATTTGGTGTGATGCTGAACTGAAAGTACTAGAACATGTTACAAGCCTCCTGAAAGAAAATTACAGCCAGCATCAGCCAGCGAACAATGCAAATGCACAAACTGGACACCTTTGTCATCTCTGGCGCAAGCTTTGTTTGGATCAGGCTACTCTGTGTCAATCGGTCGAGTTCCTCGATGCCCAGACCTTCAGGAAAGAACTTGACATGTCGGAGCGTAAACTCTTACTACCCAACGTTTGCCTGCTTAGATTCAATTACGGCAAAACAGCTTGAGAGTTTTGAGGTCTCCATTGTATATCAATTGAAAGCTCTGGACTCCACAGAAGATGACCCTGAATCCTGGCCACAAGATCGTGAAAAAACAAATTGAGCAAGATGGGGTTCCAAGTGTCACAGCCTAGCACAGCAAATACTTATCAAAACCGATATACAACCTGGACGAATCAATGCTCCTTGCAATCTGCCTGCAACATGCCGAGGGAATGCAACAAACGTCTATCCTTTGCAGGCCTTCGTTGCAAAAAGTTGACCAACGGTGAAAGCTCAAAACTCTTGTCATTGCATGACCTCGTTGTATCTGCACAGTTTCATCTTTTCAACATCCTTCCACACTTTGATCAGACATTGGCGGCACCGTTTATGCATCCCTTATGACACCCAAGTTGTTATAGGTGTCCTTCGCTGGAAACCACAAAACTTACAAAACACTGCCCACACACATACAACATTTGAGCATGGATATATTGATTTAAACGTATACTTCTTCACCCAACAGTCGGCCAACGTTTGACACAAGACGCAAGACTTGTCGGTAGGACCATGTCCACTAGAACAATTCCAGCATCAACTCCTTGGTCAATCGTTGCGCTTCTGGCGAAGAAACAAAAAGGCCTGCAAGGGGGTGGCAATTCTGTTCTCAGACGCCCTGGCCCATTACCAAGCCACATGTGCACCCGAAGTGCGCTATCACGCAGCCATGCAAGCTGAATGTCGCCGAACAAAAACAATCAAATAGGAAGCCCAACACCTCATGTCTCATTGGAGGGCCCATGCTAACTTTGCGTTGAGCAAGTGTTTGGTCATTTGCCAAGTGTCGCTCAGTGACCTGGCAACAGGTGCGGCGTCACTTTGACAACGTCAAAGTTTATGCTTGGGCTGAGGTTTCAATAAGCAACATGGTGATTGCATGGCACACCACATCCCTACGACGACCGGGCCAAAAAAATTTCGTTGCCATGTTCAGTTGGTGACTAGTTGTTGGCTGATGAGCTTCACCTTCCCAGAATGTCACCGACCCCTGGATGTATTCAAAAATTGCAAGTGTTGAGCTTCTGAGGGGGTGCAACATGGGGGAGCACACTCCTTTGGGAAGACGAAGCCTGCTCTTCTTCCTCCTCCTCATCTTCCTGAAAGGGCAGTTGTCATTGTTCATCTGCCATACCCTACTGCTTTGACAGCTTGTTGTTTTTAACACGGATCTTGCAACCACAAAGACTAATGTGCCTGGCGTACTCCGAAACCTGCTCTGTCATGCCCCACCTCGTAGCTTTCGTACTCTGAATCGGAATACGACTCTTCTTCATCGCCTGTGGCTGGAAAGTCCTTATCGCGTGACAGCCTGGACAGTTTGCCCTTCAACGTCGAACTGTATTGTGTATATATTCTTATTGCTCCTTTACGCACCCCAGGTGCGATTGCTCATGGTTTCAAACCTCTTTGTATCAGCATCTGATGCCTGTAACATATCATTCAAACACAAGAGGGCTCGCTTCTTTTGGGCCCAAGGCCGGCCTGACTCATGGGTGGTTCACCTGTGCAATGCAACTTGACTCCGGTCATCTTCTGTACGTTCTGACCTGCTATTGCAAGCATGTCTTGCAGCGGCCGAAAAACTTCACGCCTTTGCTTCCGCTGATTCGCGGGCATTCGGCTTTGTGGACTTTCTGTCCTTCGGCTGTCACGGCCAGCTTCTCAGGCCAGGGAGGTCTCACACTCAGTTCATCTTTCAGTCGATGATTCTCCTGGTGGCTTTTGTGCAATCGATCCTTGTAGGTCTTGTTGGTCGTTCGCAGGCCTTCATTCAGCGCCGTCAGCTCATAGTTCTTGCAGTGCAATGATTCCAGCTGCTCACTGGATGGCGATGGCGTTGAGGTAGCATCAAAAAGATTCTTCTGCTGTTGCTGAAGCAGCTGCCGTCGAAGATCATCACGTTCTTTCTCCAGTGCTTTGATCTCATCAGCACTGACCTTCAAGGTGCTCTGTAGCACGCCATTGTGTCGGGTCCATTCGCCCCGTTGCCTCTTCAAATCATTGACCTCGTCGACGGTCGCCTGCAAGGTGGCGCTCATGTCCATTTGATCTTGAGCGGCTCGGGTGCGATCATCCAGCAGTTCTTGGCGCTGCTGCTTGTAGACCTTTGCGGTCTCTCGAGCTTCTGCCAGCCGTGCAGCTTGGTCTCGATCATCTCGTCGTCGACGGGTCCTTTCAGCTTCCTCTCTCGGTGTCATGGGGACGTCATCGTCCTGCTCCAAGACATAGGGCGCTGCTGGCTGAGGCAAGGGTGCCATCCTTGCCACCACATTTTGACCTTTGTGGAAGCACCATTGGATCATCGTCTGCACCATGATCGTGATCCCGATGGTGGAGACGATCAGCCACCACATTGGCGAAAAGCTTCCGTCATCAGCGCTCGCCATGGCTGTGTGCTTTTTAGTCATCGCCATGGCTCCTACACTACACGCCCCGAAAACTAGCACTCGTGGCACGGCCTTTGGGAGAGCAACTGCAGCGGCGCAGCCAGCGCTGAAGAGGATGTTCTGATTCGAGGTGGCCTGGTTCGATGTGGCCTTCTTTTCTTCAACCTCTTTAATCACCTCAGCATCGCTTCGCAACAAATGCTCCTCGTCAAGGTCATTGACCACGGGATGCTCCTAGTCAAAACAGGGTGTCCTGGCTCATTGCGGAATTGGATGATCCCACAAGACGGGTTCCGACACCATGGATTTCGTCAAGGGGTCTGCCGTCATACTTTGTGTTGGGACCAAACAAAGTTGTCGCATGCGGCCTGAAAGCCTGGTCTCCCTCAGGGACAAAATGTACAATCTCTGAGTTTTGTCCTGGGGCAAAGTGCGCATGCCAGTGACCAACTCAAAAACATGATTGCAATCTCCGTAGTCGTCAATGGGGAGCTTGTCGTGGCCGTTCTCCTGAACTTTGATCAACTGCGACAAAGCAGGCTCGCCAGGCAACATGAGCTCAGCTAGGCGAACCATGCAAAGAGTGGCAGCTTCAACACCTCCAACTATGGCCAAGGTCTCTCCGTGGCTTGTGGAATATGCAACACGTTCCTTGGCTCCATAGGAAATCAAAAAAAGTGCCACTCCACCATGCAATGCTGCTTGTGCATCTGTGCAAGCAACTTCATATGGCTGCTCATAGCCAAAGAACTTGTCATCAGCCATCAGCACGAGGACACCCTCCTGGGCATAGTGCCTGCCTTGAGAGGCGGATGAAGCATCATGGACTACCATGATCCGTTGATGCGATGTCTCAAACCTCCTGAAACGTAGGTGCAGGTGCTTGTCCTCCAAGGCGCGAGTCAGAATCTCATTGGCCTTCTTGATGTCTCGCACTTGTGCTGTGGTGACCTTGCTTTGCAAGCTGGAGACGTCGGCGATGATGTCAAGCCGGGTGGAAGTGAGCCAAAGCAATGCTCCAGGAATCGACCTGAAGTTGGTCGTCTCCTCTGGTGACAGGCGCTCATCGTCTCCTTTCTTTGGCACTTCTGAAGGACGCGTGCGCTCCAGGAAGTCGGTCTGCTGGATCTTGAAGCCCTGTGTGGTCTTCTCATACATGCAGCCACAGTGAGTGAAGGGCATCTGTTGACGTGTGACCTTCTTGAAGCGCTTGACAAAACTGTCATGCGTGCTGTCCAGCCAAGATTGCTTGCCACCAATTGCTAGATCATCCACATGGCTGGTGAGCACTAGGAGTGATACTGTCGCCGCTCTCATCTGGCTTGTCAGACTTGAACATGTGCATGTTCTCGTCCATCTTTGAAGGTCGTCCTCCACATTCATGTACAAAGTCGTGGAGAGCAAACTGCCAGGCCAAAGGAGCATCGTTCAAACCATACACTGGCTTGATGGCTAACAGTCCATACAAGTGCAAAGCATGCTCCGGGACCTGCAAGTTCTCGGCCTTCATCTCATTGAAATGGCGCCAGACGTTCATGGGTGGAAGCACAACAACTCGACGGGTCGGTGCATGAAGTCCTCGTTGCTGGAGTGTCTTCTTGATGTCATCAAAAGTGAAGCCCTTGAGAAAAGCTCCAGCAATGTCGAGGGACTCGACCTCATAGTTCTTTCTGGCACTGATGGACAGAACCATTCTCTGTGAGAGCCTGGTAGCCGTCGTGCTACGTGTAGCGAACTCAGACTTCTGCTCATCGAAGCAGCCTCTTGCGCAAAGCCTGGACTTGACCGGATGCTGCCGTCTGGATAGCGCTTCCACTTGCGGACCCAGATCGCATCCACAATGATCATCGCGCTGTCCATGTCTTCAAGGCGAATGCGTGAGTGCTTTCTCTTCAACAAATTGCTTCAGCTCTGAGAGATCTGCTGCCTCGATGAGTGGCCAAAGATCAGCCGTGAGGTCCTTCTCCTCGATGTTGTTGGTCTCTGTATCGACCTTGTAGATCTTGGCCGTGCGAAGGCATGCTCCGGCATCGGTCTTCCTCTTGGATGGCAAGGTGAAGAGGATTGGCAGACTCTTCTTGTGGTGCTCGATGAAATGATGGGAAGATGTCTTCATCGACTCCTTGGAGATGTCATACTGTGTCCTCCATTGCTCAGGGAAGCCAGTGTCGATGAGATGTTGTCGGTTGATGAGGTAGCTCACCTGCACCAAATAGTCAAGGTCAGATCGGACCTGAACCAGATTGGTCCTCGACTTCTTTTCTGCCGGTGTATTGGACGGTGAAGGTGGTGAAGTCGGAGTTCCTGGCTCTCCTCTCTTGATGCCTTGTCGTGGATCTAGATCCATTGCTGTTGCTTCTCCAGCTGCCGAACCTACGGCTGTCTGTGTCTGCTGCTGCGGCAGTGTGCTGGCGGTTGCTTGTGAGTCTCGATCTTCCATGTTCTGGTCGATGTCCATTGTCTTGGAGATGCTGACTTCTTCTGATGGCAAAGGATTGTAGAAGTAAAAGTAGATCAAGCATAGATCCTCACGGGCATAGTTGCTCACTTTCTTGATCTTCAGGTGGTTGTGTGACTCATAGGTCTCAACTGCGTACTGTCTGCCACCAGAAATCCAAGTCACCAAGATGCCGGTTGTATTGCTTGGAGGCTTGAAAGAGCGAAGTCCTTTTCCCAGCATGATGCCATTGAGGGTCTTCTTGCTGAGTGACTTGGCAACTTGTTGAGCTCGATCAAGAAGATCTTGGATGTTCGGGTTCAGCCGAGGAACATGTACCCATCGTCCATTCTTCCGTAGCAGCCATCCATAGTAGTAGATCTTGTAGCTGGCCAAGTTCTCCGTGTATCGCATCAGGCGATGAAGGGCGCTCCCGGTGTCATTGTCAGGGATCTCCACCATAAAAATGCCTTTGAAGGGTCGGATGTGTCGAAGGCCAACCAAGTAGGGTCGTCCCTGATATTGGATGACAGCTGTGCCCTCGTCTGTATCCACACGAAGTAGTAGAGCTGGTCCACGCCATCCAGGATCACCAGGAAGATCACGATGGAATTCGACTTCTGATGTTCCTGGCACCAGTTGTGAAACTTCAAGCTGATGTGGTCGTGACTTAGCAGCTCTGGCCACTCTTGTCTCTGCTACTGCTTGATGGACTTGTGCTAGTGCTGCTTGTCGGATGCGCATGGCCCGTTCAAAGACAGTCAAGTCTGTCTGTGTAGCTCCTCTGGCCATCGCACCATCATTCTCGATGTTGTAGAAGCCACGAGGAAGAACACCAAAGACTGCCATGCAAGGTGTCGAGCCGTTGTAGTTCAGGGTGATGTTTTGTGCCATGGCTGCTTCTCTGGCAATCTCTTGTGCTTCAGGTTGTAGGCCTTGTCGGATCAGCTCGGCATGCAGCTTGTTCATGGTGTGCTTGGTGAGAGCCACATGTCGTTCCACAAGACCTGTGCCAGTGTGCTGAGAGGCTCCTTGTCCAGAGGTGGTTCCTCGTGGGCATCGTTCAACGTTGAGCCGTTCACATTCTGCACCAGTCTCATCAAGCACCAACCGGCCAGGAGGACCAAAGACATAGATCCATTGGTGGAGGATGGATTCCATCAACTGCTCAGCTTCTTGTCCTGGAACCTTGTCACATGTCTTGTAGCGGGTCGCCTCGTCCAGGATGAGCAGAAATAGTTGAACATCCCATGTGAACAGGTCAATCTGTATGGTGTCTCCAAAGGTCGTTGCTCCTCCTGTGGTCTATTTGGCATCCGGACAAACTTCCGGCAGATGGCACATTCTTGCACTGATTGCGCTGCAACGTCCAAAACCTCTTGAGGTAGTCCTGCTCGTCGAAGAAGGTTGACAAAGTCTGAAGCGGGTGAGTGCCACAACCGTTCATGAAGACCACAAAGAAGTTGCTTGGCCTTCACACTTTTTCCTTCTTTGATCAGCTTGGGCACTCGATGCAGGACTCGCTTCAAGCTATAGTTGGGTCGAGTCGAAGAGGCTGAAGGGGATCTTGAAGTGGTGAAAGCACAAAATCATCAGCATTCCCCGTATCATCTTCTTTTTCAGCCTCTTCATACGTGTCAGCCTGAGACAGTTCAGCTTGAGGTAGAGCAGGGCGATCTCGAAGAGCAGGTGGACTCAGAGTTGATGGCATGGACGGTGTTGTAGGAGCAGGAGCAAGAGCCGGTGTGGCAGGAACAGGCTGTGCAGGACGCTTGTAGGTTGCAGGTGTAGACGGCTGTGGTGCCGATCTGTGCCACTGAAAGCTCTCGCAAATCTTGCGCCGGTCCAAGAGTCCATTCCGTGGCAGCACCAACAGCTGCAAGGCGCAAATAGGCCGATGAAATAGCCAAGTGTGGTGTAGGAACCCCGCGCTTCCAAGGTCGAAGCTCCAAAGTGCATCCACGAACCTGCATGTGGTCAGAGAAGATGTACTTGGAGATCTCGAAGTGTATAGGGTTCACACACCAGTGGATGTATTCCATCTTGCGCTGCGCTGATTCATTGAAAATGCCCAGAGTCTCTCGCAGCATCTCGATCATCAGCTTCTTGAAGTAGAGCGACTTGTCCAACGACAAAGGTGGCTGCAGGAAATCTGGGCTCTCTATGTGCTGCTTCCTTCCAAAGCTCAATGGGCGTCTTCTTGGCTTCCTCTTTGGACTTTCGTGCAAGTTCTCTGGGATTTGTGCCTGGAGCCCATTTGCCATGACGACATTGTCCAGGTACCAATGTATACTCAAGACCTTTTGGAGTGGCGCGTCCATGCTGGCAACGGATGCAGTCGTAGAAGTGCTGCGCAACATGAAAGTGCAATGAAGACGGCCATGGAGGCAGGGACAGCTGATCTGTCTTGTTGAGGTAGTTGATGATGTCCTGCCTCATCCTTTGGCACATCTGTCGAAGATACACAGCTGCCGTAGTTGTTCGTAGATTGCCATCTGGTCCACGACCTTGTAGATGTGCATGACGATGGCCTCTGTGTCCGTTGCAACGTAGTGCAGTGTTGCGTCACTTCATGTTGCTGCCAAAGCCAGTTGCCTTCTGTATTGGATGTTGCTGCTCGTCGGTCAAACAGTGCATGCATTGATCGACTCGTTGAAGAGCTCAATGACCTGGAACATGATGTAGGCGAAGTGGGCTCTCATTGTCATCCCGCCACATAGCTGAACCAAGTGGCTGTTCAACACCGTACACGTGGCCATCTCTGGATTGTCCTTCTGCAGCTTCTTGAACAGCAGATATGGCTGTGTAGTCACGTAGACGATCTTCATGGCGTAGTGCCGGATCTTTGCCATTGCTGCTGATGCTCCAAGGGCTGCAGTCTGGTGCCATGTGCATGACAGCTGGACAAAACTCTTCTCGGGCTTGGCGTAGCATATGAAGATGACCATCATCATTCAAATTCCAGCCATACCTGTAGTCAACAGGAAAACCTACGAGAAGGCCTGCTGTCAAAAGCACCAAAGACAATCGACAGATCCTGAGAACCATTCTCAGAAATGCCAACGAAGTCCAGAGCCACGTGCCTTTGCGAACCACTTCTGAAAGTTGTGTGGGCCAATTGGTCTGAGCCCAGAACGAGTGTAGAACTCCTCCGGGATCGCACGATATCTTGTCTTGAGCTTGGCCTGATCAGCATCATCTGGAAGAATGTCCTCAGAGTAACCGGGAAAATTCTCCTCATCCTTCCAGTATGAGCCATAGTGGTTCTCCTTCTTGCTGTCTGCATTGGAGTCAGGTGATGAGTCAGGCAAAATGCCTTGAGTGAATTCTGGTGATACTTGTGGTGATACTGTCGGCTTCTCTTTCTTCTCATAGTGCTTGGTCACTGCGTCCTCTGCGCTGTTCTTCTGCAAGTCGTCCTTGACCAAAGTTGCTGGTGGATCATCTTTCTGACATTCATCACTGATCTTGTCCTCAGCGAAGTGCACCTTCTTCCCCTTCTTGTCTGCATTGGGCTGATTGGAATTGCCCCGGTCACCTTCCGTAGTTCTGCCTGTGCTTGATGACTCTGTTGAGTGCAAGGCCGCAAAGCAATGATTGACCTTGACGTCGTTCCATTGCTCCATGCTCTGTTGTAGAACCTGTCGGCAGAAAAGGATGGCCTCTTGCTTCGTCTCAGCTGCAACTCTTCCTGTTGCATCATAGTCCGTCGGCAGGATGTAGTGCCCTGAGTCGTCAGCAAGAGGCGGAACATCTTGAGGGCAGGTGTTGCCTCTTCATCTTCTTCACTGCCAACGATCATCAAGCCATCGCCATTTTTGAACCAATTCATGAAGAGCTTGGCGTTCAGGCGCCGTAGGGCAGGGTTGCCAACCAAGGCAGGACATAGTGAAGCTTGTCCACCGATCATCTCACCTGTGAAGACGATGTCGGAGCCACCAACAGTGAGTGGAAGATTGACTTCTCCCAAAGTGCTGTCTTGGCCTCCATTGATGCCGCTCACAGGAGTCGTACGGTCATAGTCCATCTTGACGTCGGACTTCTTGTGCTCGGGGACACAGCGTTGGATCATGTCCCTCAGGGTCTCCGTGCCAATGAGGGCAGAGGCTGCACCTGAGTCAATGATGAGGCCCCGACGTGTCTCACCTCGTTGTGGCTGGACGACAAGGTCTTGCTTGGCTTCTCTGTTTTCTCCACACCCTGATGCTGCTGTGCTTGATGTTCATGAAGTCTTCATCAGAGGATGACGCAATGTTGTACTGCTCGGTATTGGATGTGGATGCCAACAAAATGGTGGGCGCTCCATCCGTAACATTGAGCCCTTGTGGTCGAGAGCTCACTGGGTTGACATAACAGCTGTTGTAGCCCTTGTTTTTGCCGCCTCCTTTGAAGCCCTTGCCATATCGACCTTTGCCTTTTCCTCCGAACTTGCCCTTGCGGAAGCCTTTACCTTTCCATGAGGGTCTGAATGGAGGTCCACGGCAGTATCCTGAAGACTTGCCTTTCCCTTTTCCTTTTCCGCCTCCACGATCATCTTTCATGGGACAGTCAGCTGCGTGGCGCCATCGACTGCCACAATTGTAGCAACCATCATGGCTGCCCTTGCCTTTTCCTTTGTAGAAGTCGTCGATGGTCTCCCCTGCAGTGGATGCTTCCTGAAGTGGTGCTGCCGCGGTCGATGGAGGCTGTTCACTCATAGAGCTGGATGGAGGTTCTTCAACTGGTGATTCATCATACCAGTAGTCCTCATCATCCCAGAAGTAGGAATGTCTTCATCGCAGTTGTCGTAGGCATACTCCTGCCAACCATCTCCGGGACAGTCACCATAGCCCGACCAGTTCTCAGAGTATGCATCCCAGCTCTCATCATAGTCCTGCCAGGCATCATCATCCCAGCTGTTCTGGTAGAAGGCCATGTGTTGTCTTCAGGCTTGTTTGGTGACAGTCTCAATGCCAAAGATCGAGCGTCGCTGTAGCGTCTGTAGTCACCATGGACCTGGAGCTTGATGTCATCGATCTGCTTGGAGCTGAGGCCGGAGTTCTTGAAGAACAAGTAGAATTTCCCGACCTCATTCAACTGCAATCCAGCTCGATCGCTTGCCTCCTCGTAGCGGGTGTTAAACTCGACCGAATACTCCGCCAAGCTGGTGCGTCCACGGGCCAAGGAGAAGAAGCGATCAAGGCTCTGCGTCGCCAAGTCCTGGTCTTGCTGCGAAAGCTTCCTTCAAGGCATTTATCAAATGCTGGACGCCACTTGGGATGTGCTCCATGAGGATCTCGCCCGTGACTGGGTCTTGGACTTGATCTACTGAAAGACGCACAAGAGCTGCATCTCCTTGATCGTAACCTCCTGGACCATTTGGAGGAGGTGGTCGAGGAACCTTGAGCTGGCAAGCTATTCGATGAGCTGCTCCATGTAGCCTTCCGGCTATGAGAGGTCCGACAACTTCGTCCTCTCCTGAGTACACTCTGTACCAAAGCCTCAACTTCTCCAGGTAGCTGCGAAGACTGTAGTTGGGATCTGCTGGAATCCAACCTGGAGGAACATCTCTTCTGTACTCATTCAAGGGCAAGGCTCCGGTGGAGGAAGTAGGAGGTGCTGCCATTGCCAATGCTCCTCAAAGGATGGATGAAGTGGTGCAAACCACGTGCTTGATCTTTGTGATGATCTCACCGTCTATGGCCGTGACCAAGCCGAAGGTGCCGACAAGGATGTGGGTGTAGTCACCTGGATCAAACCGGTCTCCCACGCCACACTGATGTGGCTGCCGGCGTCAGCGCCGGCCCGTGCCACGAGTGCACGCGGAGCAACCGCGCGTCAGGGTTGGGAGCCGGGCAACTGAATGCCCGGCTCCGCTGACAAACTCGCTTCTTTTGGGCCCAAGGTCGGCCTGACTCACGGGTGGTTCACCTGTGCAATGCAACTTGACTAGAGGCACATAAACGTCTCACACAAAGCAATTGTTTTGAGACGCTTTGAGTTGAAAGTGCCGAAAGGATTGAGCTACAGGTGCAAAATCCAAAGCCCATGCATGCAAGACTGCTGGATCCTTACCACAGGACCAATTGTTCATGCCAATCTAGGGCACTTCAATAACTTTCAACTTCACAGATGATTTGAACCAGTGACCTTAGTGGCACTAACTTGGCACCAACATTCCACTTTTGAACATCATCGGAATTCTTGACACATCCCAGCTCCCTGACTACGTGCTCCTTCACACCCCTGTCGTGCCTGAAGAGTCTATACACTTTGCCTCATCAAAGGTGAAACAACAGGTTTTATCTTGATGAAACACGGAGGAGAAGACTTTCTGACAGCAAATCCTGGCCCTCGCATAGTGTCCTCACTTAGTTGCCGGGCTTCTGTCTTCGAAGCGGACTGTGGGGCCTGTTTCGCGCACAGCTCTATTGGTATATACTTGACGACGAGTGCAGGGTGCGTGGCTATGGAGGAGTGATAGGGGGCAATTGAACACTCCAGTCAAAGCAAAATCACGTATGGGATCGTATGGGTATTCCGGCAATCGTTCAGTGTCCAAAATGTAGAGCCATCTTTCCTTTCATGAGTGTATGCTTTATTCCTGTTACATCGCAACCCTGCGCACATAGACTAGTCCGATACACACGATTCGTTTGACTGTCCTTGACTGTCCTATCTACCCAGATGTCTCTATATATATATATATATATGTCAGGTCTAGACTATCCAAACCAGCCTGAATGCTGTGCGACCCGGTTCTCTGCAGCTGGTGTGATGGACGGGCTCGTGAAAGCATTTGAGGTCTAAGGTCCTGTTACAAAGATCTCGCAGCACCCGCTAGCAAACGGGAACGCGCAGAGTCTGGACCCTCTAAAAACAGCGAAAGTGTGCAATTCAAACCCAAACCCAAGACAAACACGCTCGCAAAAAGAGTTCTTAGGAACACTGTTAGGACGAATTTAGCAGGGGTTTGGAAGCACCCTAATACACACCAAATGTATGGGCATCGATAGTTTGGAGCTAGAGTATCAGGCTTAATAAGCTCAACATTAACACATTAAAGAGTTCTTAGGGTCTGAAAAAACATGTTCATAATTGTACAAAGCTAAGCAGGGGTATTACCGAAACTCATCGCAGGAAGCAAGAAGCATGTGATTGGAATTGTTGGCACGGACCCGGCCCAATCGCCCACTTCTACTGACACCTGTCATTACAGGCTTGTGCAAATGCCACTGAGTCGCGTTGGCCAAATTGCCCAAGATCTCATCCCACGGGTCCTTCCAAAGGGCTCCAGCCCAAGCACACAATTCTGTGGGCTACATGTGGGATCATAGCTCGGCTTAACGGACCTAATGGAAACACAACATACATTGATGATCGCCTTGATTAATTAGTGAACTAGTGCAGCCGGAGCGTGTCCTAGTTGCCTTCTTACGCTTTGGAAATTAAATTCTGAGTATGATCGGATTTATTGAAATATATAATACATGGCGACAAAAACAGTGCAGTTGTAACCCTTTCCCACACACAAACTTTCTACCTTGCCCTACATTGAAAAAGCAGCCACCAACGAACATTGCCAGCTACACGGTTGTGGTACAGCAGAAGTCAGGATGAATTCATGATTTGACTTGTTTTAAGAGCGGTGCAAAACATGCCGAACCTCAAGAACCACAGATAATCACAGCTGGGTTGCTGAAAAACAATTGCAAGGAGACTTTAAGCTGACTTTAAGCTTGCAGTGTTTCAGGCTACAAGCTCCAACAAGTCCAGGACTGTCTGAGAACATGAGGAAAAGGACAGGATGGAAAAGGCATGTGGACAAAGCAATTGCCTCAGGTGCCTGCCAAACTGAAGCAAACTGAAGGAAGAAAACAGGGCACAAAGCACGGGAGGGTAGCTGCAGTTCAGTATGCATCAGAAACTTGCAGGGGCTTTTGCCCAATCGTGAACAACGACCTCGTTATTTTTCTTCGTGTCAATGTGCACCGAAGTGGGCAGGGCATCAATATGTGGAGTTTATTTCACCCTACATTAGGCAGCTTTTCTTCATCAAAGTCAGCCCCAACCAATATTTATGTGTATATATATAAATGACTGGAATCAAGGACCTCCAACATCCTGTAATGCTCCCACGCCGCTCTTGTCTTCCAATGCAACATGCACAAAAGGTGCCAATGTATCCAGCTAAACCTTCGTCAAAGTGCCTGAGGCCACCATCCAAAAAAGGCTTAGGTCACCTTCAAAGTCTACCTCATAGTGAGTTCTTGTTTGAAGCATGTGGTTTTAAGACATGCAAACAGAGTTATTAAAAAGAAACAGTAGCAACAGTATGGAATAGCAAAGGATGTGCTCCAAAATTCCTTTACAAAAACAAAACAAAACTTAAGACTTAACAGCTGGTCGCATGTCTGTTCGCTGTGCTGACACACACTCATGGATATGCGTACTGACTTGATTGCGGTGCCACACGCCGGCCTAGGGTTCCATTTCCTAAGAGTACGAGTACGAACCACGGGATCCTGGAGGTCTTCAAGAGGAAGTAGGGCCCAAAAGGAAAAGAACGAACGAACGACGGACGAGCAGGCTGACGGCGTGTCGCTCTCATCTGCAGGTCAACGAAAACATCAAATCTGAAAAGCTTCAACTCTTCGAGGTTCTTGGCTTAGCCTCTCGCCATTCAAAATGGAAAAGGAAAAAGAAAAAGCAGGAAAAAGAAACAGCAGGTACGTTCCCGAGGCGTCCCTCAGGAATATCACAGCACGATGGAAGGGTCTTCGTTGGGCAATGCCTTCCAAAGTGTTCATTGCCCCCCTGCTGTAAAATGAACAACTGCGAAAGCATCCCTATGATTCCAAGGGTGACACACACAC